>BMAO01020508.1:0-212585 GCA_019973975.1 Trichonephila clavata
TACGGTATGCTACGTTCGGTTACGTATTGCTAATCTATATAAAGGAAAAGCGACTCACTGACTGACTGACTGACTGACTAATCACGAATCTGGAACTATTCAAATTACAGACTTGAAGTTGTGAACTGTTCCTTTGATGAAATGAACATCAGCTAAGAAAGTTTCCGAAATTCAAACGCAAGGGGCGTTACGGAAGTTAGGGCTTTAATAATAATTGTTTCCATGGTACCAAACTACTTGATGTACAAAATCTTGAAATTGGGTGGCGGATTCCTTTCAGTAAGTCCGCTACAAGATAAGGTTGCTGAAAATAGACCTCAAGTGGCATTGCAGAACTTAGGGGCGTTATAGATAATTACCCATTTTAAACTATTTGACACTGTCTTTAAATTTGATATAGGTCCTTTCGTAGAATAGTCAGTTACAAGCAGGTTTGTGAAAGCAGACTTCTAGGTGGCGTTGCGGGGGATTAAGGGCGTAATAGATAAATATACCCGTTTTAAGCTACTTCACCTACCTGAAAATTGGTGATGAAGTTTCTTTCTGGAGTAAATATCCGCTACAAAATGGGTTTGGAAAATTGACCCCAAGAAGTGTTGCGGGAGGTTAGGGGCGTTATGAAATTCCTATTTTAAGTTGATAGACATTACAGTCTTGAAATAGTAAGCAGATTCCCCTCTTAGGGTAGAATACGCTAAAATGGGTTTCGTAAGTGCCCCAAGTGGCGTTGGGGACTTAAGGGCGTTATATATAGTGTTCCATTTTAAACGTAGACGCACAGTCTTTATATTTGATAAAGTTTCTTTCATAGAGTAAGAGATCAGCTATAAGAAGTTTTGTAAGGAAACAGACCTCTAAGTGGCGTTGCAGGAATAAGTGGCGTAAGAATACATATTTTCGTTTAAATATTTGACCTATAGCGAGTGGTAGAATGAACTGCTCATGGGGTAAATATCACTTCTAAAATGAGTTTGGAGAAAATTGACCCCAAAGGGGTGTTGCAGAGTTAAGGCAGATATAAATATTATTTCTTTTAAACTATTAGACTCACAGTCTTGAAATTTGGTTAGCAGATTCCTCTCATGGGATAAATACACTGCAAAATGTGTTTTGTGAATCGACCCTCCGGTGGTGTTGCGGGGTTCGAGGCGTTATTGATAATTTTTGCATTTTTAATAAGATTGATTGGTACTGATCTTTAAATTTTGCTAAGCAGATTGCTTTCATAGAGTGCAATTCCCACAAAATGGGTTTGGGAAAACAGACCAAGTGGCGTTGCGGGGCTCAAGTGGCGTTATGAACAATTATCCCCATTTTGAAGCATTCATTGTCACAGTCTTGGTGATAAGCAGATTCCTTTCGTAAAGTGAGAACCGCTACAAAATGGGTTTCGCGAATATCAACTACAAGTTTAATTCAGGAGATTAAGGGCGTAATCGATAAATATTTCCATTTTAAACTACTTGATAAATATAGCGAAAATTGGTGACGTATTTCTTTCATGAAATAGAGTTCTCTAACAAGTAGATAGAAAATTATTTAGATGTTTGCGAGGGGTCAGAGAATTACAGAAAAATTCCTGTTTTAATTGTTGAACCCGCCTGCGAAATTTGTTAAGCATGTTTACTTTTGTTGAATAGGGATCCACTAGATGTATTTAAGCAAATCGAGTTCTGGGAGGGGTGGGGGTTACTGGGACGTATTGACAAAAATTCCTTTTCTAACTACAAACTATAATAATGAAATTTTGTTTGCATTTTCTTTTGTTGAGTTAGAAATCACTAGAGCAGGTTATTTTTGGAAAACGGCTCTCAACGGGATTACAGGGATATTGATATTAAACTTTTGTTTTTCTGTTAGATTTAGACTTGAAATTTGGCTTGCATGTTCAATTTACGGGTAAAGATCACGAAAATTGGTTTGGGAATCCACCCGGTTTTAGGTTACGAAAGAGTAAGCATCGTTTCTATACTTCAATTTTAGAATTTTAAAATACAAATTAGATGAGTTTTGCCCTTTTTATCGACAGGCGACAGTTACGGAGTATAAGTATGTTTCAATACAATCAATTCTTAATGCAGGACTAAGATATCAATAATTCATACCTTATATATATATAAGCAGTAAAAATTATAAAACATCATAAAATACCTTGAAGCGGAGAGCGGGTAACAGCTGATAAGCTTATAAAAACGCAGCTCCTCAGCGTTTAGCCTTGGAACAACTTCTTCTTTTTGTTACAAATTGTCCTGCCTTAGAAAATGAACGTTCGAATTCTTTTCTAGTAGGTATTATTGTCATTAATTAGGAGTATGTTAGAAGGTAGTCTCCCTCCATTTAAAAAGAATTTCTTTTTGATTTTGATGACAGTGTCTCAATCTAATAGACTGCATTGGTGCATATACCTCTTTGATAACTTTATTTAGTTCTTCTGCTACATAATGGTTTGTATAAAATTGATCCAGTTATTGAGTCAGAATGTGAATCAATTTCAAGTGTTATCTCATTGAAATTGAAGAACCAGTTGCATGAGCTGTTAGTAATGCAATGGGATTTGAAGTGTCTCAAGTCTTTCAAGCGTCTGCTATTAATTGACGGCATTTGTATATATATAATTGAAGATAGGAACTGTGACAAATTCTATTCTTGTGATATTGCTTATATTATTGTGAAATTTGCAATTAACAATATTATTGTGAAATTAACATTGCAGTGAGCCACTTAGAACTTTGCGACGTTCTCCCATACTGTGCATATATTTTTTTTTACTTATAGCACATATAATTGCGCAAAAAAATTCTACGTACATATTTCACAAACAGAATATAAATTTTTGAAAAATTAAATTCTTAGAAAATTTGTATGAGAAATTTTTTTTAAATATAATTCAGACAAAAATTAAATTAATTAGTTATTTTAATCCCAGGATTTCCTGATTAGAAAAAACACCGGGATCCCGGTATTTCGAAATTCCGGGATCCCGGGGCTGAAAACCCTACTAGATATCTTCAAAAAATTCTAAATTCATCTCCTCGAACCCTTCAAGGTTCAACACATAAGAAAACTGACATTAACCGTATACAGAAGAAAAAAAGTAAATAAAATACATTAAATGTAATATCAGATTCACAATACTTTGATAAAAAATTCAAAATATAATTCAGACAAAAATTAAATCCCTGGATTTCGGGATCCCGGGGCTGCAAACCCTATGTGTTACACTTAAAATCTTTCATTGAAAATCTATGAAATTTATAAACTCTTGTGATATTTTTCATTATATATACAAAAGAAATATTCGATAGAAATTATTTATATCATTCTATATTAATTTAAATTGTAATTGAATTACTAATTGACTGTAAATAATTTATTACTTTTTTTTTACCTTGGCACTTGTTCTTGGGAGAACAGCGTTTTATAAAATGTGGGAAGATTTACAGTAATAATTTATACTAACGTCTTATTTGTGTATATAAGTCGTGTAGTCATTAAATAAATTTGATAAATCTTAATGGATTGAAATCAAATTCGTTAAAAAGTTACGAATTGAAATACACATCACTTTATTTAATTAAATTAATAAAATAGAATTTAAAAATTGCTCATAATAAAGCCAAATTATGTACAGTTTCTTAAAACCCTCGCAAGGCCATGGTTTTTGTTTTAAGATTCTTGATATATTTAAGGATAAAAAAAACCCCATTAATTGGTTTTATAATTTACTTTTCTTTCATTTCTCGCAAATTGTATTTCTGTCATTTCTGTAACTGTATGTTTCCCACATTTCATGGTGAAATCTTTGCAAGAACTTAGATCTATAAAAGGCTGAATATGAAATGTGTTTTTCCCCCCTCGAAACTCGAATTTTTTTTAAATTAGCGAATACTTTTTCGCAAAAAAGTTTTAATTTGTTATAATATTAAGACAAATTTGTTAAGTGTGTTTTCTTAATTGAAATCGTTTCACGACTTAACAGTATTTTGGGTTCTAGGATTGGGATTTTTCATCATCATTTTTCTTTCCAAGACATTTTGGGAAGAAAGGGGTTAAAAAGAAAAGTGGAGGGAAAAAACTTGTGCAGATCTTAATCGCGAATTTATCGAACTTCTACTTCCGAATAACTTTTTTCACTAATTATATTTTTTGTTAATTTATTCTAAACTTCAAAAATATTCTCTTTGCATCAGTAATTAATATTTTGAATTTTTGAGAGGGGAAAATTTTTTTTACATTTCCTTGGAACAAATCTTCATATTGAAAAATAACATTTTTATGCAATATGTCTTTAAAGCAATTTATTTTAATTTTTTTAATTAATTAAATTTTCTTGAAGCGCGTTTAAAAATATTTTTTGTGTGCGTCTGACTATGATTTTAAAACAGTTTTTTATGAGGTTGTATTTTTTTTAAAAATTAGAATGGTATTTTTTTTGTTTTTTTTTGTTTGGATTTACAATTTTGTTTCATTGCGTAATGCGTTACTTTAAAGGTAGTATATCATTGTTTTTGTTTATTATGTCGCCTCTCAAAACGTTACCAAATATGTGCGTTCTTTTTTGAACGTGCATCATCTATAAATGCGTTTTAAGTTTTTCCACGATTTTTTTCTTTATGGACTGAATTCATGACGGTCACATGATAATATAAACACGTGTTCTACATTGAATTCAAAACGGACAATAAATTAGCTCGTACTTTTTATTCTATTTGTAAAACTTAGGTAAAATTTCAAATTGCATAGTTGGGTAAAGATACTCAAGAGTTATAAAAAGAAATTTCTGCAAAAAGATTTTAAAATTAAAGAAAGAAAAAAAGTCTTGTTTTATACATGTACTTTTAAATAAAGTGACAAATATTAATTTAAAAAAAAAGTTTCCGTAAAAAGCGTAATTTGGCAACAACGAAGTGCATGAACTGATTTGCTGAAAATAGATAATTGCATTTATCATGACTATGACGTCACATGTGTTTTTGAACTTGATTAGCTAAAAACACGTGGTTTAAAATTATGTGATTATGACGTCACATGAATTTAGTCCATTGCGTTGTATATTTAAAAAAATGTTTTGTTATCCTCTGTTTTTTTTAAAAAAACAAATTGAAACGAATTTGACAAGTTTGGAAATAGGTTTCTGCAACTTGTTTTCTAAATTATAGAAAATTAAAGAAAATTTTCTGAAATAAAATTTTACAGAATTCCTAATTATTCTTGAAGAATTGCAGAGAATTTTTGTAGTGAGATCTTTCAAAAATTAACTTTTTTTAGGATAACTATCTCATTGATAAATTATTTCAGTGTGTTTGTAAGTAAAAAAAAAATATTGGAAACTTTTTAAAATATCTTTTCAAAAATTTCAGATCCGTCATATTTATTATGTAGTTTATATTCGAAGTATATTCTTTTTTTAACCGTTATATTCGTTATACAGTATGATTAGTAAAGAAGTATATCTTTCCTGATGCTGTAAAACAGTAACAATCAACGACAAGCATTCCCTCATTGAACATCAAGGTAGATGCACTTTTTTAGTTTGTCTCGCCCCTAACATAAATGACGTAAGTAATAGTATGCATGGCATGTGATTAGTCAGTAAAAATGACTGCGTTTACTGTTGCAAAGACTTTGTGTTCTTGATTTTTGCAAAATGTCACGGAAGCCACCTTTTTGGATTTGTTTACTCTTTGGTTAATACTACAATTGCATGATAACATTGATAACTCTATTCTCCAATTGTGGATAATGCACCACCACATTGGTCGGCCAATGTGAGAAAATACCTAGATTAATATCTCTCACTCATCTATTGGACGAGTCGCGAACTACAACATTCTACTTATTCAGTGCCTTCCAGAAAACCTGCATTGACACTTTGTGATTTCTTCCTGTGGAGGTTGTAATACCTGTCGGTTCCTGCTTGACTCTGAAGCCCCTTGTCTACCTGCAAACCTGGCTAGGTGTGTGGGAGAAACTGAATGATCTAATTAATTTATTGTTACCAAAACATCAATCAGACACAATAACAGGCGATGAAATAGTAGAGCGCGGAGGTGAGATTCTATAACACGGGGATACTACTACGGACCCTTAACTAAACCTAAGATAGCTTAAATACGCCCAAATATAACTACGTCGCACACTAATAAGTTAATTTCTAATTAATCAAGCTCACGATACTTGTACTTTTTATGCATCGGATCCTACACTGGAATCTTGCAGGTGATCTTTATAGGGATTGATCAATGTCGTTGGATTCACTGGTGTAATCCGTTTTCCTGCACAACTCCGAGACCTCTTAATAATTCCACTATCTTTCAATCTCCAACTAATAATCTAACTCGCAAACTCCTTTCTAACTCCTACTTGCCAACTCCAACATGCAAATTTACAAACTCGCGAAAACAGAATTTACTTCATTTACATAATCACGCTTTCTTGGTTGGCGAAAGTTCGTTGAATTAAATTATTTTTCCCCAGAAGAGTCCCCAAGGTGTTAATATAGTCGTGGATAGATCCGTCACAAGGTTCATAATGGACATAGTATCCGTCTCTCCCCTTCCTGTCGATCTTGCGGAGCTGAAACAGCATATCACAACCACTATCGATGGATTTGATTCAAATACCAGAAGACGCGTTTGGCCAGCTAAATGTTTAACATATATCTTAAATTGTTCTTGGTTTATGGTGCATTGAAACCGTATACTTTATGAATCTCCCTGTATTATCCTGAAAGGAAAGGAGGAATAACTGTGAGATGAAATGACATGACATGGTATTAAATTTATTCAAGAGTCCATCTGAAAATTATTCCTTCCTCTCTTAAAACTATAGAAAATTGTTTAAGGCTCTCATCTATCAATCATTTTGTATTCTTGACTACTCCTATTGTATTTTTACTTTCTTGCCGACATTTA
Organism: Trichonephila clavata; assembly: GCA_019973975.1. NCBI lineage: Eukaryota > Metazoa > Arthropoda > Arachnida > Araneae > Nephilidae > Trichonephila > Trichonephila clavata. The sequence continues at coordinate 6,915 of BMAO01020508.1, forward strand.
AACTACTGCATTAATTTTTCAATTCAATAAAGTTTGAAAGTATAAATTTTTTTTTAATGAAAGGTCTCCGCCGAAACGCATTTTAATAGAATAGGAATTTTTCAGGGTGAGGAGAGGTCCAGGATCGGAAGCCCACCATTCTCTTATCATACCCTAAAAAACCGCCAAACATGTTCCTTTGATTTTGTCGATTGTCGGGAACAAAAAACAGTAAAAAAAAATATTGAATAAATAAGTAAATAATTAATAAAATTTATTATTAATTAATTTTAATTTAATTAATTAATTTTTACGTATTATTTACATAGGATTATAATAAATCGAATGTTAGAAGCCCAGTGATCAAGTAATAGCGTATCGCGCTTCCACGCTACAGGTTTGGGGTTCAAACCCCGGGCTGGGCAAAGTCGACTCAGAATGCATTCATTTTGTGGGTCGATAAAATGAGTACCAAGCTTGTGCTTGGGAACTGAACAATGGGGGTTTCGCTTTCGATTGACCACCTGGCCGGAACATCTGCTCATGCACCTCAGCGCCTAAGGTCACGAAAACTGAAATAGGCACAACAGGCCTTGGCCCGTACTAGTCTGTTGCGCCACTGAGTTTAGTTTATCATCAATGGAAAAAAAATTAAGGGTGATGGTGGTAGGTGTCCGGACCCGGTGTGCGGCACTGTAATAGATAAATATATATTTTCAAAAATGCAATAAAAAAAAGGTGATAAGAATTCTTCTATACTTTTGTCTTTTTGGAGGCATTTCGATAAATATCAGGTAACCAATAAAGTTCTATAGTTTTTGAACTGACGGAAAAAAAGAAAAAAAGTGTGGAGTTTTACACAAAGTAATTTTATTTAGTAAATAATTCACCCTTGATAATTTGAATTGAACAACCCTTTCCCAGCGAAGCTTCTCTATAATAAAATAAGCTTCTCTGTTTATTTTTAATACATTTCGACATATCCTTCTTAATCAATTACCAACTGTTTTTTCATACTTATTATTGTCCAAAAGTAAAGATTGGTGATAATCCGTTGGAGATATGTCCGGAGAATATGAAGGTTGGGTGGGATCTTACACCCTGAATGCATAATTTTTGATGTTCTGTCTTTTTTTTTATTGCTTTAGTTTTTGTTTTGATGTCTCTGTTGCAGCATGTAGTCGTGCGTAATCCATTTACTTATTCCTATTTTGCTTAACTTTTTCCATATATGTTTTGTTACTTACCTTGAATTCTCATACTAGTTGCTGACATGTTAAAATTGAATTTGTTTCAATCATTGTGTCTGCAGTTTGCCAATATTAAATTTGATTGTCTGCCTAATCTGATATTGCCTCTAGGGGTAATCATTCCAGATGGAATATTTTTTTTAAAACCATTTCTGGGTATTTTCTTGATGGTAATTGCCTTTTCTCTGAACGCAGCACAAATATTTTTTCGCAGTTTATCTAGCGTTAGTCCAAAGTTTAAAAAAATGCAGCAAACTCACACCATGTTTTATAGGCAGCTTTTACCCGTTCAGGACCATGGTCACACACAAAAAAATTTTGATCTTTTCATAAATCCTTTTTCTATTTCTCTACAAGACGTTAGTTGTTACTTGCCTGAAATCCAAATTCCAAATAGGAATTATTAACCTTCAGCTTCATACTAAACTGAAAAGAAAATATAAGTAACTTATTTCAACTCAAGTAATCCAAATCATATTGAATTTTGAAAATGTGAATCGATAGGCAATTTCCCAAATTTACACAATTTGGCTGTGAGATATTGTTGTAGTTTTGGATCAACACATGTTTAAGAACAAATGTTTTCTATTACAAACATAATAAAATCATAAAATCGCTCAAAATTAATTAACTGATATACACCTAAAATAACCTAATTTTATTAACATCTTCAACTAATCCTAGATGACTTTGTAAAAATACTACAAATTCAAAAGCCACATTAAGCAACGTCTGACTGTTTAATAATAAATTAGAATTAAATGTTTAAAGTTACTAATTTTCATTTAATACCTTACAAAGTTTATTAACAGTAAAACCTTAGGATTTATTGTATTTTTAAATTTTTACTACTTAGACTTGCATAAAAAAATATGCTACTTGCGTAAAAATCCCATGAGCCAGTAATAAACATTTTTTCACCTTTTTGTATCTTTTTGTTTGTTGAAAAAGTTTGAAGAGGCCCTCACAATGATTTATCATCGGATAGTGGTACTCCTACCAAAAAGGTTGGCAACTCCTGGACTAATATGAGAAGTTATGTAGGAATTGTCAAAGGATTATATTATGTTCACGATTAAATTGAAAGGAGCATGGGGAAGTTTCCAGAGAGCTAATGAAATTTGAAAAGGAACACACTAAGAGATGGTTTGTGGGACATATTTAAATGCAGTCATTCTTAAACTGATTACAATATTCTCTTCGACAAAATAATATTTATTGTTATTATAATTATTTCCACGAAAAATGTATCCGAGGAAAAGAATCGATTTTTGTTCCCGTTCGAAACCTAGAAAAATGTATTCTTAAAATGAAAATACAATTGTAATTTGTAGACAGTTAAGTGTTCTAAATTTCAAATGTTTATTTTTTCGCAATTAATTGCTGCTTGGGTTTTCGAATAAAATGCAGTCATTTTATTCCATTTTTTTTCACAATTGAAGATGTAATTTTTCTCTCTCCTGGATTCCCACTTGTTTTCATGAATAGAATATAAATTCGTAAGAACTTTTTATTGAAATACTTGCAATACTATTAATCCCCCCCCCCTACTGAATAGGCGATTTCAAATTTTTAAAAGAGAAGCATGTAATTTTTTAAATTGAAAACTGATGGACATTTTAATAATTCCTGTAAGATTGGGAAAAGGCATGTCATGAGTTTGAGCCTAGAACCACTAAAGACCCGTTGTGTAGGGGAGCGATGCATGTTAAATCTGTTGAGTGCTCAAACGTTCTCCCATTGGTGTGGTAGTTAGGAGAAGGGGGTGCCAGAGCTTAGGTGTCGTCCTCGTCACTTGATCATGGTTCAACATTACGAGGTAGGACATCAAAAGCCCTCGAGTCTAGCTTAACAGTGTGACGTTAATATTCACATACTCACTCTCCGGGATTCGAACGCAGGCCCTACGGCACAGCAGTCAGCGTCGCTAACCACTATACCGGATGGGCAACTGCTATTTTGTAACTGTGTTACCTAAAAATTTGTTAACATTTTTTTTTTGGAATTATTTTTTTTCGTCCGGCCCCAGCTAAAAAAATATTTATATGTCTTTATATGCGAAATTATACCCCGACATACGCGGTTATCACTCAGTTCCACCTATCGCGTAATTTCGAGGTATTACTGTATTTCATTCATTTATGTAAGACATGATTAACACAAAAATAAACGTGGACGGCAGCTGCTGACTCAAAATGGCAAGCAAAACATTACCACACCCCAAACGAAGAATAAACAGTGTTAAATATCATTATGGTTTGCGACCGTTTTATTGTGTGTTCAAATATGGTGATTCTAAAATGTGCAGACTGTAATTTTTTGTTGTACATTCTCTGTTTTGGAAAGCAATAATTCATGTAATAAGGAAAAATATGCAATAATACTTGTCATCCACTCTATTGTTTTTAAAGTGTCAAGAAAAACAATACTGTCATGTTCGATAAAGTTGTCTACACCTTACCCGTCAGACAGCAGTCGTTTATATATCTGTTATTTCTTTGATTTTTGACAGGGGAAAAAAAGAAAGAAATTGGTATTTCGTAACTTAACTCTTTTTTTCACCTTACGCAATAGAAACGTTTACTGTGTGATTTGAAAAATTTTCAGAAACTAGCCAAGGTTATGTAATGTCCCAGTTTTTCGTACTATTTTCTTTTATTTTCATTTTGACATGTAACAAATAAAATGCCGATTTTGAAATGAAAAGTATGAAATGATGCCCTTATTTTAAAAATTATTTTGAAATAACTATTTTTATGTGTTCTCTATTTTAATTTTTATGTTAAATTTGTTTTTTTTTAGTGAGAATTCCAATTAATGCTAAGTGCTAAGTCAGTTGTGTAGATATATTGTAGCAGTTTGTTTTGAAAATAAGCGATTAATACAGGAAAAATTAGTAATTCTTCAATCTATTCATCAAAAAAAAAAAAAAAAAAAAAAAAAAATTGAATTTGTACTGACCTATAATTATAAATGTGTAGAACGCGCGACACGCTCTAATATTATGGGACATGAAAAATATCATTTTTGAAATTAATTTGTTTCTGATCAAAAGATTTAAGTAAAATCGTAGAAAATTAACATTTTTTAACTCCATCGATCAAAATATCTTCCGTTAAGTAAAGATTAAAAAAAAAAAAAATCGCATTGATTGTTTGATTAAATCATTTAAATAAAGATGTTTCTTTAATAAAAAATATTGGAAATTTTTTGTTTGTTTTGTAATTCTTAAAAAATTTAAAACTTGATTTGCTATACTTGGGAAAGGAAACGCGCCAAACGACTTTGATATTACCATGAATAGAATTTTAAAAATGTTTAGTAATTATATATATATTTTAGGAGTATGCGGTTCGAACATGGGGTTCTATGTTTTTCCTTTCCGTTTAAGTCGAGATTATTTTTATCTACCAAAAAAACTATTGGTATTATTGTATAAAGGTAATGATTTATTTTTCAAAATTTTATCCTAATCATAATGTATGATTTAAATTATATAATTTCAATTACATATTTCCTTGTTGGCTAAAACTATACTTTGCATTGAACAATTTAAAAAAAATTAAGTTCATTACTGGTAAAAGCAGACAAAAGCATCGGTATAAATATTTTAGGCTGTTTCGTATTGCGCCCTTATAATTGAAATTCTAAGTGAAGAAATCTATTGCCCAAGAATAAAGATTATTTATTATTTTAATTATTATATAAATGGACATTGTATATCATTTATATGTAGTTCTTTTTTACGTAGAGAATCGATTAAAATAAGAGGCTTAAAATTGCAACGTACTTTCTGCGAAAAATATAAAAGAATTTTGTTTACTTATTTCGTCACTGATCACCGCAAATGTTACATTTTGTAGCTTTTAAAAAAGCTTTTTTCTATTTTAGTTTAATTTTCTCTCATGAAATATAAATATATTTTTTAAATTCAGTAATAAAATTTTTTTCATAAAAATATATTTTAATTTACACTGGACAATAGAAATGCAGTACTGTCTTTTTTTAATACCCGATTGGAGATTAGAGACCGACAGGGCTAAGAGTTCCATTCAGTTGTTCTCACAACGACCTAATTATAGAGCCTATCAAACTAGTTATGGGAAATACTATAAGTAATTGAGCACTCTATGAGTTTCTTTTTAAAATTAGAGTGAAATCCAACTGCTATTTCAGATTTTTAAAAAATAAAAGAATTATAATTTATATGATTGAATCAGCTATGCCATATTTTAAAGAATGATTAATGAATCATCATGGTTAATTAAAGCTCACCTCACCTTATGGGGGGGGGATTAGAACTAAACCAAAATATTTATTTTAGGTTCAAAATTACTTTAATAATAAAATTGCTGTATGTCATCAATAACTTATAAAGACCAATATATTGTGCTAGATAGTGATATCTCGGTATATGTATTCTTTGGAATAAGTCCAACTTGATATGCATTCTATTTGGCCGTGGGAAATTTTATTTGGAATAAGACTCATTTGTTGAGAAAAACTTTGCCAAATAGATAGATTTCAAATTTTTTCCCGAGAAGTGCTACCCTAAAAAGCCCAAACAAACCATAATAGCATTATGTAAATTGACCAAAATCATTTTAAAACGTTCTAGAGAAAGCTGAAGTAAAGTTCTTTTGACAGATTTTAAGCAAAAATGAAATCCGATAAGAAAAGTTTGTTAAATTTTCACTAATTTTATCTTAACTGCTTTTGCATTTGTGTATTTTAGTGTTAAGCATTGTTTAAATAATTTTATTCTAACACGCCTGTGTATAGTATAGCAATAACACTAGGCTTTGTCTCCCATAGAAACGAATTAATCATTTTTTTCTGTATTTCTTACATGCAAGTAAGGCAGAAAGGCAGTATTTCAATTTTATTCTAACTTTACATGGAATTAATTATTTAAAAATTTTATTAATGCTGAACTTTATTTTTTCAAGTTTTCCAAAGTACTCAATAAAAAAAAGTAAATTTACTCGACGAGACTAATCATGGGTGTGACACACGAATGATTTTTTTATTATGTTCTGCACCCATATACATGATTCCAAAACTTTTTTGAGTTGATGCCAATTTTTACATTTTAGTTTTCGAAATATATAATTAATTTGACATATTATAGAAGCATTTTATAATTCTTTAATTTTGAAACAAAACTAATGTCGACAATGCCTGCAGTGCTGTTGGACTCAAATTTTTGTTAAGGGGCTTCCATAAATAAGTATTGATATCTGATTAATTAGAACTAACGACGCTCTAGCATTATTAAAAACAAACGTCGTAATATTTAAACATGGCCGGATGACGATACTTAAATAGTCATTTCTCGTCAATTTCTACATAACGGCATTTATAGACTTTGAGACAAGTTAAATTTATTGTGCTGTAGCCTCGACACACAATCTTTGTTCTTAAATTGCCTTATTTTTATTTTTAATAACTCCTTTATTCTTAATTCTTTGCAAAGTTCGGTCAACCTTCCGCCCATTGTAACATGTGAGTAGTGGCAGCGTGTGTGTAGATTATATTCTCATGGAAAAGGCAGCATTAAACCAAAATTGGTTTATTAATTTCTCGCACATATTGTTCACACAGTACAGGAGACGAAACACACGCACGTGCGCTGTAATTCTTTAAACAATTAATTTCAGTCAATAATTTTAATTAATTATAATTAAGTTATCGTATTGTTACCCAAAACAATAGTGAGAAGATTTCAGTTCAAATGAGCTCTTTAAAGTGTGAGAAAAAAAACCTTTTCAAGTTTTGACGCAAATCGCCAAAATGGTCCCTAAGTCGCCAAAAATGATGCCAACGTGGCTGTATTTGTAATTCTTTGAATTAGTTTTAATCAATTAATATTTATTAATTCTATTTAAATCTCTGTATTGTCATCGAAAATAAGTGTGTATATAAAATTTCAGCTCAATGAGTGCTTTAAAAGGCATTTTATTAACGATTTAAAATTTGAACAAGGAAAAAAAAAATAGAGAGAGGGAGTGAGTTTTTTGTAGGAATTTGAAAAAGGGGTCCATGGGTTAAAAAAGTTTGGGAACGACTGAGAGGTTTAAAAAAAAAAAAAAAAAAATCAAGTGTAAATTTTTTAATTTTAATTTAATTTTTTTTCAAGAGAAATAAAATTAAAAGAAATTTTATGTGTTATTAATATTCACGTAGCATTGACGTAAGGATTCCCCCCCCAAATTAATTAACTCTTTTGAATATTATGCGGTATGTATTTTTAAAGGAAAAATATTTTCAGTTTTCTGCTAGTACATTTATTTTTTTTTATCCATATTGTTTAAATATATATAAAAAAAATTTGTATTTAAAATTTTTTGTGATTTTTTAAAATTTAAATTAATTTTAAAGATTTTTTTTTTTTAAAACTGGACTAGACTAGGTAGTCACTGACCTAACCGGCTAATTTTGTCACATTGATATAATTAAGAAACATCAATCATTGTCAGAATTGTTTATTAAATAAGATAAACATCGAACGGAAACCAAAACGATTGCTCTTCCATTCACGTAATTCGAACATTCCATTCCTTTACAATAAGCGGCTCCGGTCCTGATCGGTTGAACCGGTCCATCGCTGTAAAGGGGGACAAAGTGATATCATTGGTGGCTGTACCAGTCTGCCGCTAGTAAGTGACCTACTGCACGTAAGGGCTTTCTCCCACTTTCTCAAAACGAAGTAGTTGGGTAATAAGGTCAAACGGTAGGCCGGGTGAAAGTTTTATTCCTCCGTTTTTATAACTTTACCGTTAGCTCTTTTCCTTCTTCGAAAAAAGCGGGTCAAGGTAAAATCGAACGATTCCTAACTGCTGTTGGATTCGTTAGAAGAGCCGTATATCGATTCACCCGAAAGTCGTTCATCTTTCTTTCGTTTTTGTGTTTCGTTTGTATTTTTTTTATTTTTATTTCTTCTAGAAAAAATCCTCTGCCAAAAAAATTTTTTTTTCTTTTCTTAGGAAATCGTTTGACCATCGATTTTCCTGTAGCTTCAGGAATAGATTCAGATCACGTATTTCTTCTTTTTTCGTAAATGAATTTCTTTTTTTCTTCTTCTGCCAGAGTTTTGTTTTTATGTGGAACACTTTCAAAAAAAAAAAATTAAATTTATGATGAAGGATTTATGTGGCAGTGGTATTAAATTTTGTTTTTAATATATATAAATATTTGTTATGACAGCTGTTTGTTGTGAAAACATTTTTTTTAATGAATTGGTTGTGAATACAGATTTGGACTTAAGATTTTGGATTTTTAATGCAAATGTTGTTTTTTTTTATCAAAATTAATAATGTTAATGTGCTGTGATAGAATAAAAAATACAGACTTTTAAGTTGATTGGAGAAATAATTTACTGAATAAGATACGTTGAATAAGCGTAAAGAGGAGTGAAATATTTTTGGTCGAATAAATTAATTGCTACTAAGTCAGGAATTTTTTAAAAATGTAACAGCATTAAGGTAAAAAAAAAAAAAAAGAATGTAATTGTTGATAAAGAGTCGGTTGGAATAAAAATGCAAAAAATATAAGTACAGACTTTTTTAATATACATCCTTGCAATAGAATTGCTACTCCCATTTTTTTAAAGCTTCTGATTTTCAATTTTTATCATCAGTTTAGAACACTGCTAGGGCATCCAAAATCAAATCGCTTAATCGTTTGCAATAGTTAAAACCTTAAATGTGCTTTTTTTTCACTTTATAAAAACTGAATTACTTTTTTTGTGGTCTAATTTTGAAAAAAGAAAAAAAAAATAGCAATAGAACTGCAATACAATAATCAGTATAAATGAGCTTTACTGCACTGATTTATATAGTTTGTGTGTGTATGAGCATCAAAAATGAAGCATGTTATTTTAATTTGTTTTTTCTTTCCCTAAGCATATACAGTCGAATCTCAATTTTACGAAACACTTTTTTGCGAATTTTTTCCTGGAACCAACCTTGAAAGTATGTTAAAAAATGAATATGTTTTACAGGGTAATGTTTTTATCATGGATTTTATACATTACATTGCAGCCCACTAGGCCTGCAAAGGTAAAATACCAACCCGCAACTCTATTATAAATTTAAAAAAAATTCCCAAAAGAATCAAAATGTTTCAAAATGAAAAATTAATATATCTGGGAAAAACACCCAATCGTTTTGAAGGTAGGACGTATAAGTATTATGATCCGAGAGTTTACTCAGACTAACCAATAAGAGCATTTGTATAGTTTTTGTTATTTTTTTTTCTCATGGAATATAGAAGTAATTGATCTGAAGATCTCAGCGGAAACCAATCAATATCATGCAAACCAAAGTTCTTAGAACACATTATTTTTCCAAGTGATGCAAATTTTTTTATTAATATTTACTAATAATTTGTTATATGACTGTAAATAATATAAAGAATATTAAAAATTAATTAGAAACAAATTTTTTACATATTAATTATTACTTCCCAGTGCCGTCAGTTTGACTGCTTTTGGGCACTATAGGTATATACTAAGTTTCAGTCTTTCTAGTGTGAAATAGAGGCCCGACTGTATCTTACTTTTTTTTTGTTTTTCTTACGTGAATGCTTGGAACAAAATTATGAAATGATGCTTAGTATTTATCTTTAAATTATGTAGTTGCGCGTAAAATTCAGGTAGTTATTCTGCAAACAAAGCTGCATTTGCTTGACGATTACAGTATTTTATGTATAATAATTATTGTAGCCTATATGCGACTTAATATTGATTTACTGTATGAAATACAATGAGTAAATCGAGTGTGTGTGTGGCGGGGGAGTAAGAGCTATGTCAATTTTACTAAATGAAATCACATTGAAATGTTTCGCATACAACCCTATTTATACAAAGTGATGATAATTTAAAGTATTCAACTACCCTAAAATTGTGAATTTTGCCAAAAATTGACAAATTTCTTTTATAATTTTTAGGCCATCTTATTAGTTTTATAAAAATAGCAAGTTTATTATTTTCCGTTCACTAGAACAAAAATTACAAGTGTTTTAGTAAAAGCAGATGCCATTACTTTAAGCAAGTTGTCATACTTTAAAACGCGTTTGACTCGAAATGTGTTTTTTAGCGCGTTTTTCACGTAGTGTAAAAAAAAAAAACGCTATTAGGACGCAAACTTCGTCTTCGTTTCATATTTTGTCGTACCTTTTTCTCAGCCAATAAGCAACCGATTGACCTCGGGTTTTCGGCATTGGGTCGCATTTGTGCCCTAGATGAGCCGACTCATATTTAAATTTAATATATTTTAAATTTTTTTTTAAAATTTTCCTTTTTTTTAATTACTACTTTCTGTTAGTAAAAAATTCATTAGTTGCATTATTGTAAAATACAACATGTGAAAAACGCGCTAAAATTACTTGGCCATGCCAATGATTGATATCTTGTTTGAATATGCTCAAACGGGGATAGAGATTGCTCAAAAAGTTTTGAAAATAGTTAACTGAAACTTTTTGTGTAAATTCTGTGTAACCGTAGAAGTGTTTTAACCTTCAGATTTATCTATCACTGTTTTATTATAAAATTTACAGTCCCTTATGTTAAAAAATCACAGTTTTTTAAAGCAGTTTCATGTATTATTTAAGATAAAGTGCTCTAGTTTTTGTAAAAACTAAAATATCTCTTATCCTGAGGGTCATTTCGAATATGAATAACGTAGATGCACATCAGAATTGAAAATTTGTTCATAAACTTTTTGTACAGAATAGGCTTCGTTTATGTTATTTTTTGTAAATTTTTACCCATTTTTGTAATAATAATTTCTTTTTCTCTTCTTAATTTTAGCCAATTTTTCTTAAAATGTACTAAAAAAAAATCTTTAAACCTCAAAAAAGTCTCAATTTTTCCTTTTTTTTAAAAAAAAAAGTTGTCGCAAGTAGTCGGATACTTTGAGTTCCACTTTCAAAATGATTCAAAGGGGGAAAAAAAGAACCATTGGTCAGAATGACTTTAAATTTTAACTGAATTTACTTCAAAATAGAGGGGGGGGGGGGGGGTATAGCATAGTTGTAAGCGACATAACGAAAGTGGATTCTGCTACAAACGGCATTTTGAATCGACGGCTTTGGCATTAGTTACACAATAAACTAACTGTTCTATTCAATGTGCATGTTTGCCTCGGTGTTTTGACGGAAAATATGACTTCCAAATCATTCAACACTTGTTGCACTGTTAGAGAAAAGCCTTCCATCACGACAAGGTCGTTTTATCATGGGATGGGAAAAATCAGTTTTTAATTGTTCTTGGGCCAAAAACCACACACACAACACACACACACACACACAAAACAGTTGGAACTCCAATGATTTTTTTTCCATCTGCCATACCGTTTTCCTTTCTGCAAAAATATTTAGTTCAAATTTAAAATCATTCCAAGCAATAGTTTTTTTTCCTACAGCATTTTGATGTGGAGCTTTAATTATAATCACCCTGTATTTGATTGAATAAATTGCGTGAAATTAAAAAGTTATCTGATTACAACTCGAACCATGTTCATGAAAATATAAGTCATGTCAATTTAATGTTTTAAAATATCCGACTACTTGAGACAACTTTTTTTGAAAAAAATGGAGATTATGGGGATTTTTTTTGTTGTTTTTAGATTTGTTTAGTACATTTTAAGAAAAATATGCTAAAATTAAGAAGAGAAAAAGAAATTATTACTAAAATAGGTAAAAATTTACAAAAACAACATTAACGCAGCCCATTCTGTACCAAAAGTTTATGAACAAATTAAAATTTTTTTTAATTCTGATGTGTTGCTATGATATTCATTTTTGAAATGACCTTCAAGATAAGAGATATTTTAATTTTTACAAAAACAAGAGCACTTTATCTCAGTTATTATGTGAAATTGCTTAAAAAAACAGTAATTATATTAACATAAGGGACTGTAAATTTTGTAATGAAACAGTGATTGATAAATCTGAAGGTTAAAACACTTCTACTATTATACAGAACATACACAAAAAATTTCAGTTAATTCTTTTCAAAACTTTTTGAGTAATCGCTGTCCCTGTTTGAGCACTTAAACACATTTCGAGTGAAACGCATTTATTTTAACGTATGACATCCTGCTTTAAGTAATGGCAACTGCTTTTACTAAAACACTTGTAGTTTTTCTTCTAGTGAACGGAAAATAATAAACTTGGTATTTTTTAAATCTAATAAGATGGTCTATTTAATAAAATCATAAAAAATTGTCAGTTTTTTGGCAAAATACACAACTTTAGGGTAATCCAGGGGTGGCCAACCTTTTTGGGAAGCGTGCCACAATCTGATAAAAAAAAAATTACGCGTGCCACTTCCAACTTTTCCACCAAACTAAAAAATGTACAAAAGTGAATAAATGTTACTTACGGGCGTCTTATGGGTTACATATTTTTAAATGCAAGTTCTATAGAGTGAAAATGTAAAAAAGAAATGGTGTAATAAATAAAACAAAAGTATAAATTTATATATTTTATTGTTAATAAATTTTTACAGGATCAATCTGTTAGCTTAGGTACAAAATAAAAATAAGCAACTTGAAACATTTAATTTTAAATGATTACTAAGCAGTCAGTACTTTCTAAATGTGGCTTTTGAATTTGAAGTGTTTTTATTGAAACATCTATATTTGGATTAGTTCGTGAAGATGTTAACAAAATTAGGTGTTTTAGGTGCATATCACTTAATTTTGGGCGATATTTTGATTTAATTACGTTCATAACAGAAAACATTTCTTCACAAACATATATTGATCCAAACCTACAACAATATCTGACCGCTAAATCGTGTAAATTTGAAAAATTGCCAGGAGGCACAAATTTCCAAAATTCGATGTAATTCGGATCATTTGCGGCTAAAATAATTTCCTTATATTTGCTTTTCAGAGTAATATGGTGCTGTAGGTCAATAATTCCAATTTGTACCTGAGGTGCGTAACAATATGCACACTACAATGAAGAAGTAACTCGCCATATTTCCTTCCGTTTATTCGTGAAAAAGCGTACGAAATCTTCGTCGATTCAGAGCACGAGCTCGTATTTTGTTGATACAGCGAAAGACAAGTTTAAGTACTTGACACAAAGAGCTTCTTGATGAATAATACAATGATACTTGAAAACTTTTCTTCCCAAATAATGTTCAAGCTATGCAACAAAACCTTTTTATTCTGCCAACCATGCAAGGCGCTCCATCTGTGCAAACACTGTCCAATTTTGTCCAATCTACTTTGGTAACTTCAATTACATTTTTAAGTTCCTTAAAAATGCCTTCACCTGTAGTTGAAACTAGTTGGCGCAAATCAAGAAGTTCTTCCAGAGTATCAAAATTATTGTTCGTGTAACGCACAAAGATTCTTAACTGTGCATTGTCTGTGATATCACAGCTTTCATCCAAAGTTAATGAAAAATATTTGCAATTTTGACGTCCTGAGACAATTTGCGTTCCAACATCCTGGCCCATGTCATCTTTATGACGCATGATGGTATTTCTAGACAAAGCTATTTTATCAACCTTATTTTTGACATTTAGATCACCGACATTTTGGGCGAAAATTAAAAGGCTGCTTTTTGTTATCTCCTCTCCGTCTGAATATGGTTTTTTTTCTTGCGGACTAAACAACAAAGAAAGTTCACAAGGAGCCTTCACCATAATTCCATTTCGTCATTTCTCTTTTGGAACAAAGATAGTTGGCCGGCTAAAGGTTTATTTTTATTGATAAATTCTGTTTTCAAATTAACAAAAATTCAAATCACTATGCAGTTGTTTGAAATAACGGTCCAAGTTATATTTTTTTGAAACTGCTATACAACTTCCACATATCAAACAAAGAGGCTTGGAATCATTTTGATGTATAAACAAGTTTTGTTCTTCCCAGACAATTTTAAAATCTCGTGCTGCAATATCCTCTTCATAATTTTTTTTTCGATGTCGAATGTTTACTCATAAACATATTGAAAATAAAAAAAATTTGAACAACTACGCTCAACGATAAAATCTAAAAACAATTTTAGAAAAGGAAAAAAGCTTAACGCGTCTTGCTGATCAGAGTTTAAAATCAATTGAGTCTGACAACTAGAAACAATTTGCCGATGTTACGCTGCAAATTTTTTAGGCTCCGAATCCAGCATTCTGATTAGTCATAGATGCAAATTCTCATTCCCCCTGCTTTATAAAGCGGCTACTTTGTGCAAATAGAATTAATTCTGCCGTATCAACAACTGCTCTCCTAATATATTGCAGAATTACTTCTTGACATTACAGAAATCGTAAACTGCCAACACCTTCGGAAAAACCTTTTTATCTGACATCACACTGACAGCCAATAGCTTTAAACACTAAACTTCAGCAATGCAAGGGGAAGCTGAAATTCAAGTGGAAGTCTGAGAAGTTAAAAATTAACCGCCCCCGAAAGAGGGTGAATTTTTGGGCAGATTCGACCGTCCGAGAGAAAGAATTTTACTCAACATTTTTCTCGGAACGTTACAATGCTGTGGAATTGTATGTTTTGGAGCGTGATCTCATTTTTGGTGCTATATTGAAGAAAAGAAAAAATCTTGCTTAGTGCTTTTAAAATCTCACGCTGAAAATTTCTGTTTTTATATATTCTCTTCACGAAAATTTTCTATTGTAATTCAATTAATTCAGTAATATTTTCAAATTTTTTTGTCATTTTTCAATAAGTCTTCGCGTGCCACAGTTACGACTCCCGCGTGCCGCGGGTTGGCCACCCCTGCGGATACCTTAAGTTATTTTAACTGCATGTTGAATCGAAATTTAATGTGTAAATGTTAAAATTCAATTAAAAATTTAATACTTAATCAAACAATGCTTGAGTTTAATGCTATTATTAAGATTAGATTTATTAAAAAAATATTTCCAATAAGTGTATTACTTTTCTCCTTTTATTTTATTATGCTTTTGGTAAACAATGCCCTCTCCTCCTTTTTTAATGCGACAAGAAAAACGAAGTTTTGTTTTGCACCTAACATATAATTATGCTGGTCCTTGTCCCCGAAAGTAAACATTCTTCAATCTGTATTCTTGTCTTGGAAGGATCATGCCCCATGTTTACCCTTCTTGAACTTTCGTCTGTTTAAAGTTAATCGCCCTATTGGAATAAATATAATGGAATAAAAGCACTCGTTCATTTCTTACGTATACTATGGAGAGAGGCATAATTATTTTAAAATTAATTACTTTCCATTCAAGTACTTTTTAATTAGAATCCATTAAGGAGATTTTTAATTATATTCCATTGAAAGGATATATAATTACAATCCATTAACAGGATCTTTCAAGAAAAAAAGAATTTCTGTTGTTATTGCACTAGAAAAAGAAGAGGAGCCGTGAAAAATGTGTAATGAATCAAGAGTAATGAGGTTTTGTGAAGTAAGAGTTCATTTTAGGTCAGAATTAAAAAGAGAAGGCAGAATCTTGGAAAAGGTGGGAAAGCACGTACTTTTATTCACTAGGGAACTGAATTTGAGGGAAAATTTTTCAACCTATGTAAAGTAGATTTCTCGGTTGGTAAGGTAGCGATTTCGTGATCGTGGATTGTATGCTCTGGACGCAAGTGAAAGTACAGGGGAAAATGCAGTGGCGTTACGGAGAATATTAGCCCCCCGCCCTGCGAAGTCAGGTTTTGTGCCCCAAGCCGGATCTCACAAAGGATAAGTACTTGGCGTCAGTCAGGTTTTAATCTCCTTGAACCCTAGCCCCCCCCCCCCGCGATGGGGGGTGTACGTTACGCCACTGGATAAATGTTTGATCTAAAGACCGACTTCCGCATCATAAACTTGCGCACTTGGGTGGGACCTACCTTTGCGGAAAAGATGTTGCACGGCAGTGCTCCCCTACCTTTTTATCGCCGCGGTCTGGTCAACGGTTGACAACTCTACCACGGCCCACTGACGAGGGACGTTGATTGTTTATACTTAAAATTTTTTTTTTTGATTTAATGAAATTAGTTTAATTATATTTAAACATACCTTCAGAATAAAATACAGTTACACCAAAAATGAATAATATAAAGCGATTTAACATGGAATATAAGAGTTTTCCATAAAAAGTCGCTGAAACCCGAGTGAGTGAATATTAACGTCGCACTGTTCCGCTACACGAGAACTTTGGGCGACGGACCTCGTAATTTTGAACCATGGTCAGGTGACGAGGACGACACCTGAGCTGCCACCCACCTCTCCTAACTACCACACCACACCACGGGAGGATTTTCGAGCTCTCGACAGATTTAACGTACATCACTCCCCTACATGGCGGGTCTTTTGTAGTACTGGGCTCGTACTCATGACATACTAGCCACGATCCGATACCTTGAGCACTAGGCTACCGTAGCCGCTCAAACCCGAGAGAAATACACCACAGTAAATAAAATGGAAATAATTTAATTAACCTTGTGTGACCCGGTACTATTTGATCCACGGAGTTGGTGACCACTTTATGGTATGGTGATTAGAAAACAAAAATAACTATATATCTACAAGGGTGATCAAATGAAAAGTACGAAACACATAAAAATGAAACAGTTAAATATTTGCATATTCCGCAAGGAGAATGTAGCGAACATCTCGGATGCCATTGGAGACTCTGACTGGATCGGATCATGGCGGTGCCCGCATGCGCAGAAGAGACAAAGCTCTTATAAAAAGCGCGTCCAAATGATGCGAGCACAGAATTACTCGAGCACAGAAAAAGCATTAACTCCGATGTGTACTTTGAGACACTCCGACGCCTACGCAGGTCCATCAAGAACAAAAGACGGGGCTGCTCACGGAGGGTGTGGTTCTGCTCCATGATAACGCGCGTCCACACGTCTCCAGAGTCACACAAATGGAACTGGACAAGTTCCAATGGGAGACGTTGGACCCTCCGTCCTACAGTCCGGACATGTCACCCTGCGATTTCCATGTGTTTGGTCCACTGAAGAAACACCTGAAAGGAAAGCGCTTCAACTCGGACGACGTACTCAAGGACACTGTGAAGGAGTGGGTCTCGTCACAGCCACAGGAATTCTGGGAACAAGGAATCCTGCGGCTTGTTCATCAGTGGGATCGTTGTGCTCAGGCCTATGGTGCATATTTTGAATAAAGTCTATATTTGTACCCATCGTGTCGTTTCGTACCTTTTCATTTGATCACCCCTTGTATATAAAAAAAATAACTTCAAAATATTAAATATTGCCACAGAGGGGTTGAATTTTCGGAAAAAAATAGGGAAAGATTTGAATTTGGTTAAATGATTTTAGACTCAAAATAAATTTTTCTACAATGTGATTAATTAAAAATGATGATTACTGATAAATGAATACTGAGTTGTACAATGTAACATTGCAACATTTCATAACCATGCTTAATCCCCGCATCTGTCGAATCAGTTCGACCAAAGCTTCTTTCCATTTATCGTGCGCTGTTATTTTGACATTAGTTTTTTTTAAAAAAATTTAATACTAAAGAATTTGTTTAATGTATGGGATGTTTTTTTCTAATAACTACTTAATATTATGTCCTTTCATCGCAATAAATGTTAAAAAGTACTAAAATGCCTGTTTCGTTTTTATCAAAAATTACTTTTGACTTATTACCATAAAAACTTTTTACCACGACATAAAAAAAAGTTGAAAGACCTAAACTTCAGTCCTCTTGTGGTAGTACTTGGCATGAAAATTAATTATTTTTATTTTAGTTTCCCCTTCAGCTGTCTACTATAGAACTTCAACTTTTAACTCCGTGTAGTTTTGAAATTCTGATAAAAAAAAAGATCAACCCACCCCTTTGTACACGTAGAGGTAACAGACGTATTTTAAAAGCATTTATGCTATAGACATTATCAGTGTGATATAATGTTTTATTAATTTTACCAGCTAATCGTACTATACTATTTTTGTTGCCATTCAAAGATATCCATTCGAAGTAAATTGCTAATGCATTAATAGGTAGTAAAGTTGAACCCTTTAGATCCTTAGGTATGACCTTTAACGCTGAAATCGAACCTATATATACTTCCGAGCCAAACCCTGAATGGAATGCTTTCTGTGTCGTATGTCTGGGAGATATAAGGTCGCTTATCCGGAGGACAGAACCCGCGACCTTCGGATCTGAAGCCGAGTAGCTTAACCACTAGACTATAATGATCACTTTAGTCCAGAAGTTGTTTATAGATGATACCGCTACACACTTCCCCACCAGTGAGTCGATGGAAAGGCGAACGAATGATTTAGTAGTTATGGCGAGCGTGTTGCCGTAATTTGGAGAAACTGCGTTAAGTGAGTCTGACGACTTTGCTGCTTCAAGTGAATCTGACGAGGTTTTTTTTTTTTGGTTGCTCTTTTTGCGGGTAGATGACGGCACAACAGATCAGAAGGTTGCCTTTTTCTGAATTCAGCCAGGGTCACCCAATGAAGGAGGATAGAACTCGGTACCATTCGATCCGTAAGCACGTAACTTACCGCTAGACCAAAATGATCACTTTATTCCAGAGATTGTTACTGGCTTATATAGATGATACCTCGCTACAATCTCTTATACCCCTCAGAGGAGATTTTCTGACACATATGAGTATTTGCACCAAACATAGCGCGAAATAAACCGGTTTACTGTCTTTGGTGTATTGTAGATTTTAAATGCCTGAAATCTTTCGACTTCTCTGGGTCTTATCTACCCCTCACATGTATCCCTTATTGGTCTTCCAAGCTGGGAACCCGCGTAGGAAATATTACCATGTCTAACTTAAGCTTACATTATTCTCTTCATGTTGTGGAAGCTTCAAGAGTAAATCACCAGTTCAGGTTTCATCCTCGACTCGTGATGATTGGGTTTCCCAGTAATGTCACTTTTTGAAGTAGTAGACAGCAGTTGGCGACGGATTTCTTAATTTTGGATCAATTTCATAAGCGGCGTTGGGGTAAGTTTTGAATTCTGATTTGTTTCCCTTTTTGGAAACAAAATAACGTGATTTAACTTCACTTAATCATTAATAAACCATGGGACTATGACAGTGGCGCACACAGGAATTTTTCAAGGGGATGAAGGGGAGTCCAGGGTCCAAAGTCTACCATTCTCGTATCATGATCCAGTATGCCGCTCAACATATTCTTTAAATTTTGTCGATTTGGAGGAACAAAAAAACAGTAAAAAAATAATTATTGAATAAATAATTAGCATTATTTAATATAGTTAATTTTTAAAAACAAATAATTAAATTTTACGTCTTTTTTCATAGGATTATAATCATTCGGAAAAAAAATCAAAGGCTTTGGGGGGGGGGTCTGGACCCGGAGACCCCCCCTTGTCTGCGTCACTGGTAATCTGTTTCGGTTTTTTACAGGTAGCAGATTCGGGCCGCGTGATTCCAAAGTCTGTCATGTAGTGAAGTTGATGAAAATTAAATTTTTTCTGAGTTTTCATGTTTGCGTGGCTTAGATGTGGGTAGTAGAATACCATTTCATATGTCATCTTTGTTTCTTAAACTTGATTCAGATTTTTACGAGTTGGTCGCCAGTAGCATGGTATTACTTCTAGTGCAGTATTTATAAACCTAAAGAGAAGCTGTTGACCTTGATTTGGACATATGATGTTAGCTATCTATCAGTTCTTGATTCCTGGTGCCACTAAAATTTCAATATATAGAGGGCTAATGCACAGTTAAAACGCTCGAAGTTCAAAATCCTCATCTTGGCATGGTGTTGAAAGTCACTTGACCTTGGTGAAAAACGTGAGGTCCATTGTCTAAAGTCTGCTTGTTGCTAATGAACGACATTAATAAAAATTAGTCAATCAGACAATGCTAATTTAAATCATACTCAACATCATTTTGTGGAAGTCATAAAAGTAAGATACTAGTTTGGCGTATTCTCGTCACCAGACAACATATCAGAAATAAAGAATTAGTAAGCAAGGGTGTGTTGTATAGAACTTTGTTATTGAAACAAACTTTATTACATATAAAACGTGGTGGGGAAAAAACAAGTACGAAAATAAGAGTTGGTTTTGAGCAACATTTCAAAATATAAATCCATGACTGTTATTCCTTTTCCTTTGTTTCTTGGAGGGCAATAATTTGAGCTTTTTGCTCCTCAGCTATCTCCAATATCTGATCTAGTTTAATTCTCGCCGCACAGGTTGAAATTCCATTTATATTACACTGAATTATGGACAGATGCACCCAGACGGCAATTTCCCGATTTCGAAGCCTTACCCTCCAAGGTGGCCATAAAACCCATCCGAAATGTAACATCGAGTAGGCTTCCCCTACTCATATTCTTGGATACCTGGGTTTGTCGTACGACGACTTGCTAGGTCTTCCTATGCTAGTTTATGACTTTTTGAGGGTGAATAAACTCATAAATCTCGTCTAGCAGAAACTAGACAACGAGATAAGTAACAACATGACTGACCACTTAAAAAAAAAAATTGTAAATGAATTTAAAAAAAAAATATGTTAATGTCTGAATTTTTTTGACTGTTTTTTTTCAAGGTTCTCTTGATCACAGAATCAGTGGTGCTTGCAAAAACTGCTGACAGGAATTGACAAAGAGTTGAATCTTTTATTTAATTCTCTGGTTTGGGACAAATATAAAAAAAATGATGGGAATTTTTTTTTGTGTCTACACAAAAGGAAGATAGCTTGTAACAATTGAATTTTACCATAGTTTGGTGGATTATAAGATCTTAGATAGTTCCATGATTATTGTGTGTGTATGAGAGAGAAAAATATATAAAATGCCCGGGTTTTGGATGGTGGACAGCACGCTTGACTGAATTTCTGAAAGATTAGTTGATATTTTTAACGGGTCTTATGTTTTGTCCTATTATAACCTCCATTGCACTCAGATAGATAATGACGTAAATCTATGTGCGTTTTTTTTTTTTTTTAAATTAGAAATAAGTTCAGTGATTGTTTTTGGTTGGTTTTTTTTTATAAGAAATTGTTTCTATGTTCTATAATTTAATTGCATTTTATTTCTTCTTTTTCTGATTGTGATTTTTGCGGTGATGAAAAAAGAAAAGAAAGAAAAAAAAAAGATAGATTGATAGTAAAAAATAGTGAAGGAAGCTTGATACAATTCGAAAACTCTAGAATTGTTTTTGTGGGTCGGCTCGGTGGCTTAGAGGTAGTGTGCCCGCTTCATTAGCTCAAGTTTGTGGGTTCGATCCCGGCTGAACTCGATAAATTTTTGTTACGAAAATCGTAGGCACGCACGTCAAATGATTATGTGGCATGGAAAAGGTCCCTTGAATATTAATTTCTCGGAAAATTGAAATCATGGCAATATTTAGCTTCCGAAGAGAGCTTGAATTAAAATTAACTCAAGCGTCGAAATTTGGTTGTGGAGACCGCCAGTAGAGGGTGCCAGCATGAAATGGCTTTCGCATTTGGGGACTTGTCGTGTCTGCAAAGGCTCAGTTGCCAATATGCAACCCATTTGGGGAAAAAAAGATTCTTCTTATTCTCTTACTTTAAGTAAAAAAACAAAAGTAAATATTCGTAAATGTGATCTTCAGGTTTTCATTTTATTTTTATCCATGTTCACTAGGCTCAAATTTTTCTATTTTCCATCTTGATTACGGTATACATTTAGCATATAATCATCATGTACTAAATTGCAAAAAAACTAATTGAAGCTAAACTATAAATAGGATTTTAAGGCTGTTTTCGCTAAGTGAACGAGAGCTTGAACTAAACACGGAGCACATTTTCGGACAGAAAAATACTTGCAAAGGGATTGCTCATTTAGCATTACGGCACACTAGAAAGAATGAGAAACACATTTTATAAAAGAAAAAATGTGTCAGCTAGGATAAAAATGAGTAATATGATAAAATAAGTGTGATTCTCTACAGGATAGTGAAGCCAGAATATAATATTAATGTTGGAGCACTTTTGTATCTGAAAAAGTATTCCGAATTCAGGTCCTATTCTTTAACATTAACCGAAGACAGCCTTAACGAGATAAAATAGATCAAAATTAAATGGCCATAGTATTATATTCGCCAACTGTTATTTTTAGGGGTTAAGATTGCAGGGCTAAACATAATTTTAAGGCATGGTAACATAAGTTAATTTTAGGTTTAGGAACATAATTCTAAATAATCAATACATAAAATTATGTAAAATAATTTCCAAAACCCAAATATCATTTAAAAAAAAGAACCTAAACAATCTACATTTCAAGGATAGAAAAATCAAAAATATAAATAAAATAGAATTAAAAAAAATCTGCAATGCAAAACGGAAAGATTCAGACAAATTTTGCATGTGTGTGTATTTTAATACATACACTTAAACTTTAGCCTAAGTTTACAGGGTAAAGAACACGCACACAAAAAAAATATCTTGAAGGATATATGTATTTTTTTACTTATGATGACGACAAAAATATGTCGCAACATGCAATTTCTGTAGATGAATCATTTTATTTAAAGCTCACAGATTCGTCGTAATATTTCGCTTCAAGCAAATTACAAGCATGTTTTTGTTCTCATATAATTTTTAATTTACTAGCAGTTTTCTACAATCAGAATTCATTATGTGCCTAAAAATGAACGCAATGCAATGTAAACAATTTTTTTTAATGATGAAGCAAACATTTTACGTAATATTGAGTGATACTTGTTAGAGAGAGGGGGGGGGGGGGTTGATTTATTTAATTTTACAGGGAACAAAAATATTTGAGATGTTTATTATAAAACTGTTTAATCCTTTTATGATTAACATTTCAACCTTGGGTAAGGTAGGGGAAGCGTTTAGCATCTTCGTTAACATGTTTGATATTCCAGCAATTTGATCTTTACAACTAATTTAAATAGAGCAAATAAACAATTATCAGCTCATTATTATTTTTTTAAAAAAAAGTCCGCGTTTGTAATGAGTTAAAGGCTAACGCAAAAGTATTAATCTTGATGTAAAAAAATTATTAGCATGATGTCATTCAAAATGTCTACATTCTTAAATTTATTTCTTAACATTTCAATGGTTTCTCTTTTCATTTGATTTGATTTATGTCATTTTTGTGTGTGTTTGCTTAGCTTTTAGTTCTACGACAAATTAAAGTTAATTATAGATGAATTTTATTGATTGTTTTATAGAACATCTAGCTGCATTTTAGAGTATGATACAATCATTACCAAATTACCGAAAATAAAAAGGAAATATTTTACACAAATGCTAATAGATGGCGCCACTACTCGAATTAGATTTAGTCCTTTTTTTTAAGAATACGGGAAGAAAGAGAGGAGGGGGGGGGGGGGAGGTTAGCTTGATCATACGTTTTTCATTTATGGAATGATTAACAAATATTGTTATCTCAAATAAAAAAATTCTCAGCTCATGAAATAATTTGGCTTTTTTTTTTTTTTAAAGAAAATTTTTGTGTTGATTCATACAGAATATTGAAGACATAATTAATATTGTAACTAAATTTATGTCTTGGTTTAAATTGTTTTTAATTTCTTGTTGTGTACGTAAATGTTCAAAATTACTTATTTTTTTTTAGCAAGAAAATTCTGGACCCGTTCTCCAACCTGGCGAAAATGACCATTTGCTTATAGATGAATCAAGTAAGTGGATATATTTTTATTTTTGTTTAAATAAATTTAAATTAGTTAGTCTTTAGAAATTGTCGAATCGGCCACTGGTCCGCCAAATTCTGAAAAATCGCTAATTTGGCGCGTTTTTACGTGTTGTGTTTTGGAGTAGTAACCCTACTACAACACGACCTGACTTCTCGCTCACTGATACAAAAAAAAAAAAATAAAAATCAAAAGGGTTACCAGATTTGGCGCTTTTATCGATTTGGCAATATAACACTTGGCGGGATAAGTGGCCGATTCGACAATTCAACCCTTTTACTCTTCAGCAATTTCGTTACTTATCCTAAATGATTATTTAAAATTTTGTAGTTAAATGGTTGATAAATTCATTTGTAACTATGGGCAATCCATATAATTCATCAACGTGAATGAATAGCTGACCAAATTTACAATAAATTAAATACAGTTCTTTTCCTCTGAGTAATAAAAAATAATTTTGCGACATGTTTTATATTAACTCTTTTTAAAACTCTGAAAAGTTTCATTTTAAAAACTTGAAATGTAAACTTAAAATAATTATTTAAAAAGGATAAATTATTTTATAGAAATATTTTTTCCCAATAAAATATGAAATAAATTAATTGTAACTGTAGATTTCTTGAAATTTTTGCTTATTTATTATTTTATGATTCTTATTCATTGTAATTCTTTTTTTTTAAGCGTTTAACTATGCATATATTCTTCCATTACAATGTTTCATTTCGATTTTTATGTACTGAGAGTTAATTTGGGTGGGAGGAGTGGTTTCTATTAAAAATACTATTAACAGATCTGAAACACTATATCAATAATTTCTTACCTCTATTGTTACTGCTACTTTTCCCTTTAAAATATTCTGAACTTGCCCCTCTCCCTGTGGGTGTATCCAATTTCCAATTTAACAGGTTCCTCCTAAATATTCAAATAGTAGTTAGGAGGGGGCAAGATTATGAAACTTAATTTGTATGTGTATAAATGTTTATTTATGTATGTTATGTGGAAATTACGTTTAATACTTCTTCCCTTTGTGTGGCTCCCGTTTGTGAAACCACTGTAGTGTACCAAAAAGGAGTTTCGTTTTGAAAATATATCAACAGATGGCAGCACCACTGAATTTTTCGAACTATTCGAAGATATGAGACAAAAAAATATATCAATTTATTTTTTATGCAGTTTGTATTTTGTTAATTCTGTTAATAAAAACTGATATTCTTGCTTAATAGTTGTACGGTTAAGGAAGTTATTTGATTTTAATTTGGCTTGTTTCGTCGATTTTGTACTTCAGTTTGCTTTGTTAAAATATTTAATGTACTTGTGATTTTTATTAATTGAATGAAGCAAATAACGAATTATATATAAACACACTGAGTGGTGTTTATTTTTCGGTAATTTTTAAAAGAAAATGAATGAATGCAATATTCTGGTTTGCAGTAGTTATTAAATGGGGGGGGGGTATCTCAATGTTATTAAAACGATTCAAAAGAACACTGAAACAGTGGGTTTTATTTCAAAATATTTAAAAGGCCTACTTTTAAAACACTAATTCGGGATAATAATTTTTGATGTCTTTTGTACATAAATGATTTGATTTATAATCTTTCACAAATTCTGTTTGTTAAGAAGCAACACGTAAGACAATACATATTGATTTTTTTATTTTAGTACTAATTTCTCTCATCCTTCTGTATTTGGCATCGAGGGATCTCGTATGTAGAATGTTGCAATTATTTACTACGGCTTAAAGTTATTTAAGTACTTTATATTCCGGTTTATAACACTCACTTTTACTACCAAAAATAAGATTAAAATTTACCGCTGTGTGTTATATGCCGGATTTAAAAATGATAGCTTTAAAAATGAAGTGAATATGAGCATAAAAAAAATTTAATTTCTACATGTATGTAAGTAATCTTTATTTAAAAGAAATGACATACCTCTCTTATGAACTTTCATTGTTAGATACCATGAAAAATTCGTCTTCCGTTAGATGCATTATTGAATTCTGTTTCATCTTCACCCTCACTGTTACACTTATCCATAAATAAATAATCCTCTTCCTTTCCACCTAGATTGTTTAATATACTAAACACACACACATTTTTAAATGACTTTATTTATGTCAGGTTTTTTTTCCCATTACTTTTCATCCCTTCAGTGGGTCGATAAATGAGTACCAAGCTTGGTTGGGAACTAAACGCTGGGGGTTTTCGCATCAGACTGTTCACCTGCCCCAGGTCATGAAAACTGAGAAGGGCACAGTAGGCCTTGTCCCTGATGGGTTGTTGCGTCACTGAGAGAGAGTTTATTTTCATTATATGCTTTTATCATCTGCTCACACACCATATCTAGATTTCGAAAGATAAGAACATGACGTTTGTACCGTTCAGTTTTCTTCGTAATGAAAAGATGCACCTAATATTTGTAGTATCTAAAACTTACGCAATTTGAAAGTATCAGTGCGTGTTGTACGCCTGACTAAACCTGTAATCTGACTACCTGACTAAACAGTAAAAGGATCATCATTATTATTTATTTTGATCCTCTATGTATCTCTTCATAAATTATTCTTGAATTTAAGAGGGTGGATTGATGAAATAATGCACACAGACAACATTAAATGTTCGATATATTTTTTATCGATAACATAAATATATATATGAAAGAGATAGAATCGGGTATTATGGAAATACCATTTACATTTCTAAAAATAACTTTACTGGTTTCGGATAAAAGCCTCCAAAATCATCATGGATATATGCAACAAACGATTGTAAGGAATTGTCAAAGAAAATAATACTTATTTTGTTGTTATAAAAATATTTAAAAGGAAATAATAAATGGATGGTATTGGGGAATAGTCGGGCAGTATGAAATGTGTGGTTTAAACCATTGGAAAACTAACTAAGACCTCATAAAACGTATTTATTTTTAACTATAAAAGCCCTATTTCTAAGAATACGTGAAAGCTATTTCTGTTTCGAATTAATCAACAAAAGTCTCAGTCCAGTGCAGTGAAGGTGAGCCCACAGAAAACACCTGAAGCATTGTGATTCCAAATTATACCTCGTTGATCTTCGGAAAACTTTCCGTTGCAGAAGATACATTCAGCTTCTTTGTTTTCTGATTTTTAGTTGATAGCACGAAATCTATTTATTACAAATGATACATCACATAATGGAATGTTGTGAGCGCGTTCTATTTGAAGTTGTTCCTTCATCGTCCTGCCTACCTAAGGGTGTGAGGGGAAACAAAGCATCACTAGAAACTTCCATAATAACTATTATTTTATTACTATTCAAACACACTAATCAACCACAAGTGAAACTACAAGAGGAGACCCTAGGAGTGATATACAAAGCGAGCAATCTACACTAAGTAAACAAGCGCTAGTAATCTGCTTAATTTGATCTAATCTACTCTATCTTGGATTATTAATTCTCAATCCACTAATTTATTATAGTGGCAAACTCCTTAAATAACTCACGTTGGGATAATGAAATAAATCTCACCTACGTATCACCGCAACAGTTCCTCCGCTCCTTCTACATTACATTTACAAAACCTTGACTTTATATAGTCAAACTAATCTCCATATCAAGGTTTCTTCTTGAGGGATGGCTGTAAATTGACGCGAAAGGTAGCCCCAAAGTTTCCCCAAGAGGATTATTCAGAAGGTCGCTTATAGATCCGTCACAATGTTTTGGGCATTATAGAATATCTAGTATTCCATAATACCGGACACGCCATCTTGGAAAATGTGTCTTTAAACTGAAGGACAAAACATTTTCAGCTAAAAAATGACCACAGTATTTCGAACAATTTTTTTTAAATGTACATTACGCTTAACTGTAATGTTCAAATGTTCTAGTAGGTTAAAATGTTTGAAAACTTACCTGCAGAAATTTTTGAAAGTCGTAAAACACACTTTGGTTCTGTTGCGAATTGTATGGCAACAACAAGTAGTCAACTCTCAATGCAATGCGTCATGAGAGAGAATCTTCCTTCAGTACTTCAAGGTTTTTCCACGTATTGGCAACTACAAACAGAGCCAAAACTTCTGTGTTCCATATTACCCAACTATCATATAATCACAACGCATAAATCTGTAGCTGTATAATTTAAAGTATTGCGAAAAATTTCTCTCATATTTATTGAACTTGTAGAAGAAATGGGTATCAATAAATATTTCAGCTAGCCTGGAAAGAGTAAAATTTGCCTTTTTATACACATCGCGCTCACGTATAAATTTGTTTATTTTTTTTTACGAGTTGCGAATCCTCGACCAATCAGAGAGCAGTGTCTAAGCTCTCAGACAACCACAGCCTTCCCAGGGAAAGTTTCAAAATTCCCAGTCAAGACGCCACTCATAGCCACGCCTCCAGATCGCCTCCAACCAACCAATAGCCAACAAGCCTCTCCGCAGAATGAAAAACCCCACAAACGTCGTTCCAACATCTAAGACTATCACGATATGGGATTGAGGACTGTTTTTCAGTCCAGATGCCCACAGATACACCGTAATCACGAGTTGCGAAGCGTGACATGTTTAGTCATCGCTGGTCTGTGAGAAATCGCTGAAACAGAAATGATTGAAAGAGCGGAAAAGATGAATTGTGTTGGATTTGATTTTAAAATATTTGATTTCGAAATTCTACTATAAAAACCATCATGAGTTACCTTTGCTAATTTTGATTTTAAAGCAATTAAATTAAATTTAACTAATTAATAAACAATGTAATTACGTACAGCTGTAAATAGCTCATTGTTACGAAACTGTAATCATTAATAAAATTTAAGTATGAAGTACTTGATTACTTTAGTAAAATGATGTAATTGTTATTCTGAATCTCAAAATTGTCAAGAATTTAAGAACTCATTGTTCATGTTCGTATCCTAGATAGCTTTGGGAGGCAACTTATTCTGCCTCTTTGTGGCCGTGGTAGCCTAGTGGTCATGGTCTCAGACAAGGATCGAGTTCCGAGTCCTGATGCCGCTGAAGATCTGCCGTACAGAGAGGTTGATGTAATTACATTACATCTCATCGTGGTTTAAAGTTCTCACATTAGTATGGGGTGGAAGTTAGGAAAGTGCGGTGCCAGAGCTCAGGTGTTGACGTCACTTAACATGTGGTTCAAAATTACGGGATAATATCTCTTGCACTGCTGATAAACACTATGCAGCATGGTACTGTACTGGTAGCACCATCTAAAAGCGGCGTTCGAAGGCTTCGATCATTTCTGCTGTCCATCCATAGAATCTAACTCACAGAAGGAATTTGTGCACCCGTCAGAGCCATGTAATATAGAAATTACAATAATTTTGAATTTTTATTAGTCAAGTGGTCCCTACTCATTGGCGCACACAAGGGGGTGTCCCCCCAAGCCTTTGAGGTTTATTTCGATTGATGATATCCTATATATATATATAACGTCAAATTTAATTAAGTACTTGTAATTTACAATTTATTTTATTAATTAATTCTAATTATTAATTCAATAATTAACTTTTTATTGTTTTTTGTTGACAAAATCAGGAGAATCAATTGGTGTTGTCCTGAGTTATGATACGAGTTGGGGAATTTTAGACCATAACCCCCCCCCCCCATCTTTGAAATTTTTTGTGTGCGCTTCTGTCCCCACTTATCGAATCATTCAAATGAATTGTGAGATGTGGCCTTATAATATTTATATGGTATTGTATTTCCCCAGTTCTTAGAAAATCAGACTGGCTTAACTATAACAGTTCATTTGATTGAATTAAATGATTGCACGTACTTTCAGCTTGAAGCGAAGAAATTAATTGAGCAATAATAGGAAAAGATAAGATATCCAAGTTATAACTGAATACACATCTTAAAGTTTGATGTTATCCACCATTTTAAAATGTCATACTGCAAGTTGAGTATGCATGGTTGATGCAATTTTGCCACATCTATCTTACCTATGCACTGCGTCCAGGAACACGCGTTGGTATAAGAATTGTTTCAATTGTGTTACGTAGGGATTGCATTATCGAACCAAAAGTTTAATACTGGTATTCGGTATTTTTTAGAATATGTTTTGTTTTATTAGAGTGTAAATATCACAAAAAATTATAACAGTGGATGGAGGCCGCTTGTACTTGCTCCATTCACTTTAATACTCTTGAACATTTTTTACACTGTGCCACCCTATTCTTTTCATCATATAATTAATGAAACCAAGCCGAAGTATTACCAACTGATTTTTTATGTTCTTTAAAGTTTTTCTTATTCATTATTATGGGTTATTCTATATGAGTACATATATATGAATCTGAAAAATACTTTGAACCATAAAGTATGATGTGAATAACAAACTCAACAAGTTAAAAAATATCGAAATATTACGCACTTTCTTCACAACTACAACCTTGTTTTCACAGATACGAATATCAGACTATGAATTCTGCGCGTGTGCAGTATCGCTCTGAGCTGTAATACGATAGTTTTGGCGCACCTCCTTGGATGATTCACATTTTTTCCCCACTTCTCTTGATTGTACGGTGCAACTTTATATTCACAGTCTAATTGATTTCACCCGTTTGAGAGACATAAAAACAAAAACGTATACTATTTTGCTATGTTAGCTATCCCTGGACATATAGTTCAGACAATTATAAAAATTTCTAGTAAATACCGAAAAAACGGTATTTAAACTTGTGAATACCCGTATTACAAAACTGTACAAATGGCTCAAAATACCGGTATTTGGTATCCCGGTATTGCAATCCCTAGTGCCATGGGTTGGAGTCCTGTTAACACTGAAGATCAATCATGTACAGAGGCTGAGGCATAGAGACTGTCGAGATTCAGTCTGAACCAGTTGTTGGTGATGGGGTTGTAAAATTTGTGGGAAGTAGGGGTATCGTTCTCATGTCATAATAGTGGCACAAAATTACAAGATACGTTGCCACTAACAGTATTTTAAATGCAAGAAACAATTAAAATATCTAAGAGGAACAAATGATAAGAAACTTTAAAAACTGAAATTGCTTTGAATATTTTTAAAAAAATGTGCGTGATTTAATTCTGTTTTGGATTTTAAGATCTAATACAAATTAAAAATTAAAGCATTTTAAGTTCAGTGAAATTGTATCAAGGAAGCTTGAAGGGAAAAAAAAGTAAAAGCAACATATATGCATATGATTTGGGAGGGGGGGGGGATGACAATATCTTATACAATAACATCCGCTGTTTTAATCATTAAAATGCTCTTTTAAAAGGAATATAGAGTATCGTGGAGAAAAAAACTAAATATTTTATTCTGGTATAATGTTCCAAGAAATCGTTCCAAAGTTGTGCCATAAAATAAAACAATAACTGAAAAATATTCTTAGAATTAAAAAAATAAATACATAAACTTTAATATAGTATTAAAAAGAAAATGTAGCATTTGGAAAAAAAAGGTGAAACTCAAAATTTATAAATACATTAGCAATATTTATGATGTTTAGTGGGGCCGTGGGTAGCCTAGTGGCTAGAGCATTGGACTCCAGACCGGAAGGCCTGGGTTCGATGCCCGATGCCACCAAATCCCCACTGAGTATAAACGGAGAACGTGCTCGTTAAATCAGTGGGTCCGAATGGTGTCGCCATCTATCGTGTTGTTCCGAGCAAAAAATCGCGCTGTCACCTTCTAAGGTGCTCAAAGCTTAGGCTAACGACAGGCGTAAAATTCTAGCCCTTAGCCGCGATGTATTTCGTGGACCTTGATCTGATGTTACAGTCGATCAGGTGGCATAAACAACAACAACGTGATGTTTAGTCAAAAAGTAATATTCTGCGAAGTTTGAAATTAATGTAATTTATAAATTCAACAATATTTTTAAATTCTTTTGTTTTACACATTTCCACGTTTTGAATCTAAGTTATATAGTTTCAAATAGCAACAAAAATAGAACTTTTTTATATATCGTGCCCAATTATTACAGAGAAATGAGACATAAAAATGAAAACAACGCAAATGTAAACTTTCAAAAACAAATCTAGAAAGAGAGAAAAATATCGTTTTCTTAAAAAAATAACCTTTGTTCACGGAAAATATCGCAGGAAATTATATTTACTCAGTGTTATTGTTTCATGGAATTTTTTTGAATAAATGTTCTGAAAGAAAGAAACATTATTGACTAAAGAATGGAATGAAATAGAAACGAATAACAAAATCAAACATTTCGTCGGAAAGAAAGATTTTATGCGTCATGTTTTAAGAAAGTCTTATATATTTTTTAAAAGCAATCGAACATTTCGATTTGTTTTTCGTTATTTTAAGCATATTCTAAATTAACAGTGTCTTGAAGTTTTCGGACAATCTATCTTACAGATTATTGTTTTCAATTCGGTGTTAAGTATATTGGAATTTTCTGCTATTTTGAATTGATTTCCATGTTTATAGAATGGCGCGAGTTCATCGAACAAAATTCTGGCGATTTCGAATAGATTTTTTCTTTTTGTAGACTAAAAAAAAAACTTTTACTTTCTTTTTAACTGTTATGGATTAATATTTTGAAAAAGAAGATATTCAATTTGAACAATTTTCTTCTGAATAAAAAAAGATGAATAACATGAACGTGATTTTTAATGTAGAATTATTTTAAGTACGAGAGAGTAAAATGGTCAAATTTAAAAAAAAAAAAAAAAAAAAAAAGAGTCCAATCATTAATGATACTAATAAACTGAAGTAAGCATAAATTGTTTTGTGATTTCTCGTACCATAATCTTTGTTTATGATAGATACCCTTTAAAAAAATCCTACCTCTTTTTCCCCCTAGGAAAGTTATTCTTAGCAAAAGAATTCCATTGAATTTTTTTCTTTTTTTTTCCTTTCTAAATTTTTCCATTTTCTTTCAAGAATCCACATTGGATTGTTTGTTCTTTTACTTCTTTGTCTACCAAATATTTAAATGGATTTTATTATTTTTCTATTGGGGGTGATAAAATTTTATAAAAATGACTGCGTTATTTTCCTATTATCATTTCCTACATAATATTTTTTTTCATATGTATTTCTTCAGATATTAGCATTTTGATAAAGTTTATTTATTTGAATTTGAAAATAGCTTTTTTAGACAGACTGCATTTGATTTTTCTTGTAACAATCGTCTTTTGGTTAAAAGATTTTTTTTGAGCAAAATGTTTTAAGCTAAACTTTATTTTATTTTTGCGTACTTGTATCTTAAATTATTTTTTAAAAAGTGCATTTTTCATAAACCCCTTTGATGAATATTTAAATTATTCTTAATTCAATAAGGAAGATAATGAAAATATAACTTCCAGAAAAATTTTACTGAACTGTTGAAAAAATATATAATTCCAAATATATAAAAATGTACAAAAGTGATTAATTCTATATATATGTTGATTTGTATTTTGTGGTACTAAAATTTTCAAGATATTAAGCACAATATTATATAATTTAGAGAAGTTCTAAGAGTGGTGTGTGTCATAAATAAATCTTTATAGCTAATATTTATTAACAATAAATCATACAGGATTTGAAAGTTCTCAAGTTTTAAACAAATTTGGTGAATGGGCACTAGCTGAGGTATTGCGTTTTCTCAAATCTTTCTTCATGATAACAGGGTCGGTCTTCAATCATTTCAAATGAGAATATTTCACGAGCTGAAATATTCTAATTCCTCGTATGTATTAAATTTTATCTCGGTTATGGGAGGGAAGGTAAGGCTGAGTTTTATTTAACGTCGTTCTACAAAGCAACACGAGGTCTATTGGCGGCAGACCGCGTAGTTTTGAACCTCGGTCAAGTGACGAGGAGGATACTTTAGCTGGTATTCCCCTATCCAAACTGCTGCACCACGCCAAAGAGAGTACTTAGAACCACGATAGATTTAACGTGTATCAATCCCTTTACGCGGTGAATTCTTCAGAAGCACCAGGACTCAAACTTGAACAGTCACCGAACTCGAGTTCGTGACCATAACCACTAGGCTACGTGGTCACTCGGAGAGGGGGGGGGGGAGTTGTATAATTCGGAAATCAACTTAAAACAATAATTAAGTGTTAAAATTGATCAAAATTTTAAAAATATATTTAAATTTGTTGTAATGAAATGTTTAATTTTTCCCCAGTTTTTCCCCCTTTTGGTCCAATAATGCCATGTGTAGTTACAAACATGTCTTACATTATAATTTATCAAAATATTGAAATCAATTACAGCCAATTGTTAACACTGATTGGAGGATTGAAAATACTTTTTCCCCCCCGTTTTTCACTGTGAGATTTAATATTTCATCTGAGCAAAATAACAATTTTTTAGTGGTTCAAAATTTAAGTGATCAAAAATTTAATAAACGCAGTCAGAGCTACACATGTATATCACTTAACCAAACTATGGTTACGTTAGGTCCTTGTAATCTGCTTAGATCCAACTGTCGCTTGTGGCAGTGGTAGCCTAGTGAGGGCGGACTTGTGGCCGACTTGTCACGAGTTAGGTCTCATGTGTCCTTAAGATCCATCGTGTAGAGGAGCTGATGCACGTCTGTCCAGCTTAAAAGTTTTTCCGTGGACTTGGTGTTCAACAGGGGTGGCCAACCCAAATGACCTTGCGGGCCACATTTTAATCCCGAAACCCCGAAAATCAAATCATAATTCTGAAAAACATTATAATCCCGCGTTTCGCATACGAGGGTAACTCTGAAATTTTTGAGATACAAACGACTTTTTACTGACTCACTTCAAGTTCTTTAGCGTGGAATAAATTTTAGACAGAAGAGAAAATGGATTTCACGCGAGAACATTATCGTGCTATGACTTTCTTTTAAAGCTAGATTAAATTAAGAGGAATGCTTTTTCAACGGCTGCAATTAGCATTTGGTGATGAATCTCCGTGTTGTGCTACTGTATGCAGATGGTTTAAAGAATTTTTCAGTGGTCGCAGTTCTCTTCAGGATGAAGAACACACAAAAAGGTTGCAGTCTGCAGTAATCCCGGATAATGTGCCTACCATACGAAAAATGTTAATAAATGTTAATCGCTGTACCTACCAATTGGATCCGCAGCCCATACACAAAATTATTCATGAATAATTACATATATAAAAAAAGAAATTTGCCGTTGTGTTCGCTGTAATCTAACGGGGCACCAAAAAGAGGAGCGTTTCAGAATCAGTAAGAAAACCCTTAAATTGCAAAATTATGGTGGCCACCGCATCATTTCTAAAATTGTAACGGGTGACGAAACGTTTATACCGTTTTTTGACGTTTCAACACGTCAAGAGAGCAAAGTTTGGGTCTTTGAAGATGATCCCAAGCCGACAATGGTGAAAAGACAACACGAGCAATGAAAAAAGTAATGTATGCCGTTTTCTTCAGAAGTATGGGTTTGCTCAAAGCCAACAAGTTGGAAGGACAGAAGACAGAAACAGCAAACTAAATGTCTTCAAGAAGTTAATGTTAGGGGACTAATGCTTCACCATGACAATGCATCTTCTCATACAGCCGGATTAACAGTTGAGTTTCTTAAACAAAAACAAATTAAAGTGATAGAACATCCACTTTATTCTCTGAATCTAGCTATGTGTGGCTTTTGGTTATTTTTTAATTTGAAAAAGAACTTACGTAGAGGTCGTTTTCATTCAGAAGGAATTGATGTGGCTATAAATGCATTTTTTTCATCAATTCCAAGAAATGAATAGTTTCAGGCATTTAATCTGATTCGTCTACAATAGTGCATTGATGCTGGAGGAGACTACTTTGAACTCTCCTAAAATTTTGTAAGTATAACTTTAAAAACCTAGGAGTATCTCAAAATTTTCAGTGACCTCCGTTTAAAAATATACCTTGCTTATTCGAATCTAAGTCGCCATCGATTCTAAGCCGCACCCAAAATTCTCTGCAAGTTTTTGTGAAAAATGAAAAATGGTTTATCGACATCCAATTTTACGAAGTTAAAATAAATTTAATATGAGTATTAATAAGAAGTGAATTATTAGTTGTTTTAGCACTTTTACAAACTTTTAAATACATTCGTGAACCTGTTTTTGCTCTAATTGCCCTATCCAACGAATATTTTTTCCCTTCGATTTTAAGCCGCACCCGATTTTCAGTAGGGTTAACATCGGGAAAAAAAAGTGCCGCTTAGATTCGAGTAAATACGGTTATATTAGATTTGGACCCATTACCAGTGGGCGCTTGGGATGAGCGGCCAGGGGCTCGGATAAGCTGGACTTACCAGATTTTCTGGTTATAAACTTCAATCCGCAAGTGCCTAGGGGGCCTGGGAATCTTCTGCGTACAGGGCCCAAATGAGCTTAAATCGGCACTGCCCATTACGAACAGAGGCAACGTATTTAAATAGAAACAGTTATGGGATTTATTTGTTACATAAAAGACTATACTAAAAACAAAAATATTCGCATGTGTATAATTGTATTGCATATCGCGGGCCGCAGGTTGGCCACTCCTGGTGTAAAAGTTCTGAAAGGGGGAGGGGGTTTATCAGCTCAGGTGTTATCCTCATCACTCGACCGTGGTTCAAAATTACGAGGTTCGTCGCTAATAGCCCTTGCATTGCTTCTTAGTGTGACGTTAATGAAGTTTATATATAGACATTTAACCCAACAAATCAATCGATTATCTGATAGTGACTAAGCCTTGATTTTTGAAAAATGCTTACTTTTTTTTGTTTTTCAAGATATGAACTGAATTTGTTCATTTTCAAATTTTGTGTGTGCTAGTATTTCAGTGATCCCCTTCCTCCCACTTCCTTTTAAATCTCTTCTAACACAATTAAACAAAATTTACTATTGCTCTGCAAGATTGTTATCATTTTCTCTTTCACAAACAAATACTTTCTATGACTCAACGTGGCTGGGCAAAGAAAAAAATCAAGTTTTTTCCCCTCTTAAATACGTGAAAAAAAAGTGTGAGAAACACAACCCCTACCAAAGCCACGACCCCCTGATCTCAACCACGAGCATAGATCGTCTTTTTTTTTTCATTATTATTTTTTCGCTGATAACCTCCGTTTCTTCCACTGGCTGCGATAACCGATGCTCACTGTAAAGAGAGAACTCGTTTTCGGGAATGGGAAACTGCACACCTGCTTCTTCGCGCGTGAGTGCTGCCGTTTTCGAACGACTGCGCGCGCACCTTTCCACTGTCACCGCTCGACTTCACGCACGCTCGCCACCTCCCCCCACTCTCCTCTCTCTCACTCCGTCAAAGCAGCGGCTTCATTAAAGTAAGTCCATTGATTGCTCGTTTTCGGCGACATCTCGTGCCGGCGGTTTTTGGCGAAGTTTTCTGTTGGGGGTTGTTGGAAGAAGTCGAGTTGTCGCCAATTGGGCCCCCCCCCTCCTCTCTTGTGATCAGTTGTTTTGAATTTCGATTTTGGGATGCAATTGTTTTATTGCTTTGCTCAAGGGTAAGGAACCCGCGACCTCTTGAGTCATCAAGTGTGGCTGTAGGAATGAAGTTAATTTTTTTTTGGTGTTTTAAATTCTTTTCGTATTTCCTCCCAATCTATTTTGTTTATTTTTCTGAGCTGTGTATTGAATGTTTTTACCTGATCACATCTATCTGCTTTAAAATTCATAAAAAGGTTATGAATATGTGTTGGCATATTTATTTTATTTTCTTTTAAAAATTGTTTTGAGTTGTAACTAGGTGAATTTTTGTCACCAGACGGATATGCCAAGGATTATTTGATTAATGTGTTAGAGTTTTAAAATCAGTGTATGTCAGTAGCGCGCACACAAGAATTTTTCAGGGAGGGGGGCAGGGTCGAAAGTTCACTGTTCTCGTGTCATGCTCCAATACACCGCCCAACATATTCTTTTGATTTTGTCGATTTTCAGGAACAAAAACATTAATAAAATTAATCAGAACTTTGGGGGGTCCGGATCCGAGAACCTCCTCCCTTGTGTACGCCACTGGTGTATTCTATTGGTTCTCAAACCTATTCTCAAGAACAAAGACAATTCAAGGCATGCGCCAACTGAGCTGGGGCCCAGGGCCTCGTCTCGTTCTCGAAGATCATGATCCGAATAATTTTAAACATCAGTGTTCTCCGAATTTCGTATAGCATTCCAACTGGCAGCAGTGGTAAGACTACATTATTGTGTCATGTCAAGACTACATTATTGTGTCATGTCTGTCATCTGTGTCTGTGCCTAGGTCTATCACCATACATCATCATTTACTCGAAAGGCGGCAGTGATCGTGTCGGCTTGTACCTAGGTCTGTGAGATTGTGAGTCATTCACTTTTATTTGTTTACGGGTTACCATTTGTACTAGTATTTGACAATGCTTGCTACATACCAATGCTTCCCAACCTTTTTATCCCCTCGGACCGGTCAACGTTTGATAATTTTACTACGGCGCACCACGAGGGGACGTCGATCGTTTATATTTTAGACTGCTTTGGTTTAATCATTTTAATTAAATTGTATTTGTATGTGCCTTCAGAATAAAATACAATTACACACAAAAAAAATGAATATTTAGAGATTTAACATGGAATATAAAGCGATTTCCTTGTAAAATGTCACAAACTCGAAGGTAGATAAAATGGAAGTAATATAATGTTCCTTGGGCAACCCTTTACCATTCGATCCACAGACCGGTGGTTGGGGGCCCTTAAGAAATCTTTAGACGTCATAAGTCAAGGGGCCTCGTCTTCTTGAGTTATAACATACCACTTTTTCATGAGTTTGTTTAATGTTTTCTAATGCGTCCTTTCTGCAGGAGTTTCAAGTGTAATATATCATTTTTCTTGATCTTGAGTGTTATTTGCTCAGCCTCCTTGTGCTTATGTTTAATATATTCTTCTTACATAATGAAAAGTCTATTGTATTACTCTTAAATAAACCTAAGTTTTTTTTCTTCCCCGAAATAAACTGTGTCTGGTCAATGTTTTTTAGGGGAAAAAATTCGTTTGGCTTGTTGTAAACACACACACTCTCTTTAAATTTCCATTGTTTCAAATTGACGTAAATTATTAATACTGTGTTTGTGCTATTGTAAAATGTTAGTTCAGAGCAGTGGCATAACGTACACCCCCGCATCACTGGGGTAGGGGACAGGGTTTTAGGAGGCCCAAAGCCGGACTGACGCCAAGTGAGATCCGACTTGACCCAACACCTGACTTTGCAGGGGGCCCTAATATTCTCCGTTACGCCATTGGTACAGAGTCCCCAGTTTCTCCCAATGAAAAGTATTCCATAAAATATTTTTTTGGTAATATACTTTTTCCAAAAGTATTTCTTTGGCGTATTTGGTGACGCTTGCATGGAAGAATAAAGGATGTAATGCTAGTTTTGTGTGAAGATCGTTCAAATGAACTGTAGATTGGTATCTGAAAAATACAGGTTCGTCGTGAGAAATGAACACTACAGCAATCGAGTAGTATGGTAACGAAACTTAGGAAGATCATGCTGATAAAATCACCCACATTATTCGGGTCAATTGTCCCAACATGGTTTCAAATTTTTCTGTTCCTTCTGTGAAGAGGGTCGGAAGGTGGCTGTGCTGTCTTTTTTCCCACTGCAGGAAGTGTTGATCTTTCAGAGTTTTTTCTTCAAGAGACCAAACCCATGGTAAACGCAAGGTAATTGATTTGGACTGTAAGGTGAATGACCCAACATCTGCCTGTGGAAAGTATGTAGAGTGATTTGTATTGCTGTGGCAGTGCGTGGCACTGTGGTATAATGTACAAAATCACTTTTTCGTTTGAATCACATTTCCCTAAACACAATTTACATTTTGCGACAAATTTCATTTGCTTTTACATCCTTGCAAAAAAACTGAATAACATCCACTGTACTTTCTTGAATGTATTCATCACCAACTTCTACTGTTCCAAATGGTTGTTACGCGCAGCCAAGTTATTTTCGGATATTCACACATTCTGCACAACGCGCAGTTTCATCATATCGCCATCTTGGCTGTACTGCCATTTCGTGGCTGAATCATTTTATCCTCTTAAATTCTTCTTCAAAGTTTCTGCTGCAGAAAAGTCAATAGCTTTGATTATAATAAATACATTTATAAGAAAAAAATAAATATGACGAACAAAATTACAATCGTTGAAAGAAAAATAAGATTATATACAATTTTTTTGCTAGTTTACATTTTCAAATGAAAAGTGAAATCAAAATACAAATGGAATCTGATCTTCAGTTATTAGTCTTAATATTGATTTTAGTAAATCTCTTTATTTGAATTACTTTTACACACTTCAAAATTGGCCCAGGATATAACCTTATAACGTTAAGATCTACCGATTTGATTGTTTGAGGCCTATACTTGTTTCGTTCTAGTCTTGAATGATACATAATTCGTAGTAAATTTTTGGTATTGGGGCACCAATCGTAATTCTGTGCCAAAGCGCCAAATGTTGTATGTCGTGTTGTTATTCATTTTTTCATCGCTATTATTATACCCAGGTGACCTCCCCCAATTTTGTTACCTGGAATAAATAACGATTAAGAGCCGGCCGATGAAAGGTCAGCCTCAAGTAAAGTTCATCATTATCAGATGAAAGAAGGAGATACCAGTATGAGAACTACTGGAATTGCGTCACCTACCGGTTTCAAAATTATAAGTGATTACTGATCCAGTATATCGCACCAATATTTTGGATATCAAATAATGTACCATTAATGTGAAAATGGGTTGTGGTAGCCTGGTTGGTTGAGTAATGAATTCTTATTCCGTGATTCCAAAGAAAGATCCTCATGTAGCATAGAAATGTTAAATAAGTTATGATTCAAAGTCTCCACATTGGCTTGTTGTGTAAGTGGACATTGAAATGGATGCCTACTCAAGTGTCGACTTTGTCATCTTACTAGTACAATATAATGAAACTTATTGGGTTAGTGAAGTCGGGCAGAAATACATAGCCCAAGAGTCGGCATCCTTTTAGCTGTAACGTGCCAAACCAATCTACCAATATCAGTGTGCCACACAGTAAAAAAATTTTTGAAACAATTCACTTCCAGCGATAATATATTCAGAGAATAGAGGTCAACAATATAGATTTATAGTTTTATTATACATTAATTTTGCATCATTTAAAGGTATTTCTTAAAATTAAAAAAAAAAAATCCAGCATAACATCTATTTTTTTCCAACAAAAAAAAAAAAAAATTAATGTTGCACATATGTATTTTAAAACATATGTATTAAAATAAGAAATTGTTATCATAAAATATAAGTATTTCCCTTCATTATAGTTAAATGAAAACCTCAATGCGAACCTAGTATTTGCACCGCTTATTTTTCATACCGCAAAATCAAGGGTACAATGTGTGACTTCCAATTTGACACGATTTTCAGCATGCAGTTGTTAAACAATTTCTTCGTGGACTTGAAATGTTTTTTATATGAGGAAAGATTTTTTTACTTTGATATGTAAAACCCAAAGCGAAAAGCTGAGTACATGCGATTTTTTCTCTTCAAACAATTAAATTTCTCCATCAATAACATTCAATAATTTACTAAAAAATACCTGTAAATTTATCTTTCGAGTTATCTTTCAGATTTTTTTAGTAATTCCGTAAATGTCCATAATTCTGAAGATGTTTGTCAGATAAGGTCAATTACAAATTTATCAACTTCATCCACTCAAAATCGGCAAATTTGTAGAGCAGTGCAGAGTACCACTGAGAATTGTACAGCGTGCCATATGTGGCCCGCGTGCCATAGGTTGCCGATCCTTGACATAGCCTAAAACGTCCAATCAAATTAAATTTAAAAAAAAAAATATATCGGAAGTTAAAATTAGAAAGTTTGTTAGAAAAATAAAATAAATTATAAAACAGGGACCACTCTTTGTTTTTTTTCTTCAAGAATGTTCAAGTATTGTAAAAGAATGTTGAAATACTTCTAGTCTGTATATCAAGGTGTTTTTTCTCCTTCCATATTTTTCATAGCATTCGCTTCAAGAGTCAATAACTCGGTGAGTTATGTAATAAAAAAAAATGAAATAAATACGTAATTGATACTGCCGGACGCTATTTTTCCCACTTCGATTTCTGCTTAGGAAAACAGTAGAACGTATTTACGGTTTATTTTTATTGCAGAAGTAGAAACGCCGGGGAAAAAAAGAAATCGCCAAAGAGAGAAGTATATTTTTAAAAAGATGTAAAAAAAAGTCCAAATAGGTGCAGTATACTGCTCTCTAGTACTTTTTTCATAGTAGAAAGCTGTATTCAAATTATATACTAAGCATAATTGTTTTATTCTAGCAGGAGTGAAGAAAAATAGATGAAATAACACCGTTTTCAACATGGTAATGATCAAAGGGGAAGAAAAGAACTTCAAACATAAATGCATTCTAATTTTTTTTGAACCAAACCTATTATTTTCTGAATACCGACGATGCTCTGAAAAAACAAATCATAAAAGCAGGAATTTTAAAAGTTAATGAATGCAAAGAACGGTTTTGATTATTACGTGTTTTTAAGAATTTAATTGAGGTTTCTTGGTGGTGGTCTCATTTTAAGACTCTTTTCGTTTTGCTTCGAATAAATTGTTTTGTTTATTAGAAATTGTAAAAAAATAAATAAATAATAATAATAATAATAATTCCACAGAGAATTATTTGGCTTGTCCAGATTCAAATGAACTTTTATTTTAAAATTCTTTTTTTTTTGTTGGTCGTAAATGTATTGATTAATATTTTATAATTTTTTCCCTCCCGGATATTACATATTAAAAAATATTCATGGTTGTGTTCCGTTTAACCTAGAAGATTTTTGAGAATTCGTGACCTATGTTGTTATATTTCTAAACAGTATTTAATCGATTAAAAAAATGAATAGGGTTAGCATTTGTAATTGTTTGTGAATAATTCCTACTTTATTTGACAAAAGAAAACACGAATTATTGATAATTAATTTCTCATTTCTTCATTATCTCCAAAATAAGGCAGTAATTTTCATTCCAGATTTGTGTGGATCAAATTTTCAGTTTTCTGTTGTCATGTCTTAGTACCT
Source organism: Trichonephila clavata (assembly GCA_019973975.1). NCBI lineage: Eukaryota > Metazoa > Arthropoda > Arachnida > Araneae > Nephilidae > Trichonephila > Trichonephila clavata. Next base: position 49,718 of record BMAO01020508.1, read on the forward strand.
ACATATTATATCGTCTACCAATTTCGTCAAATTAAAATACGTCGCCAAATGCCGCGATATTCAGCCAATAATGACAGTCGTACCCACTCATCTTCGAAGACAATAATAATAATAGTAATTTGAGACAGAATTTGGCGACATTTTTGTAATTGGTGGTATCTTTTAATTCATCAAAGCCATTTAATCATTCGTCATCAAATTTTCAGTTTTCTGTTGTCATGTCTTATTATCTTGCCGGCTACCAATTTCCTCAAATCAAAATACTTCGTCAAATGCCGCGATATACTATCAATAAGGAAAATTGTACTCGCTCATGTTCGAAGAGTAACTTGAGAGCATTTGGCAACATTTTTAAATTGGCGGTGTCTTTAATTTCGTGAAATAGGTCGGTGGTATATTACGTAAATACCCATGTTTTTTTATGTTACCCATATTGGCTAGTTCTGGCTGTAATTACTGTATATGATACTTATTATTATTTTGTAAAACACACGCAAAAAAAAAAGTTTTATTCATTGGAATATATGTAGGATGGTGGGGAAAAAATAGTGAACTTAGACTTTTTTTATAATTTGGATTCCTTTACCTAATATTAAATACTTTATTTGTTTTTAAAAGAATACTTTGACCTTCCTGTATTTGTCAACACTTTTATTGCAATAAAACTAAGGAGAAGCTGCTGACCCCTTGTGTGATTTGGACTTTTGATTTTAACTACCTATCCTTTCGAGTCCGAGTGCCACTAAAAACCTTACTTGTAGAGGGCTGAGGCATGATAAGTCTGTTGTGGCCACCACTTTAGGGTGGTGTTAAAGTGTACTTGATTGCTGTTCAGAATTATAATGCCTGTAGTCCGTTTGTTGTTTCAGAATGCGATATTGAATAATCGCCCAACCAATAAATCAATCACCGGTCCGCAGACTCGCCCTCTGTACCATAAAAGTATTCCCCATCGGACATATTGTTCGACACTTTTATTGCCATTGCTTGCTTCATATCTGCATTTATACTGGAGATCGCCAAACATTCTTCCTCATCGAGGAAAATCTCTTGCTATTGTGGTATTTTACAGAAGGCTGTTTTCCCACCCATTATTGCAATTGATATACAATCCCTGTTGTGTCGAACGTCATTTCAAACACTACGTTGACGTGCTTGACAGTCTTTTGTTGAGAGATTTAATATGTATTTGGTGTATGTGTCGTAAACGTTTATATTGGTACTTGTGGTTTATGACTGAATACTTTAGCTTCTGAGGCAATTTTGCATTGAGGGTACATTCAACCTCTTGCAGGAACGTCTTAAGGCTTGGGCCAACTGGGCCTCGTTTCGTTCTTGACTCTGTCTTAATAAGATTATGATCCGGATAATTTTAATGGTCAAATATGATTCCCGTACATATTCTCCGAAAAACAGGAATTTCAAACTGCATGTCAACTGGCAAAAGCGGTAAGACTGTATTATTATCTGATGACCGTTGTCAATATCTAGGCCTAGACAATGGCCTAACGGAGAACATTTGCCCCCTCCCCCTGCAAAGTCAGGTATGGAGCCCCCAAGTTGGATTTTACAAAGGTTAGGCACTTGGCAGCAATCAGGTTTTGGGATCCCCGCGATGCGGGGGTGTACGTTACGCCACTGGGCCTAATACCATAAACAATTATTTAACTCACGTAGTCAAAATACGGCCATAGGTCGAGCCGGTTTTTGCCTGGTTTTTTGAGATTGAGTCATGCACACTTATTAGTTACAAATTATTTTTTGAACAAGTATTTAAAAATGCATGCTATATACTGTCTACTTTCAGAGATTCCAGGTTGGACCTACTGCTGCATAGGGGCCCAGGGCCTCAAAAATATCTTAAGATTTCTCTGGGCCCAAGGACTCAAAGAGTCTTAAGACGTTCCTGACCTGTAGTGTTAGGTAATGTTACCATCTAGTGATGTATTCAGTTTCCAACTCGTCACTAAGGGTATAACTATTGGTGACCTTAGCTGCTTATGGTTTGAACTAAAAGCATGGAATTTGAACTATTCCTTTCGAGTCTGAAGACTTGTGCTGTGCTCAAAACATCTTAGACAACAGGGCTGAAAAAGAATTTTCTTTCAGACCAGTTCTAGATTCCTTTACTCCCGCCTTTTGTTAGTGTCAAATTGCTCGAGGAGTTTCTGCCTCACTTTTTCAATCGATCAAACATTAATGCATATCGATTCTTAATAAATGTTCGGAATTCCTGAAATTAGAGAAAAGTACAGGTGTATATAACTATCTGGTAATCGTATGTTTTTAAAAGACGCGTCTATGCTATAGTTTAACTTCTTTGCCAAGTTCTTAATTTTTGTATCTTTCGATTAATCCATTACCACCAGTGCTTTCATTTTTAACGAAATTTCAGGAGGCTTTATGAAATGAAAATATAACTCAATTTCAAATAAATAGCCAGTCATTGCATTGGACAAAACAAAAGTTTCTTCATTGCTTGTGTAGATGTTTTTGTGTGTATAAGCTCAAAAGAACAACATCAACAAAATAAATTATAGGAAGTGACCTTCAACACTCATTTTACAGAATTATGTTTTTAATTCCGCTTATAAGACCAATTACATTAAAATGCGAGAGAAAGGAAAACCTTTTTATTTTGTGGAAAATTAAGACGATGCCCTTTCTTAAGGTAATGAATTACACTGGTTCAACAGCACTTCGGTACAGTTGCATCCTCAGCTAACAGAGGGAAGGAGTAATGTGTGTGAAGACAGGAAAGAGAGAGTAGCCAGTATAAAAAGAGTAGGAAAGTGTTTTTGTATGATGTTACATGAGAAGTGTGATAGCTTTAGTTTAAGTAATTGTAAAATAAATCTATATTTATTAGAAAGAGTTTTAGGGAATTTCTTGAAGGTAGTAATATCAACAATATATATATATATGAAATCGAATTTAATCAAAAGAAAAACAAAGGTTCTATTGTATAAAAGTCTTTTAAAATCAGTATTAACTTATGCATGTGAATCTTAGTCCATGTCTCGAGCCTATGAGAACATGATAAGCATCTACGAAAGGAAGATCTTAAGATTTATTTTTGGAGGAATTCAGGAAAATGGAACGTGGCGAAGAAGATCAAAGTTCGAGCTCTATCAATCATACAAAGAATCCGACATCGCTAACTTCTATCAAAATACAACGAATTAAATGGGTAGGTCACGTTGTCAGAATGAATGAAGACCGCGCCACTAAAAAAGTATTCATTGCTTAATCAATTGACACACGAAGAAAGGGTAGGCCTAACCTTAGATGGATTGATGGCCTGGAAAAAGATCTCCTAGTTTCGAAAACTAAGAATTGGAGAACTCTAGCAGGAAGAAGGCTAGCTTGGAAAAGGCTTCTTGAGAACGCCAAGGCCCACCCTGGGCTGTCGAGCCACTGAGGAAGGAAGAAGTGATATCAACAACACTTTCAACTTTATAAATGCTATTGCTCTTTAAGGACATAGAAATCAATATCTCCACACACATTTTGATTAAAAAATTTGTCGAATCATTGTAAATTGTTAGGTAAATAAAAGAAAATGACTTGTGCCCCATTTTAAACAATTCTTACAACAGTACAAACTCATCAGATATATCTTGTGTTTCTCGCTTACAACTGTTATAAACTGCACGGATGGTTTTCTCTTCACGAATAATTGGTAACTTGCGCGAATTAAAATGATTGTGTAAAGAGTTAATTGTGGTGAAAATCCTAAATTTTCTTATAAATGATTGTTATTATAATAAAATATAAATTTTTAAAAAAAATTGCTGTATCCTTTTTCACATATCAGGCATAAAAATAAACGTTAAAGTGGATGAACTTAATAACTATGTTTAAAAACCTAAAAGTTATATATAGTTTGATCTTCTGTAACTATCGTCGGTAATTGTCAGCTCTTTGACCTCGAAAGCTATATGAATTAAAACACGGATGCACCAACAATATCTCTTAAACTAAATATGGATTGCTCAAGACAGTGCCTTGGCCTAGACCAGGGAAGGTGAACCTTTTTGAGACGTGGGTCAAGTTTTGTTCATATTTTTTAGTACTACCTCGTGGGTCACTAATGCCTATTTGCACCAGAAATAAACTTAAAAATTTTTAACTGGGTATTTTTAAAACTAAACATCTTTAAAAAATTCAATTGGCTTAAGGTATCCGACTGGTTGCGACAACTTTTTTTTTTATAAAAAAAAAAGAGATATGGGAATTATTTTGTTATTTTTAGATTTGTTTAGTGCAGTTTAAGAAAAATGTGCTAAAATTAAGAAGAGAAAAAGAAATTATTATTACTAAAATGGGAAAAAATAGGTAAAAATTGACAAAAAATAGCATAAACGCTGCTCATTCTGCACCAAAGGTTTATGAACAAATTTTCAATTTTTTCTATCTAATGTGTTGCTATATTATTCAATTTTGAAATGACCTTCAAGATAAGAGATATTTTCTTTTTTACAAAAACTAGAGCACTTTATCTCTGTTACTATATGAAAATGCTTAAAAAGACAGTGACTATATTCACATAAGGGAAAATAAATTTTGTAATAAAACAGTGATTGATAAATCTGAAGGTTAAAACAATTCTACTATTATACAGAACTTACAGAAAAAATTTCAGCTAATTATGTTCAAAACTTTTTTAGCAATCGCTGACCCCGTTTAAGCATTTCCGAAAAAACACATTTCGAGTAAAACGCATTTTAAAGTATGACATCTTGCTTAAAGTAATGGCATCTGCTTTACTAAAACACTTGTAGTTTTAGTTCTAGTAAACGGAAAATGATAAACTTTGTATTTTTATAAAGCTAATTAGATGACCCATAAAATAAAATCATAAAAAAAATTTGTCAATTTTTGGCAAAATTCACAGTTTTAGGGTAGTTGGATACCTTAACGGGTAAAATTGGGCTTGGTTTGACGATTTGAAAATTTTTAACGGAGTTAAAAATTCTTTAGTGTTTGGTGTAAATGGCAATAAGTGTTTGAGTGAACAATGTATAACGAAAATTACATACAATATATATTATGAAACATTATTTATTACTATATACATATATTATGTGTATTACAAAATTGATTGTAAAATATTTAATGAGATATATCTATTATTGTTTAATTTCAGATAGTTTTTTATTTTAGTTTTCATAATTTGTATTCATTAGTTTAACGTATTTTGCAGTTTATTAATTCCCTCTCAAGTCTATTTTTATTAGAAGATTTTACATTCATTGAATAAAATAGTTTTTCACGCGAATATATCCAAACATTGTTAAGAGAACACACACATTAACTGGTTTTTTCATTGATATAAAATTATTTGGTAAAGAATCCCATACGTTTAATACAATATTTTCAATTTTTACTGTGGGATCAATATTCACACAGATTTCCTTCTACTTCAGAAATCAAGTCTTCAAATTGTGATTTCCACACTACACTGCTTCGAAATTCAACTGATTCCATTTGTAAATTATCGATACTTAGCCACATAAATTCTTTTCGATCCATTGTTTCAAATTCTGTTCTGTATGGATATAAAATAAAGTGAAGTGTATTTTCCAAACTTTTAAAATGATTGAATCTCTCTTCAAAGGCTTTTTTTAATTCCTGAATAATCATCAAATATTTTTTTAATTGCATTTTTTTAATGGAAATGGAGTTTTCTCGAAGTTATTATGTTTTAAAAATGTTTTTGTAATTGCGGAAAATATTTCGTGATTTTCATTTCGAAATCTTAGTAAAGATGTAAAGTTTCGTCATAAATATTTTAATGTTTTCAAACGTTATAAAAACAATTAGTCCTTGCCCTTGAAGTTCTTATTCAGTTCATTAAAATGCTGAGTGATGTCGTATAAAAATGTCGCAATGTATATTGGATAATTCATCGAAACTATTGTCTTATTCAGTTAAAAAAAAAAAGAAACGAGCCTTACAATAGTCGCATATGATGTGTAACATCTGACTTGTTATCATGATAAATACGCAATAGGGACTTTAATCCTGAAAGAAATGAATCAGTTATGACTGTAAATAATTTTCTATGGAATAATTATATCTTTAATGAAAATTTTATTTAATTAACACAAGGAGTAATGCAATTTTTTTATCAAAAATAATTATTCCTGTTCAATTTGGGGAAGAGCTGTAATGATAACTTATTATAACTAAAATATGACACATATACTTGTGATTTCAAACTATTTAAAAACCGTTGTGAAAAACAGCGTCAATAACAGTACCACTGTTAGTTGTCGAAACATTTCGATTTGTGTTCATTTTGAGCTTGAGTTCATCTTTCAGAAAAGCTATGAGCGGCTCCGCTTCTGGCAAACTGAAGTTAACTTTAAAATCACCTCTCAAAATCATGGGAAGCGAGTGATAGTTTTTTTTAAAAAAGAGCACAACCACCTTCGGTATACGGTGAAAGTACAAAATGCAGGAAATCTTTAATTTTTTTAACTGTTTGATTCGGAGAAATGTATGCGACCACCAAAATGACAAGACTTGCTGGTATGTGCGGTAGGCGGCCGTCTTAATTGCTACTACAGTTGGACTCCCGACGAGGGTAGCGAAGAGACACCGTCCAAGATGCTTAAAAAAAAATATAGAGAAATCAAAAATACTCGTTTACTTAATTAGTTTTTTTAATCGAACAATCTTTTTAATCACAATTAAAAATATTATATTGACAGTGACGGAATTACCCAAAGTATGGAAATGATAAGCACTTAAATATTTATTCAAATTCCATATTACATACTCCTATTTTTTTTTTAGAATGATGAGCGTTGCAGACGTAACAGGAAATATTTTAATGTATAGTTTACACATATATAAATATATCCTCAGAGAGAGATTTACACACCGGCCTGACTTTGACAATGAGATAAGAATACAGTTTATTCTGGACGAAGTCTATACTTGGTATGTGCGGAGCGAGGTCTAAAAAGCCTCGATTTTTATAAAATTTGTGACTTGATTCATGCATTTGCTTACAATATATTGTTTTTAAAATTTCAAAATATTTCATGAATATTTAGTTTTTCCTTTTAACATGTAAGGGGATAGCTCATTTAGCATTACGGTTTAGGAGAAAAAATGTGAAACACATTTTATAAAAGTAAAAATGTGTTAACTCGGGAAAAAATGAGTACCGTGATAAAATAAGGAACTCTTTACAGGATAGCGAAGTCAGAGTATAATAGTAATGTTCGAGTATTTGTATATATGAAAAAATATTCCAAATTTGGGTCCTATTCTTTAACATTAGGCGAAGACAGCCTTAATTTCTTTTAATAACGTTACAAAGCAATTAAGGATTTGAGCGAAACTAAGCCTTCGCACGTGGTTGTATGTCAAAATCCCTGAATGCTGGTATTCAATTTCCTCCAAGAATTGTGCAAATTGCTGTTCACAAACAGCTCTTGCGTTTATAAAGTTGATTATTTTTATTACAACTGGACATTACACTTGGGAAAATGTTTTTAAACCATGCTTCGCACATCAAATTTGCTGGTGTATTATATAATGAAATTCAATCAGAGAGTGTGAAATATTTTGCATAAAATACTTAATAAATCCAATGTTTCTCCCAACCATACGATGTGCACCGTCTGTTACAGAAACTATTTTCTGAAGGTCAATATCCATTTCTTTAAATGTAATATCAAATTCTTTAAAAATATCAAGACCGGCACACTTCCCTTTCAACATTATTAGTTTTATTGACTCGCGTTATACACCGCATTACACGCTGGATTTTACGATAAATCTAACCCATTCTCTGGATGATAAGCGAAATACACAAAGAGTAACAGAGAAGTTTATTAATCCATGGAAATTTCTTTTCCGTATTCGTATTTTGAAAGAAAAAAAAGATATATCGTTATAGTACATTAACGTTATAATAAGTATACACTCAAGAGCCAAAACATTATGGCCACCTGTCAATAACGAGTTGGCCCACCTTTGGCGTGCAACACAGCTTCCACCCGCCTTGGCATGGATGCCACAAGTCCTTGGTAGATGGCCGGAGACAGATTGTACCAGATGTTTAAGCAACGGTCACGCAAATCCGAGATATTGCGAATTGGTGGTCTTTAAACTCAAAGCTGCCGTCCCATGACATCCCAAATGTGTTCTATCGGATTGAGATACGGTGAGTTAGGCGGCCAGGACATTAACTGGAATTCACCATCATGTTCCTGGAACCACTCCAAAACAATTTTAGCCTTGTGACACGGGGCGTTGTCCTGTTGGAACATTCCATTTCTAGCTGGAAAAACAGAGGCCATGTAAGGGTGCAATTGATCCGCAATGATGTTCAGATACCCTGTAGCATTCATGGTCTGCTCTACCACAACCACGGGTCCCAGAGACGCTCAAGAGAACGTCCCCCAAAGCATAATACCGCCACCACCGGCCTGTGTATGACCTACTATATGTACATTGAGGGAGCAACTGTTCGCCTGGAAGACAGCGTATCCTGACACGGCCATCGGCGTGATGAATGACAAACCGTGATTCATCTGACCAGGCAACTCTCTCCCACTGATCCATGGACCAGTCGCGATGTTCCCGGGCCCGGCGCAGTTGGCGATGACGCTTGGTCAGCAAAGGCACACGAGTGGGACGTTTGCTGCGTAGCCCCATATCCAACAGTGTCCACTGAACAGTGTGCTCCGATACTATTCTACTTGGCCCTGCATTGTATTGGGCTGTCATCTGAGCCACTGTCTAGCTCCGGTTTTGCTTCACTATGCGAGGCAGTCTCCGACGACCTTTTTCTTTGATAGCGTGAGGACGTCCAACACCATGTTTCACCGTCATCCATCCTCTTTGCATAAGTACTAACAACTGTAGATCGCGAACAACCCACGAGTCGTGCAGTTTCGGAAATACTTGTCCCGAGCCTTCGAGCCATTACAGTCTGCCCTCTATCAAAGTCGCTTAGATCCGCAGCCTTTCCCATCATACACAGAAGTAAGTAAAAGAATGATTTTTCAGACTCTGCAGCAGCAGTTAAATACCACTTCCACCTGATCACGTGCCTTCCACGTCATCCAGGCGAGTTCATTGCAAAATGTAGGTCACAATGTTTTGGCTCTTGAGTGTATACCGTTAAATCCGGTGTAAAACGCGCACCTGTACTTTCAAGGGGCATTTTTTAATTTTAAGATACATTCGCCGTATAAGGCGCCCCCCCACATTTTTTAGGAAGGAACCTGCAATGGGGGGGGGGACACTAGCAATGCTATAATGTTTTAAAGTCATTTGTTCAAGGTATTACCTCAGGCTTTTGAAAAAAATAGTATATTTCTTGAAAAACAACCCTTTAGGTCCATAAGGGACCACATTTCTTTTAAATAAACAGTATTCTCCGATCTTTATAGAAGTCTGAGTTTTCTTATGCTCATCTTTTTATTTTATGAGATATCATTTTTATACCCGGCGTATAACACGCACTCGTACATTTCGGTTATTTTTTTTTGTGTTAAAAGTGCGCGTTATATACGCCGGATTTTACGTTGATTTGAAATAATTAATTTACTCTTAAAATTTACGAATTCCCTGTACATTATTAAACGTCGAAAAGAAAAAGGTTTGCGAACAAAAAAAAAATGTTGCCTTTCTTCAGCTTATTTATTCTAAGAATTTTATTTTCATTACCTTTTTTTAATGACGTCACTTCAAAACTAAGATACAAGCAGACAGTGTTAAAGCATTAAGGATAATTTTAGCTAAATTTCCTGTATATTCAGCCTTTAAATATGTTAATTGGGGACGTCTTTCAAGGAAGATTATTCATCCGCATACCATTTGAATTTAAAATTTATGCTTTGATTGTTTGTTTTTTATATTTATTATACCATTATAACTGACTTTTTAAATTGAATGGTTCGATTAATTGCTTAACTTTTATGAAAGTGCTTTTGCAAAGAATTTCGGCGTTTTGAAATTCAGTACTTCCAAATGATACTCTTACAATTGAATGGATTTGGCTGTTATCGTGCCTGATCTTTTTCAAAACGCACATCTGTATTTTGTGTTACATTTTACCTCGTTTCGAAATATTTTCAATGCATTTTCCTTTTCTCGCCCTAGAAGAATTTGCTACTATAATTTTTGAGAAAATTATTTTTCGTTCCAATTTTTGATTTTTTTTTTTAACTAAATAACTTTTTACGACCAATATGGGCTGTATGACAAAAGGTTATCGTCCAAAATGTAGAATTAAAAAAAAAAAGTGCTTAAGGTATCCGACTACCTAAAATTGTGAATTTTGCCAAAAATTGATAATTTTTCTTATGATTTTATTTTATAGGCCATCTTATTAGCTTTATAAAAATGCCAAGTTTATTATTTTCTGTTCAAGTATTTTAGTAAAAGCAGATGCCATTACTTTCAGCAAGATGTCATTCTTTAAAACGCGTTTTACGCGAAATGTGTGTGTGTTTTTAAATACTCAAACGGGGCTGATTTTCTATTTTTATCATCAGTTTAGAACACAGGTTCCCAACCTTTTTTGAACTGACGCCCCCTTTTTTAGTGAATATTTCGATACCGCTCCCTACCACCTAGAGAAATAAAAGTGTACGTAATATATGGTGAAAACAAGAGTTAAATTTTAAAAAAAATATTCTATTACTAACAGAGAATATATTTTTTGATTTAATTTTTTCAAAAGCCCCAATTTTTTGTAACTTGCGAATCTGAAATAGCTATTGCCACCAATATATTTAAATGTGTAATATTATATCTTTAGTCATAGATAAGATATTGATGGAATTAAAACGCTACTGAATTTCTTCTTCATTTTGAATGGAATAAAAGTTTTAGCTTACCTGTGTGTGTGTTATAAAGATTGGCAGGGGTTTTGACGGTACGAAGTAATTCATAATAAACATCTTCTTTCAAAATAAATATAAATTGGCAGTTTCAGCCTTTAAAGAATTCACACGTTGATTTCTGGTTAACCTATTTAATTATGTTTCTTGGATAATATAAGAAATGAAATGCAAGCGGACGAAACATTTTTTCTACTGCTCACAGACAAAGACAACACGTGCACTACAAAAATTAAAATGCACTATATCATTCAGTTTAATGTAGGTCTGAATGTAATGTAATCTTAAAGTTTTTCACACATCCACTTCCGGAACTACCGAAATATGTGAATTTTCGTACATGTGATATAGAAATGATTTAAATACATACAATCAACATAAGGTAAACAGTATTATAAAGTTTACTTTTGTTAGTATATAATCAGCGTGTTTTTTTTTTAGTCTTTTTTAGATTACATGTGGTTATTCTGCCCAAGCCCCTCCGTACCCTCTCAACGCCCCCTAATTTTCTCTGGGTATTTTACTGCCCCCCTGAAAGCCTCAAACGCCCACAAAGGGGCGTTATTGCCCACGTTGAGAATCTATGGTTTAGAACACTGTTAGGGCATCCAAAATCAAATCGCTTTACCGTTTGCAATAGTTAAAACCTTAAATGTGCTTTTTTTCCAGTTTATAAAAACTAAACTACTTTTTTTTTGTGGTCTAATTTCGAAAAAAAAAAAAAATGGCAATAGAACTGCAATACAATAATCAGTATAAATGGGTTTTACTTTGCACTGATTTATATAGTTTGTGTGTGTATGAGCATCAAAAATGTAGCGTGTTATTTTAATTTGTTTTTCCTTTCCCGAAGCATATACAGTCGAACTTATATTTTACGAAACACTTTTTTGCTAATTATTTCTTGGAACCAACGTGGAAAGTATGTTGAAAAATGAATATATTTTTGACGAAGTTTCCACATAACGAACTTTTTTTGGAATTTAACGACTTCATTAACACTAGATTGCACAAGGAAATCATTTTGACTGCTTTTTAATTTCCATTAGAAAAACAATTACGTATATAATGACTCAGTTTCTTAGAATTTTTTAGAATATATTTTTCTTTCAAGTGATGTTATTATTATTTTTTTTTTACTGTTAATATTTACTAATAACTTGCTATATGACTGTAAATAATATAAAAAATATTAAAAATTAGTTTTAAACAAATTTTTTACATATTAGTTATTATTTCATAATGCAGTCAGTTTGACAGCTTTTGGGCACTATAGGTTTTTACTAAGTTCAGTCTTTCTAGGCCCGACTGTATCTTACTTTTTTTGTTTTTATTATGTGAATGCTTGGAATAAAATTATGAAATGATGCTTAGTTTTTATCTTCAAATTATGCAGTTGCGCATTATAATTCAGTTAGTTATTCTGCAAACAAAGCTGCATTTGCTTGACGATTATGGTATTTTATGTATAATAATTATTGTAGCCTATATGCGACTTAATATTGATTTACTGTATTAAATACATTGATTAAATCGAGTGTGTGTGGCGGGGGGGGGGAGTAAGAGCTATGTCAATTTTACTAAATGAAATCACATTGAAATGTTTCGCATACAACCCTATTTATTCAAGGTGAAGATAATTTAAGGTATCCGACTATTCTAAAATTGTGAATTTTGCCAGAAATTGAAAAATTTCTTTTATAATATTTTTTACAGGTCATCTTATTAGCTTTATAAAAATACCAAGTTTATTTTCGTTCACTAGAACAAAAACTACAAGTGTTTTAGTCAAAGCAGATGCCATTACTTTAAGCAAGATGTCATACTTTAAAATGCGTTTTACTCGAAATGTGTTTCATTGGAAATGCTCAAACGGGGACAGGAATTGCTCAAAAAGTTTTGAAGATAATTAACTGGAATTTTTTGTGTATGTTTTTTCTGTATAATAGTAAGAGTGTTTTAACCTTCAGATTTATCAATCACTGTTTTATTAAAAAAATTACAGTCCCTTATGTGAATATAATCACTGCTTTTTTAAGCAATTTCATATAATAACTAAGATAAAGTGCTCTAGTTTTTGTAAAAATTAAAATCTCTCTTATCCTAAAGGTCATTTCTGAAATGAATAACATAGCAATACATCAGAATTGAAAAATTGAAAATCTGTTCGTAAACTTTCGTACAGAATGGGTCCCGTTTATGTTATTTTTTTGTCAATTTTTACCCTATTTAGTAATAATAATTTCTTTTTCTGTTCTTAATTTTAGCCTATTTTTCTTAAAATGTACTAAACAAATGTAAAAGCAACGAAAAAATCCCCATATCTCCATTTTTTTTTAAAAAAAAAGTTGTCGCAAGTAGTGGGATACCTTAAGATTCCGAAAAATAAAATAACACCTGAGCCTATATTGATATATATAGCCGCTAATAGTAACAGATACCAAATGGTCGCAGGTAGTCTAGTAGTTATGGTGGCGTTTTATGAGCTCGAGCCCCAGTGCCACTCAAAACCTATCGTGTAGAGAGGCTGATGCACGTCAAATTGGTTGAGACTTAAAAGTCCTCCCGTTGACATGGTGTGGTACAATGGGAAAAACCGCCGACATTCACTCACAGATTCCATTTTTTAAAAATATCTTAGTTGGTTTATGACATTTTTTTAGCTGTTTTGTTTCAATCCATTCTGGTCTTCGATATTTTAGGCTTAAGTATTTGTCCTTAAAATTAGGATGTAAACTGGTGTTTTTGTTATTAATTGAGGGGACTGTAACCTCACGAAATTAATTTAGAATCCATATCTTTTTTTAGTTTAAAATCATTTTATTAATATGACTTCCACATGAAGCCTTTCAAACAAATTTAACTTTTAACAAAAAGCAGTTGAGTTGAGGCAGAACATTGCTGAGGCAACATGTGTTTGCCAGAAATTAAGCTCTTAAAAACTTGTTCTTGTATATATTCTTTTTAAACTTGTATATAGTACTTGTGCTCTCACATGACAGATCGCCATGCTGCTGCGCTAACACGCCGAAATAGTTATTTATATGGGCATTGACAACAAGATTTAAAAGAAAATCGAAATTAATTAATATTTTTTATAGTTAGTGTTTTTCCTAAAGATACAGTGTACAGGTCTATATTGACGGTAGTCATACAGAAGATCGTACTTGCGGCGGTATTTTTATTAGGATTTCCCACCTTGAGACTACAATAAAGCAACACAACCCTGGCACTTGCTTTGTCTTCAGGAGCGAGTTAATTGTGATTTATGTAAGGACTTGATGGTACCATGTTTTATGATTGTGATTTGAGGGAATTATGAGTTCATCGAACAGCTGCTGTGCATTACAACATCTTAGTGGCTGGTCTTCCGCAAACAATAGAACCAGTGTATCTATTCTCCTCAAACTGAGGAAGATCTCTTACACCCACGGCATTCACCTCCAATGGATCCCGTAACATGTTAACATTAGTGGTAATGAGGTTGTGTGTGTTGATAGACTTGTTAAAGAGGATAATGAGAATGAAACGGCCACTGGCTCTTGGCTTATTTATCAAGCTTATACTCATGAAAGAGGTCTTAACTCAATTTTATAAGGCGTATTCCACCTACGCACCAATGGTACACAAAAACATCTCCAGGCTCTCTGCTGGGAATCAGATGTAACCGTGACTTCCAGACTTCTCTGGCTAGACTAACCAGGGTGCCACCTAAAATGTCTTTCCTTTTATGGTGGCAGAAAATCCACTCTTCTGTAAAAAATGCTTTGACCATCCAGCTTCACTGGATCACACTTTGGGTTGCATCGGACTTTCTAAGGGAGACTTAACATCCGATTCCTTTATTTTTATAGATTTTTTGGTGAGGAAAAACCTTCTGGAGCTGATCTGACATAAGTCAGATCTTTCGAGAATAAACACAACAACAAAATAAATAGTTAGTTTTGACTACTTTTTGCCTTGATATTTACGTAGTCCTCTATGTTTGAAAATTTAATTAAATGTCTCAAGAATTATTTTCCCAAACAGGATGTAAAATAAAAGCTTATAATCTCATAATTTTCATATCGTTTTTTTTTATTATTGTTTTGGTGCTTTTTCTTACAATGGTTTCAAATTTATTTTCTGTTGATTCATATCTTCGGTGTTTTGATGTATACAAATTGGCCCTGAAGAACTAGGCTTCTAACAGGATTTGGAATGAAATCAAAACCTACTTTGTAGTTGATCAGCAACAAGTTTCCCGATATCTAACTTTGATACTAGAGCAAATGCAATCTATTTTAGTGCGAATCTTCAGTAATATCCCCCCCCCCTCCCCCATGTTTGGTGATTCAAGTCGACAAAAAGTAGTCCTGCTACTGTTTCGACTGTCTTTCATGTTCACGGATCTTCCGTTGTGTAATGGGCCATTTACAGTGTCCTTTCTTCTTTTAATGTTGACCTGAAATATCTAATAATTGTTTTTTTTTTCGTTCTTCACTTCATTTATTTCTCTACGGGTAATTCATTTCCAAGAATCTGGCAATTGTACAAAACACGCCAGTTTTAACAAGTTTTGTTTTCCTCCCAGCCATTGATCGATTGTTTTGGTTGTTGAAACAGTTTCGCTTGGTGTATCGCATGGAAATAGTGCTGCTCATTTATTACGCGATTGTCTGTTTTTTACTAACAATTGAAGTTTTTTTTTCATTTTCTTTAATGTGGTTTGTCAAATTCTTCTGATATGTGGCTCGTGGGTTATTGTACTGTTTATTTTAAATTCCCACTAATAATTTTTCATATCAAACGATTCGTTTTCGCAATTTCCTTTTTGTTTGTGTGTTTGTTTTTAAAAGTTCGAAAGTAATAATTGATTACTTCTTGGAAGTATTTGTTATCGTTACCATCGTTCTTGATTGTCTGAGAGACTTTTTTTTTCTTTCCTTTACTGTGACTTCCTGTTTCACTAGAATTTTTGAAAAATAGTTAGTGTTAAATAAAATGTTTTCCGTAAGTTATTCTTGACTACACACACATATGTTTAAAGATTTTTAAAAAAAAATGAACTGAAATATTTAATCTACTTTAATTAAAAAGAAGGAAACTTTTAATGGAAAATTCTGTTCTTTTCAAATTGTTAGTTCACGATTAGCTATTGTTTCATAAACAAGTTTCGTTAAAGTTTCTATTTTTCCAAGATAATAAGCATAACAGTTTGTGGTAGTAATAGTTATAATTATCTCCAAGAAGAGGGCACATGACTTTTTAATTTTTTAATCGAGTTGAAAAGAACTTCTGCATCAATCTTAGCTTTGACATGTTAATGAAAATTAATATTTTAGTTGGTATTTCTCATGTTAAGAGGACATAGAACGATTGACTCAAAAATTTTTTATTTGACTATGTAAAACAGATTTTGTGCTCTAAATTAAATAAAAAGATAGCCATTTAATTTTTAAGTTAAAAACTTAAAAATTTTTAAGTGATTTTGAAATGCTACTCCTCTTTCCTACAAAAATTTGCGTACACGCATGAAATTTTATTTATAAGTACGTCACACTATGTATAACAAAAGTTGGTATGGGTTTTGAGATAACATGATTGGTATTCACGCAATACTTCTTTTTATGAATATTTATTGAAAATTCCTTAAAAATGTATAAATTCTGAGTTCAATTATTTTTTTTTTAAAAATAAGTATTGCTTTAATTCAAAAATGCATACCAACTTTAGTTACATGTACTATTAGCAATAGGTATAAAAAAAAAAATTCAAAGCATTAGGCACAATAGAAAAAAAAGCCGTAGCATTTTAAAAGAAGACAAACTCGTTATTTTATCTTTCTGAGATAAGTTATTTTAAAGTTTTGATTTTCCATAGAGATGTGAATAAAAATGTACGTAAAAGCTATCAAAATTCTACGTTTTTTTAAGTTTAGAGCTTTCAAATTTTCTGAGGTTATAGAAAAGTATATAAAAAATAATTTAGGCTAAAAAAATTAGATTTGATTTTTTGGCATTTGAATCGTACTGTGTCCTCTTAAATATATTTAAGCGTTCTAACAATGAATAATAATTGCTGTTTTTTTTTAGTTTTTAATTATTTAATTCACTGTTTTGATATTTAATTTTACTCCGTTATTATTTTGCATAAAAAAAGGTAGTTTGACTTTACATATATGGCCGCGGTAGCGCGCGCGCGTAGTGGTTATGGTTACAAACGTGTGGCTGGCGTGTCACGAGTTTGATTTCTGATGATGACGGTGTATCTGTGGGCATCTGGACTGTAAATCAGTCCTCAATCCCATATCGTGGGAGTCTTAGATGTGGGAACAACGTTTGTGGAGTTTTACTTTCTGCGGAGTGACACGTTGGCTATTGGTTGATTGGAGGCGATCCGGAGGCGGGGCTATGAGTGGCATCTTGACTTGAAGAGTTTGATTCCTGGTGCCACTGAAGACCCACTGTGTAGAAGGGGCTGATGCACGTTACATTTGTCGAACTCAAAGACCTCCCTTTGGCTTGATTTTTAGTTTAGAGGGGGAGGGGAAAGGGGTCTGCCAGAGCTGAGGTGTCATTTTCGTCGCTTGACCGAGGCTCAAAAATACGAGGTCCGTCACCAATAGCCCTCATGTTGTTTTATAGTGTGACGTTAAGATAACTCTCACTCGTCTTAGAAAGGGTCAGTGATCTTCAATTTGCTTCAAAGTGTCCATGGAATAAAGATTGACAATCTCGACCAGTCACTCTCAACCTTATCGCCGCGGACCGGTCAACCTTTGATTATTTTATCGCGGCCCTCTGAGGTGGGGAAGTTGGTTGCTTATATTTTAGATTGTTTTAATTTTTAAATTTAATTGTATTTAAGCATGCCTTTAAAGTAAAGTACTGTTACACCAAAAAATAAATATAAAGTGATTAAAGGACATGGTACGATTAAAGCAAAAAAATTTTTTTTAAGGATTTTCAAAATTTTTTTGGTTGCCTCCTATGTGTGTATATTATGTAAAGCAGATTTTGTGCTCAAAATTTCATAAACCATTTAATTTTTTAAGGAAAAAACTTAAAATTTGTGAAGTGATTTTAAAATGCTACTCCTCTTTCAAAACTAAACATACGTGCATGAAATTTGATTTACAAGTACATCAAGCTATACATAATAAAAATTGGTATGGGTTTTGCGTTAACATGATTGGTATTCGTACAATACTTCCTTTTATGAATGCTTATTGAAAATTCCTTAAAAAATGTACAAATTATGAGTTCAATAATTTTTTTAAAAAAATAAGTATTGCTTTGATTTACAAATGCATACCAACTTTTGTTGCATGAACTATTAGCAATAGGTAAAATCAAAGCATTAGGTACAATAGAAAAAAAGCCTTAGCAATTTAAATGAAGACAAACTAGTTATTTCATCTTTCCGAGTTATTTAAGTTTAAAGTTTTGATTTTCCATAGGGAAGTGTGTGTGTGAATAAAAACGAACGCAAAAACTATCATAATTCTGCGTTTTTTAAGTTTAGAGCTTTCAAATTTTGTCAGGTTATAGAAAAGTGTATAAAAAATAATTTAGGCTAAAAAAATTAGTTTTGATTTTTTGACCCATTTTTGTCAATTGAGTCGTACTGTGTCTCCTTAACATGGAATATATAGTGATTTTTCCATGGAAAGTTGCACAAACTCGAGAGAAATTCACAATAAATAAAGGGGAAATAATTTCATGTTCCTTGAAAGAAATCTGCAACGAAAACAAGAAGAAAAAGAAACAACAACACTGTCCAGGAGTACACTGTATTTTCAACTTGAAAAAATAATTTTGTATTAAAATTAGTGAATTTTTTAATGTGACATTTTCTAATTTTAAACCTACAAGTTATTTTAAATATACATTATTTTATAACCATTGATTTTAAGCATAAACTCCCACATGCGTCCTTAAATTTTATTACTGGTAAAATTTGTTAATTTTGTTTGAGTTTTTTGTTTGAAAAATTATGGCCACATATTTCATTACCCAGGTAAAACCAGTTCAAGGTCATTGATTTTCACCATAAAATGGACTAATTGAGATAATAATTTGAAAAATATCCTAAAATATCTTAAAAATAGGGAGAAAAAAATCAAATCACAAGAGAAAAAGTTCGTTTAATGGAAAATGCACTTCGCTGTTTAGAGGTTATTTTATGAAGAAAATAATAAAATGTTCTTGGTTCCAAGAAAAAATTCGCAAAATAGAGGTTCCTTATTTAGGTTCGACTGCATTTTTTTTTTTTTTTTTGACATTTAGTGTCATTTACATATATTAAAATATGTTCATAAAATTGTTTTTAAGAATATTATTGCTACATTTACCCTATTTTTCAATGCTTTTTTTTGTGGTAAAGAATGATAAAAAAAATGACATATATATTTAAAACATTCTTCTTTTATAAATAATGCCTCTGTAATAATAATACTCTCCCTATATATATATAGCTAACACTTTTGTACATAAGCTGAAATAGACATTTTGAAAAAATGTAATTAAGGAGTGGATATATTCATATTTTAATGTTTGAGAGAAAAGAAATTTTAACAAAAATCACTGGTTATTTTAATTAATCGTAACTCTGAAAATAAGGATAAAATTTTTTAAAAAATTATAATTCAGACTCTGTATAGAAGTAAGTCTACTAGCTATATATGGACGAAATATTATTATAGAATCATTTTTCATAAAAGGAGAATGTTTTGAAAATATTTGTCAATTTAATTCAATTTTTTTCTTATAATAATATTCTTAAAGCAATTTTACATTTGTGTATTCTTTCTCAACTGACATAAACTATATATCAAAATAAATTATTCTATTCATTTTTTTTCAATTACCTGCTTTTTATACCAACAGTCTTTTGACATTTTTATTTCTTAATTTTGGTTATTTTTTTATTCGGCGAATATCATTTGGAATACTCTTAATTAAAATATTTATATGTATACGAATATTATCAAACAATTATAAAATACTTGATCAAAATTCTTTAATACTGTTACTTGTTCCATAAGTTTGCGAATTGTTTTATTTATCTTTCGTTGTTTACCTTTAAAAATTTAAAACAATAACAAACCATTTACGGTCAATGGATACGTGAACCAAGTGGATAGTTTTTTTCTTTTCTCCCTTCCATTCAAATATTTGATTTCCACATTTGGCGCTAAATCGCCAAATGTAGCCACCGTTAAATCGCGTAATTCCTATCCACTGTTTTGTTGTCTATCTTGCACGCTCTGATACAACAGTAGTTCCTCTTCATATTAGGTGCCTCTAACAATGCGCATCTGTGATTGCAGAACTAACGATGGACAAAAGTCTGTTGCCGACCAAATTCTAGTCTTTTAAGGTTACTTTTAATGTCAGGTAGTTCGTGTGATTCTGACATTTTTCTTTTCTTTTTTGATAAATTTATGAAAGTTGCTTAGGTTTGTCAGTTTGATCGTTATCCTATTATCAAAGTCATTAAGAAAGATGGCTCTTAATAATTTATTCGCCGCCAAAGATAATTTTGTTCCTAGGCCTTTTGGATATTTCGAATATCTTGCTTTGCAAGGTAAGTGGTGTTTCTGTGAAAAGTTTTGGAATTTCTTAGATGTATGTCCACGTGCTTGCTAGAAAATCACATTTTTTTTAATGCTGTTGTCGCTTGATAATTATAATTTTTCAATTTTTTTAATGCATGCAACGAAAAAGTAAGATGCCTTGTGATGTTATGTTCGAATGTGTGTTTTGTTTCTTTTGGATGAATATTTAAGAGAATATTTTTGATATTTTCAGTAAAACCAGTGATGCTTCAATTTTATAGAAATTAAAATGTGTCTGTTGCGTTTTGGATATATATATACTGATATAAAACTATTTGTTTTCGTTTTAAATGTCTTAATATTATAATTAAAATCTCTCTATCTATACACAATACGTGAAAAAGAAAAATTTACCTTTCCTTGGAAAATTAAATTAGAAGTACTATACTGACAGCGTTGTAATTTTTACTTGGAGGTATTTTTTCCAAAAAAAATTGAGATTTTTATATATTATTTAGAAAGTTTATTATTTTTTTTCGTGGAGTATATTTTTTTTTAAACGCTTGCTTTTTTTAAGGTAGAATTTTTATAGCTTTGTGATTCACCCATCGCGTTCAACTTTTTAAATAATTTAAAACATAGTACATTTGGACGGAATTGTAAACATTAAACGAATTGCATTACGCCGCTTAAAAAATGCTTAATTTTCTGAGAAAATGGAGTTTTATGGGGGGGAAAAATTTCTATATTATATATATACGTA
Organism: Trichonephila clavata; assembly: GCA_019973975.1. Classification (NCBI taxonomy): domain Eukaryota; kingdom Metazoa; phylum Arthropoda; class Arachnida; order Araneae; family Nephilidae; genus Trichonephila; species Trichonephila clavata. The sequence continues at coordinate 70,896 of BMAO01020508.1, forward strand.
TCTGATTTCCAACAATATGCTCGCTCAAACATTCTTTAGAGTTACTCTCGACTAAAGTAATAGCTGTGCAAACAAACAATTTTTTTATTTAGCTTTCACCCCCCCCCCCCCCGCTCATCTCTTTGTGTGTATATTTATTCTTTTTTTAGGTGCAAAAATCACTCAGTGTTGTTTTAAAAGTAATTATATATATATACTTTTTTATATATTTTTTTAAAAATCTACATTGTTTGAATTTTTACGGTGGGAAAAAAACTTCTTATAACACACATTCATATGGATATGTCTGATGAAATTATACGATTTATTTTCATAACTCGGTCTTCGTCGCTTTTTTTTTTCGTTCTATATGTTTGTTTATAAATATTTAATTAATTATATTAAGTTTATTTTTTGTTAGTTGTAAAGTGCAAATTTGATACATAAGTTAGTTAATCGATTGATTAGAGAAAGTAACTTTTGCATATATATTGTGTGTTTAAATATATTTAATAACCGAATTTAAAAAAAAAATATTTGGTATGATTTTTTAGGGGTGGGGGTGAAAATTTATGTAGTGTCTTATTTTGGAAGGAAAATGCGGAAAATTTGAGAGATAATTATTTGATAACTTAAGTGCTCTTAACATTAACGAATTTAAAACATTCACGGGGTTAAAACATTTTTTTCTGTCTAGTATTTTTGCAACTGAAACGTATAGATATGAATCAATGCTGTGCATTTCGATTATATTCATCGATGAACGAATTAAGAAGAAGAAAAAAACCTCGCCTATAGTCAATTTATATCGATTGCTTAGAATGAAACATTAAGATAATTAAAAAAAAAAAAAACTTCCACAAGAAATGAAATCAGGCGCCATTTCACATGTTTCAACATAATAATCATTAATCAATATTATAAGAGATAAAAGGTTGTCTGTTTTATGACAAAAACCTGTATCTGACCTGTCTGTCGAAATTAATTACCGACAATTAAATGTGTTCTAGAGATTATGTTTTCTTCAGCGTTTATCTCACCATTTCTTCTCTTATTTTTTGAAGTAATGGACAATTCTTGTGTTCTTATCTTCCATTTCACGACTGTTTTTTCTCTCTCATACCTTAGTCTTGAATAAAAGAGATCAGCGCGTGAGGAGGTTTATTCACTTGAAATTATATAGCATGGTATGGAATGTTTATTGGATTATATCGATATTGCAAAACTTAAGTTCTCTTCAACGTTATTTTTTTCCAATTGAATTGTTTTCTTTTTCAATTTAATTTTTATTTTCTGTTGTAGCATTCCAAGAAGTATTACATTTTTGTTAAAATTTCATATTATTTGAATAGCGCACAATAAGGTATACACTCTTTGCAGAACCTTGTAATAGATACCTTGTCAAGATAGGGGTAATTGGACATCGATCAAGCATGATTCTATATTCTCATATACGATTGCGAGAGTTGATTTTGAAATAATGTCTTATGTTCTTTTACTTACGAACAACGATTGTTAAAAAACCTTTAATCATATTAAGAATTTTTTTTTTCCCTTATCTTTCATAACATGAGCTTTAACCCTAATTCCTACTGTACATCTGTTTTCTCTACGATAAGGGATGATTTGAAGAGAAGCTGTCGTAATTGAATCTTGATTTGTAGTGATGGAAAAAAAATAAAAAATCTTCTCTCTTAATTCTTTCTGGTGTTAATTATTTAATTTTTTCACCTTTGAGATAATATTTAGATGTGAAAAAAGAATATAAGGTATACACAATCAAGGATTTTTGTTCATATATGGAATCCATTTTGCGCAATTGTGACTGAAACTTGGTTTTTGAAAATGAATTTTATTTTATGAAAGTAATTTTTTACTTGAGAAATGATTTCTGATTACGAACTAAAAGATGTTTAAAATAGGAAGTGTAATTAAAAATTAACACACAAATAATTTAATCATCATTACTCTGAAGATTTAATCGGCCGACGTAGCCAAGTGAGTGGTCAAGGTATCGGACTCCTGGCCAGTATACACTTTGGTATACTCAGTATACACTTTGGCATACTCAGTATACACTTTGGCATACTCAGTATACACTTTGGCAATAATGATTCCATGATAACAATAATGCATAATAATAGCAATACGCATAGCCGACAATAGTTATATAAAGAGTAAGATCTAAAGTTCGAGGATATGCTTATATTTCCTTACCTTCAAGATTTTGTGGCCGCGGTAGCCTAGTGGTCAAGGTAACGGACTCGTGGCCGGCGTGTCATGAGTTCGAGCCCAGTACCACTGAAGACCCGCCGTGTAGGGAAGCGATGCACGTTAAATCTGTCGAGAGCTCAAACGTCCCCCCTTGGTATGATGTGGTAGTTAGGAAAGGGGGGGGGTGCCAGCTCAGGTATCGTCCTCTAACACCTGAACATGGTTCAAAATTACGAGGTCCGTCGCCAAAAGCCCTCGTGTAGCTGAACAGTGTGACGTTAATATTCACTTACTTACCCGAAGATTTAATCAAGAAATTCGTCCAGGGTGGTGTGGTTGGTTTGTCGCTGGCCTTCTGCGCCTAAGGTTGCGGGTTCGACCCCGCCCTAGTCGGTGGATTTTCATGATGCAGAAAATCGACAGCTTCAATGTCGTATGATTATACGGCATGCAAAAGATCCCTAGAGTATCTGTTTGTTTAGCTTGGGTGGTTTCGGCAAAATTAAATCCTAGTACAGGTTCGCATCGTCAGAGCTCTGGTGCCTCTCTCTGGGAAGGAAAATGGGCTTCAAAGTTACTTGCGGTGATCGGTTTCCTCTTATAGGGTGCCGCACTAAAAAGAGATACCAACTTCCGGGGAATGTACTAGGTCTGCAATGGTAAGACACCAATCCGCAGCCCATTTAGAAATTTAAAAATAAATTTTTTTCCCCTTAGGATTAATCTCAAATTTAAAAAGTAGGCCATTTGTAGATAATAATGTATTTTATTGAGATTTTTTACCTTACAATATAAAATGCTACCGTTTATATAATGTTAATAAATACTTGCTTGAAGTAGAACAATTGAATTTATTGTTCGCAAAAATCAAAATATTTGTTACAGTATTTTAATATGTGATATTTTTATTTAGATTGTGGAGTAAATGGGTTTGAAATTGAAATGCACTATAAGCCAAGTATTTTTCGAAATTGATATAACTGATTTTCCATTTTTGAAGGCAATATCCCCACCCCTTCTATTATTGAGAATGTGTTTTTAAAATCTTCCGTCCTATTATTCTTAATTTCACGACGATTACCGCCCAAGTATGTTTGTCCTAATTTTTATTTGATCTTATTTTCAAATTATATTTTAAATTATTAAAATTATTTGTTTGCTCTGAATTAAAAATGTGGTAAGTTGTTTGATTTTTAAAGTAAAAAAAAAGCGTGATAGTTATCCATTACAGCTATTTTGAAATAAAATGGTTTACTTTTTAAGGTTTTCAATCAAGGAGACCCATTTAAATTATTTTAGATTATTTAAATTTTTTTTACAAAACATTTGTGTGAGTTCTTTTGTGAATATGTACAGTTTTTTTTTCTTCTTCTTTTCGTATGATTATGCAATGTATTAGAAAAATATTTAAATCACAGAAAATTAATTTTTCGAAACAATTTTGTTAATTATATTATTTAATGTTTTCCCGCTGCAATATCAAATTACAGGCGTTTGAAAAACAATTTTGAATATGTATTGCATTTAAAATTCTCTCACATATATCGAGGAAGAAAAAGACTGTTCAGTAAATATTTTTTTTTATCCCATTGTCTGTTATAGTTAAAATTCCACACAGTCCCCCCCTCCAAATTTGCTAGTTTTGAGTATAACTTTACAATTAGGCGTTAACATTTTCAAAAAAAATCTTAATTCTAACAAATGAATTAACCATAACGGGGACATATCTATTTTCATCCGTCTTTCCTACTCACTTCCTTTCACTTTTTTTATACTGATTTTAAATTAAAAAACAAATGAATGCTATCGTTTACTTTTATCCTTTTTATCTGACCCATCGTGATCAAGCAAGGGCGAGGCCCCCGTGTAGTAATCCCTTCCCCCTTCCATTGTTTTCATTTCTTTCTTTGGAGCTGGAGATTGGCATCTCATAATCAGAGGTCAGGGTCCAGAGACCCTAAAGGGAAGTCCTGCCGGTCAGATGGAACACGCGAGCGGCATCGATCTGCACGTTTTAACCTAATAACTGCATATATATATATATCCGTCTGTCTGTTTCTCTCCCAATGATATATTAAAGTTTATCGATTACGATGCGTTGCTGTTGTGACGTTTTGAGCATGTTTGCATTCTGTCTGTTTTTTAACCACTCGAAAGAAAAGGAACATATAAATAAATAAATATTGGAGTCGCATTGATGAATAAGTAATGGTAATGTACGCTGGTAGGAAATCTGATGTTTCGTGTTAGGCTTAACTGAATGGTAATGTTCATGTTGTTTAGTGTGATTTAAACAGGTGTTGAGTGAATTTCTCACCCCCTCTTTTTCTCCCTTTTAAAGTCATCTGAGAAAGCTTGAATCATTGTATATCGATGACTCATTGAGGGGGGGGGGCAGGAATTAAGATATTTTGATATTTCGATGTCACTTGAAACATATGTAGTTCTGACATAGTCGGTACGTTTATTGTTGGGGGGGAGATACTGCTTTCTTAATTCCACTTCTGTTTTCTGAGCTCAATGATTAAATTTGTTTCCCTTTTGTTTTGAAAGAGTCCCTATCAAAGAAATTTCCTGTCTTATCCAAGTATGGTACATTGGGGTAAATTCATGACAGTCACGTGATAAATTCAATCACGCGTTCTCCATTGAATTCAAGCTGCCATTAGTCTTGTACTTGTAAAATTTAGATAAAATTTCAAATTTGAAGAATGGGTAAAAATGCTCATGTATTAAAATTCTTCAAATATTTTTTTTTAAAAAATACCTATGTGGGTTATTATTGTAGACAAAAATGTACTTATTTGATGAAAATTTCAGTAAAAAGCAGAAGGTAGAAACCGCGAAGCGCGTATGAAACTGGCTGAAAACGCGTGATTATAGTTATCATGTGACTATGACGTCACATGAATTTAGTCCATTCCTCTGGCGCGGCACTTTTTGTCGCCAAAAGTATGAACTTTAAATTAGGTGAATTTAAAAAGCAACTTATAAAAATACGATGAATTGAAAAATTTATGTATCAATGAGATAATTTTACTATAAATAAAAGTAATAAATAAAAAAATATTTAACATGAAGTCCAACTTAAAACCAAATGGCGTTTTGAAAGGGGAAATGTCTTTCAGAATTAATGAACACATCTCAGTTATTAAATGTATGAATAATTGAATAATATCTTCATCTTAAAGTAATTCTGCGACAGCTTCTTTATTTAGTGGAATTTACTAAATTATGCTGTTCATAACCATAGTCAATTTTAAAAAAATGGCAAAGGACAAAGGGAAAAAAATGAAAATCGATCAATGAAAATTGCGAATTTTACTAGGCGCGGTTGGCAAGATTTTTGTAGGTCGCTTGTGCGTTTATTTTTGACTGGCGCCGAGCGAACGGAATTGTACTCGTATATTCGAAAAATCGTATGCATTAAAGGGATTTGAATATACAATTTGTTTCAATGACATTCTTTTTCCTTTAGAATTCGGCATTTTAAAATTAATTGTTTTGGTAATTTTAATTTAAGAAAGAATCAAATTTTCTCCTGTTATTTTACTCGAAATTCTTTCTATGTCTGAATTTTAAAAAATCTTTTTGTTTTACTATGTATTGGCAATTTATGTGGTTCAGAAACAAAATTTTTTCAATCTACGAATAATAGTAAACAATAATAAAAAGAATTTGTTTTGCATATTAAAATGGATGTTGGATAACATGCGGACATTTTGATTTCGTATATCATCTTACAATTCAGAACAAACAGCTGGGATTTACGATTTCCAAATCTCCATATAATAATCATAAATCGTCCGAAGTGGGTTTGTATACGAAAAATTTAATCAAGCATATTTTAAAAACTATTGAAAGTAGTATCCAGAGCATAATCATTATACATTTTTCCACATTAGTATAGATTCTACGAAATAATTTTCTGATTTGTTTTGCAAAATCAAAATATATTATTTTTATTTTCTCGCTGTATACGGAAACAATTATTCGGAATGATTTATACAAGAACTGTTTATTTAACTATCACTAGTATATTAAAAATAAATAGAATTCTACGAACCCTTTTGTTCGATTTGTTGTTAATTATAACGAACAATATTTTGAGCTGAGATATTTTTAAATTTAATGGAGTTCGAACACTTTTTTTGTGTGTTAGTTTGATGTAGAGTTTTTTGGAATATTTTTTCTGAAGTATATAAATGGTATTAAGCCTTTGTTATTATTTTAAATGGAAGAATTAAAAAAAAAAAATTTTATTCTTTTTTTTAAAATCGCATTTATGCAAAAATATATGTAGGGAAATTTTAAATGTTGCCACCTTGAAAGCCTTTTTATTTTTTTACAAATGTGAAAAGTAGTATATTTATAAAAAAAAAATCGACTTATAATTGCCGCTTATATAACTTATATGAACGTTATGACCATCCATTTAAATAGGTTGACTAGAAATAAATTATTTATCTTTAAATCTGTGTTAATATTTTTTCTTATTCCTGCAGGATTTTAATTTTGTATTATTAAATTATATATATAAAATAAACTTTTTACACGTTGTGTTTTCGTATTTTCAATGAATAATATTTTGCTGATTACGTTAAAGAATATATTCATAATATTTATTCTGTATATGCAATACTGTGTTTACCATCGTTTTCGGGGGGTTTTTTTGGGGGGGGGGATAGGTGTGTGGATTACTTTTTGATAATTTTTGAATGTGTATGAGTTAGTAGAGTCATTACAAATTAATTTTAGTACTTTAAAATTTCTTTTACATTGTTTGTAACTGTATTTTTTATTCTAAATTTTATTTCAGTCCAGTAATAGAGGCATTTAAAAGGAAGATTTGCTTTTTAAAACTTTGTTTAACTCTGCAATCTTGCCCTTAAGTTTAAGAATTTGCTAATGTACTGCATTGATTTTTTACTTCGCCCTCTACTACTTTAATATTTTCTTGCTTATTATTTCACTTGAAGATAGATTTTTAGTAATTTTGTTAATATGTGCTTCAATACTAGTTTTAGGTGGTCCGAGGTGGACGTGTAGTATTGTTCTAGTGCTGAGTTTAGAATGTAAGTGGTGTCTGCACAATTTTTCCCCCCTGTGGATGGATGTTGATATTTTTTTTGTTGAATGATAGTTGGGGGGTGAAGTATGAAAACGTTCAATACAGTTGAAGCACATCTTCCATATAATTGTAGTTTGGTTTACGTCCGCTTTGGAGTAAGTCCAGCTTGATGCATGTCAAGTTTTGAATGGAATACGTCTCGTGTGCGTCAAATGGTACGTGTTTATGACCTTGGTTGATGGATGAATGTCAGAAATTCCGCAAAAAAGCACCACCCTCTCAAAGCCACCCTAAAATTGACTTAGTCATATTTTCGATACATTCTAAGGAAATGTCAGAGGCAAAATTCTTTGGGCATATTTTTAGTAAAAGTCTAGCCTGATAATCCTCAATCAGGTTTAATAGGAGAAAGAGTCAAAGAAAAAAATAAGTAAATTAATTTTTATCTAAATACACTTTTACATTTGTATGTATTAGTATTAAACTTTGTTTATATCGGGAGTGGGCAATTGTTTGACTCAAGGGTGACATTGTAGAAGCGGAGGATTCTGAAGGGCCGCATTTTTTGAAATTGATTCCATTAATTAGTTCACTTAACACCTCAGAAAAGGTATAAACTGTACCATAAAAATCAATATTTGTTAAATAAAATAGTAGGAGTTTTATTCAATTTACGTATTGTGCTAAATTCATGCCATCTGTAGCTTCAAGCCCAGTTAATTTTAAAACAAGTTCAATGAAACAAACGTCCCCTTCCCTCTATCACACTTTTCTACAGTTTTTTTTATTTGTTTGTTTTGAAATCAGAAGTGAGATTGTTTGCTGGAATTCTCATCACAGTCTGCAAGTTAATGTCATCCAACTTTCATCAATATTTATTTGTTGATCTTCATGCAAGAAAAACTTTGTTCTCATAAATATGTGTTGACCCAAATTTTGAAAACATTTTCTATTTGGTTTTTCTGATTGTCTTGGCGGACCGGGGGGGGGCACTCTTTGCGAGTCGCATGTGGCCCACGGGCTTCTATTTGCCCATCCCTGGTTTAAATGATTCTACTCAAGCTCATCAATGTTCTATATGGAAATAACAATCTATACTTTTTTATGGGAAGGGATAAACCATTTTCATGTTATTTCTTATTGGAATAATTTGGTATAAGTTCAATGCCCTCTGGAACTGAGTATGGATCTATACCGAAGTACCACTGTACAGCACACATTTCTCTTGCAGCACTTTTCATATTTCTTGATGAAAGCTTATTTCAATAGCGTTTTTAACTCGTTTAAGAACCGTCACAACCGAAAATACATTACCGTGGCTTGATTTATTTGCAGAATTTTATTGCGTTTCTCAGAAAAATAAATTCAGCCGACTAGCGAAGCTGTTAAGTAAATGATATGCTTTGCTTGGGCAGCTGTGCTGAGTAATTGGGTCATGTGGGTGACATTTACGTCACTGGGATTGCCGCTTGCGAAAGGATAAAACCGTTTAATGGGATTTAATGTACTAATCGCTCTCTGTATGGGGTGGCATATGTCAAAAGCAGCAGGAATTTTTCTTAAGGAAGTTTTCTGCGGCGATATGTGTATTAAGTATCTGTTTTCTTTTGGTTAATTTATTTCTGCGTTTCTGGGCCTTTTCATTAAAAATCTGTATGTTGTAAATTAAATGTAAAATAAATAGATGGCGCTGCAAGTCATCTGAGAGTTATGCGTTGTTTAGCTTGTATAATCAGTTACGTGTAATGTTCTTTGTGCTGTATACATGTCTTCTGTGTCGTCTAAGAAAACAAATCAAAATGTGTCTAAAAGGATGGACTGAATCATTGGAATAACCTAAAAATAAAATAGATGTTATTGTCTAACTGAGACCAAGAAATTAAGGTTTTAGGAATTATAACACTATATGTTGAATGGAACACCAGAGGTGAGGAGTCTTATTTGGAGGTTGTGTTTGATTTAATTTAATAAGTTCGCTTTTTTGGGTCAAAATAAAAAGAGGCAAATATAGAGTTTCAGGATGTGTATAAATCATAGAGATCATAAATTTCCGATTGCCGCGCTCCCCCTTTATGTATCAGCTTGACATCGTGGACCACCAAGATTTTGAACATCTCTTCCTGACTCTTAACACATGACTGAGCGATTAAAAGGTTATCCTCAATAATCCTAAGACTGCCTCTGCTACTTGTGCTGATTTTTTTTTTTTTTTTGAGAAAACATTGGACATCTAATTAAAAATTTGACAAACTACTAATTTGAAATAAATACATAATGTATTTAACTGTAATATACTTTACATTAAATGAGGTACCTTTGTGATCCTCTAGAAAGGATCTGGGGACACCCGGTGTCCGCGGATTACAGTTTAAGAACAGCTGTCGTAGAAGTCCTACGTTGCCCACCTTCATGAGTATATCTAATCCCCATAATCCATATTACATTCCACAAAATTTAGTTTTCTTTTAGTTGATGTTAAATATTTTGGACTGTGATTCTTTCTCCTCCTTTCTTTTCTCCTCTCTCCTCATCTTTTCCTCTCACTCTCTTTCTCTCTCACACACACACTCACTAACAATATAAATTTGCCTTTAATTTATGTATCGTAGTTTAACCAGTTAAATCCAGTCAATGCGATGGAACAAAAGGCATTGACTTCCATTGCAAGTCCTTTTCCTATTTTCTTTTATATGTAAAAATTAAATCCTAATGTTTTGCTTTTCAATTTGATTTTTTTAGCTAGAAAGTCATTTCTCTTAGTCATAAACCCATCATGTTAATATTGAAAATGAGCCCATACATTAAGAAAAATAAAAGGGCTTTCAGTTACACTAATCCATGTTAAAAATACAAATCGTAAAGAGTACCTCGCATGAGATACAGTTTAAAAGTTATATGCTATAAAATAGATTCAAAATTGTTGATTGGCACAATTTGTTGTGAAACAGTTTTTTCCCACTTACCCCCGTGATAGTAAGGTTAATCAGAGGATTGCATTAAATGCTTCATTTTTTTTCAGAATTAATGATTAAACAACGAGATAATTTTAAATGTATCGATTTTTCACTGATTTATATTTTTGCAATTTTTCTATATTTTGTTAATATATGATTATTAAGTTACACAAGAAAATAAGTTACTTCTGCGAATCAGTTCAACTGTGAAATTCGATCCCAATTTTATTACATAATTTATTATGATTATTATTTTTTATTGATTCTGCCTTTTCCACTGAGCCCATGTTCTTTTCCCGTAGTTGGTTTATCCAAATAAATTAAGTATAGAAGAAAATTGCTTGTGTATTTTCTAATTTTATACAAGAGGTTTAACTCTAGTTTTGTATAAAAGTTAGATAATTGTGAAAATTTTTTGGTACTTTATTTACATATCATCCGACACTGAATTTAATTTAGGAGGACTTTGTTTGTTTTTAGTCTGAGACACTTTGCAACTTACATGGTGTTTTACCACGTGCATTTGTCATCTGTTTCTTTCAAGTATAAGCGTATTTTTGTTAAAACTTATTACGCTGAGAAATTATAAATAAGTTTGTTTGAAATACCTATTATTTTGTATTTTATTTGCAGTCTGATCATTAAATTCTAGGGTATTTGTTTGAAAGGTTTAAAAAAAAAAAGATATATTTGTTGGATCTTGAAACCACTATATTTTCTAGAAGTGAAATAAAATGATGAGGACTTTCGATGTAGTTTAGTTATTGGATGAATCTGGCAATCATCTTGTGGGTAAACTTAATTTAAGAGATACTTTTGGATTTTTGATCAAACTTTCAGGAAACATCAAACCACTGAATCCACCACATTTTTCACAACCACCTCTAGTATATGGACCAGTTGTTCTATTGTATTTTGTTAAAAACATTGTACTTTTTTACAAAAGCCCGACTTTTGTTGTAGGAACCATAATAATAATTATTTTATCTCCCATTGTCATTGATATGAACTTACATTGTATGCAAAATGTGAATTTTAATCAGTTATTTAAAAATATTTCACGGAATAAAAATGAGATTTCTATTGTCTTATATTTCCAGTGGCTAAAAAAAAAAAATTAAAAAAATATTATATTTTGTGCAATAATTTTATTTTAACATTATTTGTCAAGACTTGGGGAACTACAGTTTTGTAAACTTTGGTTAGTGTACATAAGTAAACTGTAACATCCACTATGCCTAAAAATGTGAACAGTTTTCAAGGGGCAAAAGGTACGGTTTTATAAAAAAAAAACTTTAATTTAATGGATTTTATAAACATTTTTAACTACTCCTTATGTATGTGTATTATGTAAAGCAGTTTTTGTGTTTAAAATGCCACAAAAAGCTAACCATTTAATTTTGTAAAGAAAAATTTTAAAGTTCATGAAATGATTTTAACTCTTACTCAATAATGCTACTCCTCTTACACAATAATCGATTTACCACACACATCAAATTTTATTTACCAATCCGTCAAACCATGTATAACAAAAACTGGTATGGATTATGTGATATGATTGATATTTGTAAAAAAAAATGTTTTTTTTTATGAATGCTTATTGAAAATTCCTTAAAAAGTATAAATTCTTAATTCAAATATTTTTTAAAAAATAAATATTGCTTGGATTCAAGAATGCATACCAACTTTTGTAGCATGTATTTATAGCAATAGAAAAAATATCTACAGAAAAAAAGCCAACGTTTGAAATGTGGTTTTTCTTTCTTTCTGGGAAATAAATCAGTTTAAAGTTTTTATTTGCTATTGGGATATGAATAAAAACGAACAGAAGATTTATCATAACTCTGGATTTTTTTTGACTTAGTGCTTACAAATTTTGTGAGATTATAGAAAAATATATAAATAATTTAAGCTGAAGAAATTTTGTTTGATTTTTATCGGTTGAATCGTGCTAAAACTGTTTAATATTTCATGAAAAAAGAATCGAAGTGAATTCAGTTCGAGTTTGTACAGACGCGGAAATGACAACTTAATCTTAACCGAGTCTTTGAACAATTACGTAAAGATAAGTTGTAGTAACTTTTAAAAAACAACACACAAAGTCTCCGTCTAAGAAAAAGACAAATCTGTTTTGACACATTTATTGTACATCTTTATAATTCTAAAAAAATTAACTATCTACTTTTATTGCAACGTTTTGTGACTTCTTTTTGTGCTCCAATTCTTATCCTAACTTTAAAACCTGATTTATTTTCTCTTTTTTTTGTTATTACTGGAGTCCATATATTTATTTATATTTGTTTGGAGTTATCGATATAACTTTGCTGGTGTCATTCGCTTGTGCCAGGTGTTTGGTTTGGCAGCTGGCTTCTCTCTCATAAGTTGAAATTTCTTTTTCCTTTCTTTCTCTTTGGCCGTTCGTCTTCTTTGCTCGTGTCATAGGATTATCATTTGTAACTTTGTCGCTTTTAACTTTTGAGATTATGATATCGACTTTACGTGCTATTGGGATTTGTGTTCATTTGCCGATTTATTTTAATATCAATATTTATAGTTGAATTTCACTGTTATCGATTTCATCTTAGAACAGGGATTTGGGATGCATTTTAAAGATTTATTTTTAAAATGTTTAGTTGCTAGAATGCTTCTCATTAAAATGTGAGATGTAATGCAAGGTAATGGAATTCTTTTGATGGGGAAAAAAAATGACTTGAGATTGCATGTGTGTTCAGAAGAAAATATAGAATATTCAGTTGGAGACTTCGGTAGTGAATGAGTTCAAAGCCTTATACAATAAAAAAAAAACATGCAATAATGAGTGCCATACAATGTTAGTTTCTCCTAGTTATTTTATAATGCTTGAAAAAAAGTATTATTTGTCAAAGTGTAATGGGCTAAATTCATGTGACGTCAAAGTCACATGATAAATATAATCACATGTTTCCAGTCAATTAGTTAATAAATTCATATGACGTCATAATCACATGATAAAAGCAAACACTTGTTTCCAGCCAATTAGTTATTGCGCTTTGCTGTTGCCAACTTTTACATTTTGCAAATACTTTATTTTAAAAAATATATTTATCAATGATAAGAACGAATATAGGGGAACAAAATGCACTTGATTTAAAAGTTTGTTTTATTATTTCGAAAAACTTTTTGAAGAATCTTAATATTTGAACATGGTTTACCCAATTGTCAAATTTGAACATATCTGAATTTTACAAGTAGAACAAGGGCAAATCTAATGTCAGTTTTGAATTCAACGGAAAACACGTGATGGCATTTATCATGTGACTTTCATGAATTTAGCCCTTTCTGAAAGTTTCGTCTCCACTTGCTCAGTATGTGAAGTATAGTGAAATAAACAGATCGGCTCATAATCCAAATGATTTATTTGCAATATGTTCAAAAATACTGAAAAGTTTTTATTAAGGCTCAAGTAAGGTTATTACTTTGGAGTATTGTGGTTTTAGTAGTTTTTGATATAGTTTCGCTTGCGCGGTACACCTGCCAGTTGTAATCGATTTTATGCATTTAAATTTTGAGCTTCTAAAAATTGTTTAATATTTTAAGCATTTACTGGGGTATTATTTCAAGTTTGACGACTTAGGCTTAACCCTTTATCGGGCGATTTTTTTCTGGCGATGGTACATTAAAATATTTTTGTGGACGAGATTAATTTAAGAGAAAGAATTAGCTTATATATATATATTAAATAAAATTATTGTAGCTTTAAAGGCCCCTTTGTTTAGCGGGAATAGGTTAACCAAAACCCAAAGTATTCTATTGAAAGGCATTTATACCTTTTGTTTCCTTTTACCTCTCCCCAGGAGCGTAGTTACCGTCATATTATTGATACAAGGCCCGCAAGCTTCAGGGGCCCCAATATGTGTAACTACAGTTCCACTATAACAGGGCTCCTATATCTAAAAGAAGGGCCCGAAGGAATTTTGATGCAGGGCCCCCTCAGAGGTAGCTACGCCGGTGGTCTCCCCACATGGAATTTCTGAAATATATTTTGTAAAGATTGCTACGTTTATATATTTATAAAAGGGATAATGAATTAGAAATATTATATGTTCTTAGATGATGATGATAATGAAATTAAGAATTTCTACATACTTTCCATGAAATTTATGAAATATGTTTCGGAAATACTACAATATGAAAATTAATTTCAAATTAGACAGATGAAGATGATCGATAAAGAGATTAGATTGATGAATTTGGTGATAAGGTGTTATTTACCACTAAATTATCAATTTCATTGAAGTCTATGATTTATTGTTTCGAACCTTTCAGATTCGTTTTGGTTTGCGATGCTTTTTCTGTCGTTTAATCTGAATTGCAAATTTTTATATTTAAACCCATGTGATATTCCTAATTAGGTTTAAGTCAGCTTTCAGTCAATCAATCCTGATTTCAGTTCAGTTTCCTGTCAGTCAACGTTTTCACTTCCAATATCAGCATACAAAGTATCATGACCTTTTCCATTATGAACATTTCAACACTAGACACTTCTGTTCGTCTTAATTAACTCCTAAATTGCACCGTCTCTATTAATAATCGCCTCAAAAGAATAAAACCCATTCATGTCTTCCGTTTCACAGCATCTGGCGGGAGCGGAAGTCACCATTTTCTGGCGAACTCTTGACTTGTTGTCAAGTGCATTGCATTGTGCGATGCCATCTGCCGCCTCTGTGCAGTGTGTGACCGCGCTTATCAACAAGGGCGTGTTGCTTGTTTGTTAGTGGTTATAAATCTCGTTCAAGTAGTATTGCTTTGGCTTTCTGTGATAATGTGAGATAGAAGGATTACTATTATGCTTAGTGATAATTGCTTAAGCATCCGTTCTCTTTTGGGTTTTCTAATGAAATATTTTTGTTTTATAATGTTATTTACTTTGTGAACATTATTTTAAGGCTGTTTTCGACTTATGTTAAAGAATAGGATCCAAATTGTGAATATTTTTTCAGATATAAAAGTACTCACAAACGTTAATGTTATATTCTGGCTTCACTATCCTGTAGAGAATTTCTTATTTTATCTTACTATTCATTTTTATCCAAATTGACACATTTTTTCTCCTATACCGTAATGCTAAATGAGCCTTTCTATGTTAAAAGGAAAAACTTATTATTTATGAAATATTATGAATTTTTAAAAACACTATATTATAAATGAGTTACAATGTCAATGTATTGATCATATATTTCAATATATATGTCAATGTCAATACACATGAATTACAATGCCACACATTTTTATAAAAATTGAGGTATTTTTTCTATCTTAAAATGTGCTCTGCGTAAGTTCACGTTCTCGTACATATGCCGAAAACAACCTTAAAGCTATCGTGTCTTCGAGCCATTTTGTAAATGTAATGTTAATTAATCCTGTGGAAATTATTTTTGGTCTCAAACTTGACTGTCCATTAATTTAAATGTAATAAAATAGCAAATAAATAATGAAAGATAATTTGGAATTCCTCATCTCCAGTATATATTTACTGGACCTGAATTACTTAATTAGACAAATAGACTTTTAGATACCACATAAAAAGTGCTATTCCATGAAATTTTAAATTTTTTTTGGCTTTTTCTGCTGCTTTGCTGCATTCATATAGATATTAAAGTTTAGATTTGCGAAGGAAATGATAAATTCCATAAGATTAACAATAAGTTCACGAATCTAAAATTGCTAGTGGTCATGGTCAGAAGCTCGTGTTCGGCGTGTCATGAATTCGAGCTTTAGTGCCTCTGAAGACCCGCTGTATAGAGGAGGCCAAACACGTTAAATATGTCGAGGCTCAAAGTCTTCCCGTTGACATGATGTGGCGATTTGGAG
Source organism: Trichonephila clavata (assembly GCA_019973975.1). Taxonomy (NCBI): domain Eukaryota; kingdom Metazoa; phylum Arthropoda; class Arachnida; order Araneae; family Nephilidae; genus Trichonephila; species Trichonephila clavata. Next base: position 86,964 of record BMAO01020508.1, read on the forward strand.
AAGGGGTCCCTGCTCAGATATCGCCCTGGTCACTTGACCGTACCTCAAAACTAAGAGGCCCTGTCCAATAGCTCTTGTGTTGCCTTAGAGAGTGACGTTACAAAACACTCGATTACCCAAAATAGCTGGTAGTATTTGGCCTCAGTAGCATTTGTAGTATTGTCTGATGTATACTATTAATCAGTCAAGTTGGGGAGTGTTTTAAGACTTTCTTTGGTTAACTTGTGCGAGTTTTTTAAATCTAGGAAATTTTATTTTACTCTCAATGGCTAACAAATTGAGAACATATTGCTATTCACCACTAATGTCGTGTAGCATCCCCTTTGCCATGACGTAACGTACACCCCCACGGGAGGGCAAGATTCTAGGGGTCCCAAAACCTGACTTTGCAGGGGGGCCCTAATATTCTCCGTTACGCCACTGTCCCTTTGACTTATTCTTCTGGACAACAAGTTACTGAAATCTTTGAAAAGGAGTATTAGCTTATACTGTTCACTTGTATAACTCCTGGTTAAACAGTTGGTGTACGGCGTGTCATGAGTTCGAACCCTAATTCCACTGAAGATCTGCCGTGTAGAAGGGAAATGCACTTAAATTTTTCGAGACTGAAATTACTTACGTAGGCGTGGAGTAAGGGTGCTAGCCCGAGTGTCTTCTCCCTTACTTGACCGGGGCTCAAAATACGAAATTCATCGCCAACAGCCCTCGTGTTGCCTTATAGTGCGACTCACTCATCCGATTGAACAGTTGTCACTTGGAATGGCGGAACCATGGATTGGTACTGCTTGCACCACGTGAGGACCCTACCATCAGTATCACGGAGAAAAAAATCTTGACTCGTTCGCAACCAAACTATTTTATTCGTCAAATGTCCAATTTCGACGTTTTGTAGCCCACAAAAGCCGTTTTATTTAGTTTAATATTGAAGTCGAAAGATTTCTTGTTGGCCACCAACATTAAAACTAATTTGTTTTAAGATCTGTTTTGTAGAGCGAATGGATATACACTTACGATGATCCAGAATTGCATTGCGCTGAAGTTTGTTGCTGTACTCAGTGATGCCAGTTGCTTTGCATTCTTTTATCCAGAAACGATTTCACTCTCATTATTATTCTAGAAGGTTTTTTGGCTTATGTGCCTTTCCTTGGACACGCAAGATACTGTCGTGCGACAAAATGTCAAGAAAATTAGGGGCTTCGGAGATACTGGATTCACACACACACACGCACACAACTCAACCAAAGCACTCAGATATATCCCCCCCTCCATAAACAAAGTAACCTCAGTAGCCTAGTGTTTATGGTCGCGAACTCGTGGCCGGCGTGTCATGATTTCGAGTCCTTCTGTCAGAAACGTCTTTGAGGCCCTGGCCCCTACTGAAAAGTAGGCCCTGGGGCCCTACATAAATGTAGACCTTACCTATGACCCTTAGAAGTAGACTGTACATAGCATACATTGTCAAATACTCGTACAAACAATAACCCGAATTAAATAAATGTGCATGACTTACAAACGCACAAACCGGCTCGACCGATTGCCGCCTTTCGACTGAATTAGTAATAATGGTGTAAGATGGTAGGCCTAGACCTGTACTTGAACAACAGTCATCACATGTAGCCAGTTGAAATATCGCCCAAAATTCCCAGTTTTTCGGAGAATACAACCAGGAATAACATTTGACCATTGAAATTATTTGAATTATGATCTCATTAAGGTTGAGTCGAGAGCGAAACAAGGCCCTGGGCTTGGGTCCAGTTGGCCAATGCCTTCTGCCTTGTACCACTAAAGACTCGCCCATTAGAGGGACTAATGCACGTTTTATCTGTCGAGGTTCAAAGTCCTCCCATTGACGTAGTGTGGTAGTTTGGAAGGGGCGGGGTGCCAGCTCAGGTGTCGTCCACGCCATTTAATCAAGGCTCAAAATTACGAGCTCTGTCACCAATAGCTTTATAGTGTTACGTTAGTAAACACGTATTCACTTTCCATAAACATGCACATTTAAATTTTTCTGGTTTCTGTGATCAGGAAATCACACTTCTTTTTATCAGCAACTCAGGTTAATTACGAATCACACGTGCTGCAAAAACGAGTTGAAGTGTGTGGTGTGTAGGGGGGTCCTAATTTTTTTTATCACAAAGTATAATTCTATGAAAGTTTTATGTTTTTAATAAGTTAATTCTTATTTTTGAATAAAATGTCGTTACTTGTCGTTAAATATGTTGTTGTGTAACCTTAATATTTTAAAATTTTTGTAGGTAAGTGTTATATTAAAAAAATATCATTTTCGTATTACTACTAGGTAAAATTAATTATTAATTACTGGTTATTACTATTATTACTGTTTAAAATTTATTTTTCATATCTGGATATTTTTTAAAAAATAACATTTGTATTCATCAAAATGTTAATGCTAACCTATTCGAATTTCAAATTTTTATTTTTTTCAAGTTTTAGCTGATTATTATTTTATATTTAGATAATTAAGTGTTCTTTTCAGAAGCTATTTTAAACATATCTTGGCTTGAAAAATGTTGCATGTTTAATAAGCTTAAATAGTCATTAATCTCGGTAAAATAAAATTAATAATTGGGATTAATTCATCCGAAGAATGGTTTTAAATTCACATATCAAATTAAGTTCTTTAAAAAATTTCCTTTTATTTGATGTTTTACAATATTTTTAATGTAAATAAGCTATGGCAATTTTTAAAAATATTTTAAATGCGTTTTGGGGATATATTTTTTAAATTTATTCTTGCTAACAAAAAAAAATTAGTTTTGTTTATAATCTTTATTTTTTTATAATATTTATTTCTAATAACCTCACATTTAATTGTAATAAATAATTTTTTTCCTTATCATTGTTATTTCTTAAATTATTTAAGGTGACTATGTTCAAAGCCATGATTTTAAAAAAGCGTATAAAGGAATATGGACTGACTTATCTTCAAAACATTCTCCTCTTAAGCTTCAAAAAAAATTATGCTTAAATATATGGCTAGGACTTATATACCAAAATTAAACTAAAATGTTTGAAAAATTCACATTTTAGAGTAACGATTGCTTGTGTGTGTAATTGAAATAATAACCGTTTTTTTTTCAAAACTTCTCTACTCTGGCATTCTAAAATATAAATAAATCTATTCCAAATTACATATTTTAAAAATTTTAGTTCAACCTCTGGTAAAGAAATCCGAGCTATAATGTATAGACGAAATATTATTATACAAGCAATTTTTTCGTTAAAGTAGGATGTTTTGAAAATATTATTATTTTTGCCGAAAAATTGCATTTAATAAATAATTATTAATCAAATTCAATTGACACAAATTATGTATTAAAAATATTCATTTATACGCTTTTTCAAAGTTACTGTTCCGTTCGTAAAATGCCTTAACTTTATTGCACAATAATTTTTTTCCTTCTTTTTTGAAGTACAAAAGTTGCTAAATAAAATCCAAAAATCTATTATCTACTTTTCGCATAGATGGAATGAGAACCAATTTCTCAAAATAGCATTTTTGATTTACATAACGATTTTTCTCTTTAACTTCATTTAAAAAAAATGGCCACCGCATTTGAAATGTCTTGGTATAGATTTCTGAAATAAAACTCCTGACTTACTATTTATCACGTCCGGTATATAAGTCATCTGTCTGAGCATTAATCTGTTGCTACCGGCGGTATAATCCATTCTTCCATGCTCTATCTGACAGTAAGAGCAACAAAAAATAAATAAAAGATAAGGAATTTTACTGTGGCTAAATTACAAAAGAAAAAAAAATTTCGGGTGAAGTCGGAGGTCACTGCATTAAAGGGTAGACAATAGAAAGGAAAAATAGACGGTCAAACACCGTAAGTGGTTTTTGCGGTTCACAGTTCCCGTTGACCCCCTACACTAGTCTTGCTGCTTTTTTTTTGTTCGTTTTTATCACAGTTGGCTGTTATGTAACTTTTTTTGTGTTGTTAGGTATGAAGCTGGCGCAGCAAGGGCAACTTCCACTCTTCGTTTTATATGTGTATACACAAAATCATTCCATTTTTTATATTTATATTTAGCCTTCTCTTACCCTCTCTTTTTTTTTTTTGCTATTCGGGACTGACGTGAGAGAGGGCAGAGGTCATTTCCAACTCACGTGGCATTGTCCCTTCTGTACCCCTCCCCCCATCCCTGGGATGTGAATTCTATTGTTGTGTTGGTTTGCGATCTTTTTCAATATTGTTCGCTTGAGGCCATTTTTTTTGTTACCATTTAAATATCGTTTTATAGTCTTTTGTTTTGTTTATTTTAAGCCCTTTTGTCGAATCCTTTTCACCCTCTTCCATTTATTTTTTCAAAATATTTTTTTACCCCTTGTTTTTGTAGAAATTCTTCGAAAATAGTTTAAATAGAACTAGTGTGTTATTTTCATACGATTTTATATATATATATATATATATATTTGGAATTGTTTTCGCTTTGAATAAAATTCCTTTCTTTTTTTTTTTCTTCCGAATTTCAGATTCTATTGAATCGTTTGCATGTTTTCAGTTCTTAAAAAAATAGATTTTTTTTTGTTTCATTCGTTTTTTGTTTTATTTTTCTGTATGACGTTTTCTAAATATGCGTAAAATGAATGTTCTTTCTTTCTCAAATTTAATTCTGTTAAATTTAAAAATCTGTTTCATAATTATTAGAATTATGTAAGAAAGATTTTTAAAAAAATACAAAAGTGAAATTATCGTGGTATTGGTTTTCTGCATACACTATCATTAAGGTAATTTTATAGCGTTTATAGAATTATTATTCTAACTCTTTATGAATCAAACATCATATCAAAGTATTCCCGAATAAAAGAAATATATGTTTTTAAAGGTCAATTGTCGTAATTTATTATGATATCATGCAAAAGTAAAAATTTCTGTGGTTGCAGTTCTCCAGAACTTTAATAAACAGCTTAATTTGTTTATTGTTGGATTTTTAAAAATGTGCTTCCTGCAATACTGTATAATTTATTTGATTGTATTAATTGAATTCCTACATTTAATAATAATGAAGCTTGCTTGCAATTCATATATTTCATTTAAGTTTGTTTTCTTATGTGTGTATTAAATTGAACGTTATTGTATAATGCGTGAGTGGAAAAGTTTTTTTAATGTTAAAAATTTTCTGGTGAATCTAGAGAGTTGTTATTAAAGATATGTGTGAGGTGGTAGTATATTATTTTTCTGTTGCTTGGTGTGTCTTGTTTTTAATAAAAATGTCAAAGGGACATTTTATTTTGCAGTTACCTAAAATAATTCAAAAATTTGAAGGGAGGGGGAGGAGACAGAGAATCAGAGATCGAATGCATGTTTCCTTTTTTGCCCTCAAATGTACTACAGTTCTGCTTTCCCTTTTTTATATATTCAAATAATAAGATACGGAATTTCATCGGGTATTGATTTTTCATGGCTTTTATTTTGAATTCGATTACCTATAAATATAAATCTGGAACCTTCTTAAATCCATAACTTTTAGAATCGAATAAACGAATAGTATCAAGTTATATTGCTTACTCGATTACATAAAAAAAAATCTTGATTTTACTTCGTCCTCATTTTTAATATTCTAAATAATCAAAATAATATTACTCATTAAGTTGTTTGCATGCCCTTTTGAGGTGGTAATTGGATACGGCTGTATTAATTGCCTTGGCCAATAGTGAACAACACACACATGCGGCCCGCCTAAACAGTGAGAGTGAGTGAATATTAACGTCGAACTATTTAGCTACTGCCGAGACAGTCAGAAATATATATATATATATATATATATAATATTTTTTTATATTATATATATATAGGGTTATCATCAATCGAAAAAACTCATGGGCTTTGGGAGGGAAGTCCGGACCTCTAGGATACCCCCTTGTGTGCGCCACTGCGTGTGTGTGTGTGTGTGCATCTATAGATGGTATGAAAATAGCACAGTAAAAATAAAATAAATAAAACTGCCTCCATTTTATTTCACTTAATTATAATTATTGATTTTTATAGTGGAATTTATGCCTTTCCTGAGATGCAAAATTAACTAATGAATGCAATCTTTTCAAAAAAGTACGCCCCCCTCCCCGGTGTCAAGCCAATTAATTGCTCGCTCCGTACTTAGACTTAATATCTGTGGCCACGGTAACCTAGTGGTCAAGGTAGCGGACTCGTTGCAGGCATGTCATGAGTTCGAGCCTGGTACCGCTGAAGACCCGTCATGCAGAAGGGACCGATGCAGGTTAAATATGTCGAGACTCAAACGTCCTTCCGTTGGTGTTGTGTGGAAGTTAGATGAAGGGGCGTCAGCTCAGGTGTCGTCCTCGTCACTTGACCATAGTTCAAAATAATGAGGTCCGTCGCCAAAAGCCCTCGAGTAGCTGAACGTTGCGACTTTAATATTCACTCATTCACTTACTATACTTAACGGCTATATGATGTTCAAATATTTGTGAAATTGGTTTTGTCCCGAAAATTCCTTTTGTTATTGTTGAAATTAAACCTCTGTCAAGCTCATAATCACGCAATGAAATGATTTTTAAAAATCAAAGCCGTAGGACTCATCAAAAGGTAGAATTGCACTTTGAATATTTAACTCAGAAGTAGTTCTCCGCTTCCATTCCCTGGTGAAGGTGTCTTCTTATAGGAGTTGTAAGGAGTCATAAAGAATGCTAATCTCATCTTGCAATACATTCTTCCCGTCATTTATCAATTGTTCAAAATCCATGACATTTTGGATTTCTCGAATCTGCTGGCCTACTGTGTCCCGTACTTGTTTGTTTGGCGAAAGGTCTGGTGAATTTATTGGTCAGTAAAAAAAGTATCAAGAGCGCGCTGACAGTCCAGAGATATACTGGTCATATGAGGCCTAACATTATTTTGTTGGAGTATGGCTGATGGATGATGTGCTACGGAGGGATGTTATCAGCTTAACGTTGAGTTGTTAATATTGTGAGAAGGTTTAGAGGTGATTCGTAGGCGCGTGCGTAAGAGGTTGCACAGCACTCCATCATACCAGGGATAATATTTGCATGCCCTTGTTTAACAGGCTGATTGGGACCACTAGTCCTTGCCTCCTACACACACAGATCAAATTGCATTTGTTGCAAACTAGTTTAATCTGCCGACAGCTACGATGATCGGCTACCTTTCCACTCTAGATAAATTTGATGATATTGTGGGGTCAATTCAGCAGACGTCTTAAAGGACACTGCGAGCGTACCCTGCCACAGGCCAATTGCCGTGTGGAGGTGAGTGGTATCACGACTAGTATGATATATGTTGTTGGATGGACAATTTGGGTCTGCCGCGCAGTCATCCGATCTTGCTTTGCATTCATGTATCTTAGGCTTCCAGGGCTTTTATTCTGCCGTTGAGTTCCTTGCAACAACCATTGCTACCAGCACCTTTACATATCTGTTTCCGTTTGGTATTGGACACGTCCTACTGCTTGATATGACCGGCCAGCTTCACGCATCCCTACTATTCGACTGCGTCCGAAATCGTTCGTTTAGTTGTAAGATCTTTGAAAACATTATAGCAGCTTTATGGGCCGTGTCTGCAGGTTGCTATAATACCGGCAATGAGAAAAAATAAGCCTCTGAAATTGTTACTTGCCTTGTACAATGAATAATCCTCTGTGTGGTGACTGGGTGTGAAAGAAAAATCCCAATGTAGCTTATGTTCAGTCGACTAACATGAGTACTCAGCGTCTGGTGATTTAGCCAACCACCCTGACCTGGGATTACATTAGAGAATTAACTGATCTTTCAGGTGTGGGGTTAGGCGGACAACTCCAGTCTGGAAAAAACCTTTTTGTTACAAAATCCTAAAAAGAATATACCTTGCTTTTTTTTTTTTTTTGCCACGGGAGGATTTGGAATGGAATTCTAAGGAAGGCCAGGGCACATCTAGCGCTGTCTCTCCTTTGAAAATTTGAACTATAGATATGTTAGAAACAACACTCATGGATTTGAAAATTTAACATCTTTGCACATTTGATGTGAAGTAATTTGCAGGCGTGCTCGGTATATATAATATGCGCAATTTACATATTATGAGTCGATTGGATAATTTTTTCGAGGGTGTTTGTTTAGTCGGTTTATATATATATATATAAGAACGTACTAATAAAATTTTAAGGAACTAATTCCGCCAAAAAAAATATGTTTTGCATACTATGTGCAGTGCACACACAAATTTCGTTTGCCAGCATTTAAAAACATCTGCTTGTAGTTCTGCCTTAATTTTTTTTTTTAATTTTAAAAATTCACAAAAAAAAAAAAAAAAGGATAAGAAAAATATTTGTTCTTTAGAATCGGCGTTTATATTTCCGAAAATATTATTTTAAGGTAGCTGAGCTGAATTATATTTACAATTTTTTTTTTATTTGAGAATTAGTTTATACTTCGCTGAATATAAAGTTTTGATAATTTGCATGAACAAGCTTGAATTATACATAATGTAAATCCCTTTCATTAATGCTGTATTTCCAGTGTATGAAAACGTAGAAACCAAGCAGAATATGCTATTTACAAATTCAGGACTGTTCGGTAAATTATATGTGTATTTTTGTTTTGGTAAATTTTTCTCATTATAATGACAGATAATGATTCTTTTTCTGTTTCTAAACTATAAATTTGTTGAAATTGCTGGTAACTTAATGTTTTATAGCGAATATTTTTTAACTCTTAATTTTCGACCTTTTTGCAGTATTACTGTGGCGCACACAGGAATTTTTTTAATTGGAAGAGGAGATCCAGGGTCGAAAGTCTACCCTTCTCGTATAATACCCAATAAGCTACCAAACATATTCTTTTGATTTTGTCGATTGTCGGAACAAAAAACATTAAAAAAAATTATTGAATAAATAATTAGCGTTAACGATTAAAATTAATTATTAATTACAAATACTACTTTTTTAAATTTTACGTGCGATACACATAGGATTATAATCAATCGAAAATAAATCAAGGTCTATGGAGGGGGATCCGGACCCGGGACCCCCCCCCCCTACCTTGTGTTCGCCACTAGTATACTATGATGTATTAATTAAAACTGAATTGTGAATTTATTTGAATTTTTAGAAATGTGACAAATCGCTTTTAATCATGTAAGAACACTTTGAATGTTATTGCGGTTAGGTAATTTTGTTCCAATTTTTTTCACATTGAAATATTTTCTTTTGTAAAACATTTTTTAAATAAGTATTTGTATTTTTTTTTTGTTTTTTTTTTGTTTGCTTTTTTTTAGTTGGCATATTTAATCTATTCCTTAAATATGATTTTGGTTTGTTTATCTTATTATGTTTTTATATGGGATTTACTTTTAAATTTCCTTTTTAGCTCGATTGGTGATTGTGGGAACTAACCTCAAAAAAGTAGAATAATTTCAAGTTTTGTCGTGATTGAAATTGTGTGAACACTATCGTTTTTTTTTTTTTATTTCGCAATGAATTAAATGGCTGATTGAAATTAAAAACTTCATTAATTCGCAGTTTTTGAAAAGTTTTGTCACACTTTCGAGAAATATTTGTATTAATGATACAATGATTATAAAAAATCGATGACATAAATGTTCGCTAGTTTCGTTCGGAACCGTGATTTTGAAAAAGCATATAAATGAATAGTTGTTTTAATATTTAGTGTCATTTTTGATTTAGAATAAACATGTAAAGTTGTTTTAAGAATACTATTACAAGAAAAAAATATATTTAACTGTAATCTTTTTGGCAAAAAAATAAAGAAAAAATGACATATTTTCAAAACATTTTTCGTTAATGAAAAATATTTCTACAGTAATAATATTTTGCCTATATATCGCTAAGACCTCTGTATAGAGCCTGAACTAGGATTTTTGAAATATATCATTTAGAAATAGATTTATTTACATTTTAATATATCAAAATAAAAAAAAATTAACAAAAAAAATGTTCTTTCAATTAATTATAATTTTGAAAATAATGTGAATTCAAAAATCCTAGTTCAGCCCCTTTATAGAAATCCTAGCCATATATAGGCGAAATAGTATCATTATAGAAGCAGTGTATTCTAATTCAACTGACACTAAATATAAAAAAATATTCATTTATACGCTTTTAATAAAAATCACAGCTTCGAATTTAGTCTTTAAAAAAGCACATAAAATTTATATTTGATCAAAAATAAAAATAAATAAATAAATTTAAAAAAAGAAGAGAGAGAATTCATTTTTTATTCTGAATTGAAATTTATGGAAGAGTTACCTTTTTTCACGTTTGAAATCTGTATGAAATAAAACTTTTAAACAAACAGATATTTTGTCAAGAAAATCTCTTATTTATACTTCCAGATTCCTTTTGTGTAATTTGATTTTAATGTAAGGGTTTCTTAAAAATCTTCACCTTTTGATTGGTATGTGTGCGTGAAATTTTGTTTGTATAGATTTAATACCTGAATTGAAGATTCATTTGAATTCCTTATTTTGCCGAATGACAAATTCTTATGGATGGGTAAATAAAAATGAAACACGAATTTTTAATGTGCATCCTAATTAAAAATATCGCTTATTTATATTTGTCCAAAACAAGCTAACCACACTGTTTACCATCATGTGTGTTATTTCAAAAATCGCTTGCTCTTGTGATAGGGTATGCGTCACGGGGGTTCTCTCTGCAACACTGCCAGACGTTCTGTATTCCTTCACACCACCCCAAAAGCCAGTGCACTGTTTACGTTGAGAGCCCAAACGTTCCGGTGGAAGTCCCCCTGACAGCTGGTTCGATAGAGGCAGCAGTGGCGGTGACGAGGTTAAGCGTTTCCTGTAACATATACCTTTCGCGACCCCTCAGCTAGAAAGAAAGAAGAAAAAGAAAAGGAAAAAAAATGGCAGAAATAAACCAAACCATCAAGTATGAATGAATGAAATTCGTCTCTTAGGGAAGTCGCTCTTTCGTGGGGTCGTTACCTGCCCTTCCCCCCATTTTGTGTCCCCCCCCTCATGAAACCAAGATCTACCAGCTGTCGAACGGAGCCCAGTCTTGCAGACGTACGAACGGACCTGCTGGGATGCTTTAAAAAGTAGTTTTGCTCTGCAAGGGATGCCGTGCCATTTTTGTCGCTGAGGTTTTCGCTTCATAATTCTTTGTTGCTCAACTAATAACGATTAAGTAGTAATGGATTTGTGGTGTGATTATTTGGAGAACAAGTGGCCAAATTGTGATTCTGTGGAATAGTGTTTTGAGTGATTGTAAATCGAATATATAAGCCATTTTTTCCGTTTTGGATTCAAGATTCTTATACAATTTATCTTGGAATAAACCAGTGTCCTCTAAATGTTGGATCCTTATACTGTGTTTCGATTCAGAATTTGTGATTGATTTGGTTTGTGTCAACAATGGATTTAATACTGAGCGGTTAGGAATAAACGTCGGTGCTAGTAATTCTATTAAATCAGTTCCTGCTAGTTAATAATAATAAAAGAGCTTGAATGAATTAGTTTTCTATCAGTGTTCAAAAAATTAAATGGTATTTATTTACTTTAGAATTCCAGAATAATTAAATTAATTTCAATAATCGGGATTGGCGTACTCAATCCTTGCTGAAAGGGAATATTACCACCGTTGGAAAGTTCTAGCTGTGAGCATGTATTTTTAGAACCACATTGTACTGTATACTTTTCAAATTGGTTCCTGTTGCCATTGAATCGACATAAATACTCCGCACCATTTCTGTGAATATGTCCTTTAGCCATTTGAAGACTGGATTACCATCACATTTTACTTATTGAGGAGGAAACATTGATCCAAGACCCTGGAAACAGTTTTTTATATTGTGTAACACTAACGCCATGTATCTGCACTCAGGTGAGTGGAAATACTTTCAGGTTGGACGAATTTTAACTCCCGCAAAGTTGCTCGGGCATAAAATTGCTTTTAAAACGCTCCTGGCTGCATTTAATGCCTGCTGTTTTCCTAACATTTTCTTATTGCGGTGTCGCTTTCTGAGTGGAAAACTTTATTACGGCGTAGCGATTGTTGGGGGGGGGGGATGTATTGGGCAAAGTTAAAAGACTGCTGTTTTCCTATGGGAAAGCGTGCTTGTATTTTTTATTTTATCCTTTCGCAATCTTTTACTTAGGTATCGAAGTGGAATCGTAATGTTTCTGGATGAGTTCACTTTTCATTAGTTAATGACGTGCTTTTGTGTTGTAATATGTATCATTCTTCAAATTATTTGTTGCGTCTCATTTTTTTTGTACTGTTATGTATTGTGTATTATAGAGCGCTTAACATCATTATTTGACTTAAAAGCGCTTTTAATTTACGTAAGTGTTTCGTTAATTAAAAACTTAGGCTCGAACTTTTAACTCAAGAGATTGATTAGTGTTGTTCTTTAAAGGAAATGTTTAACTCATCAAATATCGATTTTTGAAGGATATTGAAACGCGTCACGTATGTTGTTTTTCCCACAAGGAGAGTGTTGCTGCGGGGAAAACTACATACATGGTGCGTTTCGCTTGATTAATTTAATTAGTATGTAGTGCTTTTTGCTTTTGTATTTTTTTGATAAAGGCTTAATATATTCTTTTTTATCATTTATTACTTAAGTCAGCTTTTGTCTTTCATATATTATTGGATTCCAAAATGTAGAGCTACAATAGAGTATCAAAAATGTTTTTATAGTGCGTAAGATATTTTCTAATAATTATTATATTTTAATTAGGTGTATTAGTATATAAATAAATGACGTTTTGATTAGGTGTTAATATTTTCTTTACAAATTTATCAAAATACATGGTTGAATTATTTTTTTGTCCCCCCCCCCTCTGAAATTCTGATATATGCTTTTTCTGTTGTACGGTAATCAAGGACTGATTGTATCTCAATGATATTGATTCATAAATGTTTATCTTTCAGTTAATGGCTATTTTATATTTAATTTTATACGTGTTTCTTTAGAAAAATAAACATTACTAGATATACTTTTCTTTCAAAAAAATATTATAGTAGTATTCCATTGTTCTTAAAAATCCTTCTGAGAATATTTAAATATATGTAAATTTTGAAAGCTTCTAATTTCCTTTTAGAATTCCGCACAAACACGAAATGTCATCTTAAATAAATTTTAATTACTCTCGCAGTTGAATAAAATTTGCATCAATGGTATTAGCTCAAAGGGAAAAAATTATGTTACTGTATTAATTAACCTGAAAGATCGTTTTTCTAATCGATTCCTTTGGAGCAACTGATTTCTCATCGTAAAAAATAACGTGAATTTCAAATTTCATCAGATTCCATTGTTGTTTCTAATGTGTTTCTTGATGTTGAAAGTGTTAAAATTTCAGCAGTAAAAAAAGAGAAAAAAATCTATTTAGTACTTTTTAAAAGTTTTTTACACCAAACGATAGATGATTATTTTTCACCAATTGAAATCGTATACAAAAATAATACTAATAGTGAAATAAACAGCTACGGAAAAGGAATTATCCAATTACATTGTTATACTTGAATTCGAGTGAAACGGAATATGAGAAATTCAGAAACTTCTCCATCAAATTTTACAAAAAATGCTAATTCTATAACGAAAATATTTCTATTTTAGAAATTATTTGAATGCACTGATTAAATTAAATTTTCCATTAACATTATAGCTTAGTTTTCTTTGAACCGTTAACATTGATAGTAATTTCATTCAGCTGAAATGTAAAAATTGTGGAGGCTGTTAAGAGCTGTGGTGATCTTTGTTTATTTATAAGACGTTTTACCGTATATCTTTAACGCGAAATCAATATCAATCAATATCAAAATCAAAGTAAATTGCAAATCAAAGTAAATAAATATCAAAGTAAAAAATCAATATCAAAGTAAATTGCATGTGAGAAGTGGTTTAAATTAATCCGATCTTTACTTATCTTACAATCTCGAAGCAGTGGCTTTTTAGACTCAGATCCTGCAATCTGAGGTTGGAATCCCTCTGACCTTAGGAATACTTCTGTAATACAGACGCCAATCCCTCGACTATCCTTTATGCCAGCTTTCCTCTGCCCTTGTTCCTCCGCGTTTTCTCTGTTACTTCATTTCTGCTTGAATAGTATTTTTCATTCACATGCAGCACAGTTTCTTCACAAAGCGAAGTTTCTCATGTTGAACAATGTTGTAGAGTAGCCCCAGAGGTTAGCTAAGACAAATACGCCTGAGAACCCTCTACAGAGTGACTGATTTTTTTGTAACGAACGCTGGACATTCTTGATTGTTTTGTTGTGGGCTTACAATTTTTGAATATACTTCAGTTATTTCTTTTAAAAATGTATTTATGTGACTATATACCCCTTATCTGTAAAATTTTTGATATCGAACCACAGTTTCACGATTATTAACAGCACGCAATGACGTTTGTCAATAACAGGCTAAATTTATGTGATGTCATAGTCACATGATAACTATAAATACGGGTTCCCAATCAGTTCAAAAATGTATGTGACGTCATAGTCACATGATAATCCCAATCGCGTGTTTTCACCTAATCGGTTCATGCACTTTGCTGTTGCCAATTTCTTTGTGCAGATTCTTTTGTAAACAATAGTAATTCACATAGGTAAATAAAATGTCTTTGATTTAAAAGTACAGGTATAATATAAGAATATTGTTTTAATTTAAAAAAAAAATTTTTGAAGAATCTCTTTTAATATTTGAACACTTTGACCCAATAGTCAATCTTGAAATTGTATTTAAATTTTACTTGTAGAACAAGTTAGTTAACTAGTAGTTTGGTATTATTTGGTATTATCTTTTTCTGGGGTGTTTCGTTTTTGTAATCTGGCTGTAACACAAACATAAAACCGTATTCATGTAGTCAGCGTCAGCCTCTCATTGAAAGTTATCTAATTAAAGTTCTTTTGTGCTCCTCTCTTCGTGGATTTTATAAGCATCTCTATAGCAGGATTTTTTTGCAAAATCAAGAGCAGTACTGCATTGGAATGCTGCCCACGTCTTTTGTATCTATGGAACGTGATAGTGGAAGACATGTAAGTCAAAAGTCTTTTATCCACGTTAAAAAACTACGTATTTATATAGGGAGAAAAATTATAAGAAGCGTTCTATATATATTGCTCGTTAGTTCAAGTATTTCTGATTATCTAGCACTCATAACCGGTTCTTGGTTGTTAAGTTTTTCCGTTTCCATCTGCGCAATTTTTCTAATGATGAATTTGAATAAAATTTGGCAGGTGGTTTTAGTCAAAACAAAATATTCAACTTTTTTTTTTACTACTTTTTTCACTCAGTTATATTTTGCTTAGTTTTTTTTAGAATGTTTTATCTTTGGAAAAGAATTTTTTTGTAACCCTCCCCTCAACCAAATTTGATTTTTTTTTTTTAAATATTAGAATTGTAATTTTGACATGTTTTAACAACTAATCTCTGCTTCAAAAATTAATAAATGTAAATATTTTTAGGAAAAAAAAATATCTTTTTTAATTTGTCAATTCGGTATTATATATATATATAAAGAATATGAAGTTTCCAAATTTTGATTATGGTGTTTGTTATTTTTATTATTTTTGTGAGAGAAAGAGAGATGTTTGTGAATTTGTATTATTTACGAACTGACATTGGGTTCTTGGTAATGGGCCGTATAATTTTGAAACGATTTATTAGGATTTTGAAGCTGTTTCGATCTTAACATGCAGTGCTTACTGATATTCCGCCCTTACGGTTTCGGATTGAGCGCGTTTCCAACTCGCAATGGGTTACATGGACTAAATTCTTGACGATCACGTGATAAATACAATTACGTGTTCTTCACTGAATTAAACACAAACTGACATTAGATTTGTACTTGCTTGTAAAATTTCGATAAAATTTCAAATCCGATTTTTGGATAAAGATGTTCAAAAATTAAGATTTTTCAAAAACTATTTTAAAATTTAAAAAAAATTCTTATATTATATTTTTGTATTTTTACAATAAATATATTTTATTACCTATATACGTAATTACTGTTGACGCATATGTACATTTCAAAATGAAGTTTTTGCAAAAAGCAAAAATTTGCAAGAGTGAAGCGCTATAACTGATTGGCTGGAGATCTGTAATTGTATTTATCACGTGACCATGCCGTCACTTGAATTTAGACAATTCGCCGTTTATTAAAGCAAGATTTTAGTCATAACATTAATGAATGATCAGCCAAGCAGTGATAAATTTATTCTCTGTTGTATTATATATTTGGGTGAAAACGTATATTTTCATCTTGACGTGAATTATGTCCTTAAAAAACAAACCTTAAGCTTTTCATCTCAGACTATTGAATTTATTTGACACTTTAGTACTTTCTTACAAGGGTGAGAGAGAAACTATTATATATTTTTTTGAAAAAATTATCATAGGAAACGAAATTAATATCCGATTTAAAACAACAACGAAAACATTACATTTTGACATAAAAATGGGGTAGAAATTTAATATTTTAATCAATGCAAATAATCATTTAAGAATAATTTTTTGAAAAAAAAACTAATATTAACCAGTTTTTGGAATTTGTGCGAAAACATTATCCTTATTATTTCGCATGAGTCAACTAACTAACTTTATTTTATTACTAACTAAAAAAGGAATCACTACTGAACATGAAAATTTTGCTGTTTTGTGTTTGGGTATGTAGTTCTGTAATTGATCATTATATCATAACTGATTTTAAACCAACAGTAATCAACAAAATCTCAGGGTAAATTAATACATTTAATAACAAAAAAATCACAGTTACAAAGGACGGATACTTAGACGGTACAAGATAGTTGAAAGTAAACATATAGAGAAAAAAATTAAACACATTATCCCCAGGGTTGGACAGCGAGATGGGAGACGCTTACTCATTGCAATCCATATTCTCTCGGACGGAAAAAGCAGTGTGTTGCAAGTTCGCACTTCCTTTACAAATATATCCATAACGTGGTGGCATCTACATTTTAGTCTTGGAAGTATAGCATGCGTTTCAGCTCCTTAAATTGTGCATGTTTTCTCCAAATGTACCAGAACTTGTGTGTGTAAACTGGATGTGGAGCACATTTTCAGACAGAGAAATGCCTTATTCATGAAAATTTGTAACATTGTAATCCATACACCTGTTTATAATGTAGCGTCTTTAACATTTCAAAATATATTCCATAAATAATTAAATTTTTTCTTTTAACATATAAAAGGATAGCTCATTTGGCAGTACGGTATAGGAGGGAAAAAAACGAAACAGCTTTTATACTAGAAAAAAATGGATAAAATTGAGTAGTATGATTAAATATGTTGCTCTGTATAGGATAACTATACCAGAATAATATTAATGTTTTCATAATAATTTAATTACCAGAATAATATTATTGCTTTAATAATAATGTAATATTTACCAGAATAATATTAATGTTTATAATTTTTATATATTAAAAACTATTTACAAATTCTGAACCCATTCTTTGATATTATACGAGGACAGGTTTGCCCTTCTGCCGGTGATTTTGAATTTAAAAGGGTAGCGCTTACTCTACAGAATGTGTACAATTTTCTTCAAATCTAGACTAGTCCATCGATTGAAGTATAATAAAATGCATCCGGGAAAGAGCAATAATAATAATAAATAAATCAATAAAATAATGAAGCTTTGTCTGGAATTATAATCTGATTTCTGAAAATATTTTTATGTTTGCTTTAAGGATTCATCTGTGAGTGTTCAGATCTTTAAGAAATAATTTGAAATATTGGAGGAAAAATATGATTCTAGAGAATCTTATGATTGTTATTTAAAAATATTCAAGAGTTTTTTATTATTATTATTAATTGTTCTTTCAAGTGCATTTATGGCGTTCAGATAGATGCACTTGTGTAGATTTTTGAAGGAGAAAAATATACATTCTATGGGAATATTATAATATGCTCTCTAATTCAAAATAGTCTGCAGTCAGGAACCTTTATACGTAATCTTCTTAAGGCTTCTTTCAAAGGCAGAACAATATTCTGCAAATGGTATAATATATGCGTCTTTCAACCTTGATAACATGGGGAGAATCTATTATGATTTTGAACGTTCTATTAAGTGTCTAAAGCACAAAACTGAATTTTTTTTCCAGTTTATGTTGAGTATGCTATCTGTTGAAGTAACTGGAGTAAAATATCCAAAAGTTTTGATTTTATTAAAATTTTCATGATATATATTGCCTTCTCAGGTAAGGACAGGATTTATAACTTCTAATTGTCCGAATAAATTTTCCTTTATCTAATAGAGGTTTATTTTCATTGATATACATTGTACCCCTAGCTATCTTTTTTCTTCTTTCGATCCTTCTCTTTGTCACTATCCCTTGTATTTTTATTGCATACTTTCTTGCATTTACAGAGCTTTGACTGACTGACTTCACGTTTCTTTTTTTTTCTTCTTCTTTCTTATTTGGTAAACTTATAGTTTGATTTGAACAGATGGTCAAATATGGTTGTACGCCTTATAAAACCGCCAAGTGGTAATCTCTATGGTAAAAATTAAAAATCTGTTAGTCTATGAGGATGGGGAGTTGAACCTCAAACCCCAAGGTTTTGTGTACACTACTGCACATGCGTCAACTGGACCTTTCAAATGCTAAAATGGGGAGGTGAGACAAAGAATTTTTTGTGGGAATACTTATAGAGAGAGTTTGTTATAACTGCACATTATATAAGAGCATTTAAGTTTCTCAAATCTAACTTATAATTTTGTATTTTTTTAAAGGGAATTGTTTTTTTTTTTTTTTAAATTTTTAATTGAGAGTTAGCACGTTAAGAGTATTTTTACTTCCGCGTTAGGACTCGTCCGTTTATCTGTAGTCGCGGATAAAGCGTGCAAATATTTAAATTTTCATTTCTATTTAAGTACATTTTTAACAAACATGAAACAATAGCATTATTCTAAAATATTTTTTTAAAAAACAATATTTGCGTGTGCTTTAATGCACTTCGTTTATAGTGTTATGTAACTGAAATCTATTTTTCATAAGACAGAGTCTCCGAAATCTTCATTCAAGGCTGAAACTGTTTTCCATTACTAGTTATGTTAACTCAGGTGATTTAAATGTGTTGTGTTGGATCGTAGACAGTTGTTTCTGCGTGTGGTTTTCGCTATAAAAGTTACGAACATTTAAACACCTGGCCCACAACTTGCCCTCCTTTTTTTTCTTTTTACTTTAATGAACAAATTTAACTGTGTCGTTGCTTCCTGTCTGTGACGCAGGAAATGTGTCGTCGTTTAAGCTCGTTTGCTTGTGATAGATATTAAAATCCAGGAAATTTCATTTGGGCTTAAAAAGTTTCCTATATCATTTTGTGTCCTTGTATTTCTTTCCTGGAAAATTATCTAACTTGGATTTATTAGTAATATTTTTTTATTTACTTTACTAGTTGCTTTTTTATTGTTGTTTTGCCGAGAAACTCTAATAATCTTTATGCATACATCAGTTTCAACTAAACTAGCCTTCTATAAAACATATTTTATGTTAAAAAGTATGAATAGAAGAGTGATTTAGAGACTTTAGATAGTGAACCAAAAGTCTTGAGCCCTGATTATATATATATAGCCGTTACCCGAACGCTTAGCTTGGTATTTCATCATGTTGTATGACTAAATAATGTTTATATACAGTGAGAATTGCTCAATTCAAAACTGAAGGGACTGAAATATTTTTTCGTGTTAAAAGCATTTTGTGTTAAAGGTTATTGCAACCCCCCCCCCCATATATCAACAAAATTAAGTTTATTAGAGTTTATTTTATTTACATAGATATGTATTTATGCATACATTTAATAAATATAAAGGGGGAAAAACATCCTCACACAAGAATTTAAAGAAATTTAGTGCAAATCTTAAAATTTTTTAAAAAACAAAACATTTATTGAGTTTTTGAAAAATAATCTGATATTTTTCTTTGCATTGTTTTTTTAGTACCAGATTGTGAACAAATCGTTCGATATCGACCGTTTTGTTTTTCTTAAAACCATTGTAATGTGCGTCTTTATAACTGCGCATACTTTTTCATGATGTTCCTTGTTTCGAATGACGTGGTAACAGGAACTGCATTATTCATTTCATTTTCATCGTCGGAATAAGCATCAATAATATTTTTTGAGCTTTGAACAAACTGCAAAATGCCTGTGTCTGCCGCAGTTAGGGCTGTACACACATTATCATCCTCTATTGCAATGAATTCTTCCGATAATACAATAGGACAGTCCAATCAAGCTGGTGTTTTCCGTATTTTGTTCATTACCAGAAGGGAAATCTTTTCATTTTTAGCGATTTTTGTTTCGTGTTAAGGGAGAACAAAATGCATGAAAATACATAGTAGTTTGTCGGGACCGTTGTGTTTCGAGTTAACCGATATTTTGTCTTAAGCGTTTTCGCGTTAAACGCATTTCACTGTATATATATAAGTTGATATCTCTAAGGTCTTATGTTACTGAGCTTTGGATTGTATTGCAAAACATTGTTTTCGACTTCACCTCTTTATTTAGCTAAGACAGGACTTAAATTTCTAAGGCGAAAGTATAATTATTTTTACTTCCCGTATACCCTTCTCCAAGTCGATTTCTTCTAAACTCATTTTTAGCAGATCTCTATTTAACGAAATAAACATGCTTATCAAATTTCAGCTCTAAGAATCTAATAGTTCAAAAACGAGGATTTTTTTTAAAATTTATCGACGCCAATGTCGATATCTGCAAAATCCGTTTATAATGGATCTCTTCTCAAAGAAGAAGCATTGCTTCCAAATTTCAATTTTTAGGGCTAATAAATCAAAAATAAAAATCTTTTTATCTATACCCCTCCCCCTATTCCCCCTTAGGAGCCAATTTTTGTAAAATCCGTTCCAAAGTATCTCAACTCAACAGTGGTAGCCTAGTGGTCAATGCCACGGACTCGTAACTGGCGTGTCATGAGTTTGAGCCCAGCACTGCTGAACACCAGCCGTGTAATAGGCTGAGGCACGTTAAATCCGTCGAGGCTCGAATGTCCTCCCTTTGGTGTGGAGGTTATGAGAGGGGGGTTCCAGCTCAGGCGTCACTCTCGTCATTTAACAAAATTATGGAGTCCGTCAAAAATAGACCTCGTGCAGCTTCACCAATAGCACCTCGACTTTGATGTAAATCTCACTTACTCACTCCACAAAACCCCTTCTAGCGGATCTATACTGAACAAAAGAAACATGCTTACCAGAATGCAAGTCAGTAGGTCTTATAGTTCCAGAGATCTCGCGATGAGTGAGTGAGTCGCTTTTATTCTATGTATATTTTTGTAACAATTCCCATCTAATACTTAATAACTTTTTAATTATTGATGGTCCATTCCTTCAAGACCCACGTTTAAAATAATAACTAGCTACCTCGAACGGGAATCTTTTGAGCTACATCTCTCCATCTACCTAGATCATTATCGAAAGCCGACTGTGTGTGTATATATATAAAACTGTGTATGATTTTGAATTATTGTAATTCACATTTTATAAAATCTCTTATTCTAAATGTTAAAGCACTGCGTGTTTGAAATAATCGAAATCTTTTGAAAGGTGTTGGTATGGAACATGTGATGCATTTTACTTGTGAATTTTATCCCCCCCCCCTACACCGAATCTTAAATTTTCGGTACCTTGACAATTTTTCTCGAACTTTCTTTTCCAGCCTACTCTTAATCATTAACGATCATTACCTTATCGGACCTCCCAGAAAGCAGCCCAGACGAGCCACTCATTTCCAAAAATCCAACGCGAAAACGAACATGCTCCAGACCCACAAACCCTGTCGTCACGTCCCGCTAGTTTCCAACATCACACACTTTGATAAAAAGGACGGCACTGTGACATTCCTGTCAGTGACCGCTGTTGTGTCAGTGTTACAGATAACATCACATACCTCTTGCCTGTGCTCTAGCTGTTCCCTTGCTCTGCCATCCATAATTTACTATTTTTTTCTTTTTTCGCTCTTATCAGCCTGACTAGTGAGGCGCAGTTTATAACCTTGCCGAAAGGATCATCCGGTAGGATATGCACGCTCTCTCACTCTGTATTATCGGCGGCACAACCGTGGTTCCTGACATATATTATTGCTCTGTTTATCCACTCTGCGGCATTTTTTTTTACTTCTGTTTGGTCGCCGGATTAGGATTCGTTTTTATTGGTTTTGATGAGGTATTGGGGGTGTGTCTATGGGTTTTTGGGATGGGCAAACTGTGTGTTTTGTTGTAGCCTTGAAATATGGAAATTGATTTTTTTTTTACCCTTTAATTGGAACCTCTGATGTGTGTTTTGTGATTCAAAGTATATTGGATATTTGTGTTTTATATAGGAGGCTGTGTTTGTCACGGGCTTAGATGGTTCTGAGTGGACCAATGGCGCACACAAGGGGGTCCGGACACCCCCAAAGCCCTTGATTTTTTTTGATTGATGATAATCCTTTATATATATATATATAATGAAAATTTAATTAAGTACTTGTAATTAACAATTTATTTTATTAATTAATGCTAATTATTAATTAAATAATTTATTTCTTACTGTTTTTTGTTAACAAAATCAGAAGAATTCAATTGATGTTGTCTTGAGGTATGGTACGAGTTGGGGGACTTTCAACCATGGACAACCACCCCCCCTTTGAAAAATTGTAGTGTGCGCTACTGGAGTGGACCCTATATCAAAATTCCTTCGGGAATATGATTTAGATATGAGAACCCTGTTAATGGAACTGTATTAACACATGTTGGAGCCCCGTATCATTCATACGGTGGTAGCTACGCCCTTGCTGTTTGAAGTAAATGTCTGTAAATGCTATCCATAAAGTCTAAAGGGCTAGATTACAGTTCTGGTAATTCATTTGTGTTGTACTGCCAACAGTGGCGCACACAAGGGAGGGAGGAGTCCTGGGGGTCCGCATGAAAAGCCCCTTCAAAAAAAGCGCTTGATTTTTTTTTCGATTGACTATAATCCTATATATATAATATGTAAAATTTAATTAAGTATATGTTATTAATAGTTAATTTTATAAATTAATGCTAATTATTAATTTTTTACTGTTTTTTTACCGAAAATCGACGAAATCAAAAGAATATGTTGGGTGGCGTATTGGAGCATGATAAGAGAATAGTGGACTTTCGACCCTGGACCCCCCCCCCCTTTGAAAAATTCTTGTGTGCGCTACTGACTGCCAATAATCTTTATGAATAGCAAAATCTTTATAGAGTTCGAATGATTTGCCGCGTTAAGTGTTCATTGAACTGAATATGGGATTGGGTCAGTGGCGTACACAGACGGGGTAGAGGTCCAAAAACACGAAGACGAAAAAGTGCCGAGGAGTGATCTCTGTTGCAAAAACAAAAAAATCCGTTATTCTATGGGCGGGTCGACCACCTTTGTGTATGCCAGTGAAATGGGTCCACACATTACTATCACCTATGTGATATTCCTGTTCGAGAAAATATGACATATTGAAAAGTCCTTCTTTTAGGTTTATAGATTTGAAGACTTTGTTTTATAGTTTTATTAATTAAATTAGAGAAATCTGTTTTAGAGTAACTAATACAAATTTGTGTGAATTACTTATTTTTTAAAAGCCTGAGATCTTGACTTTGTGGAAGGTGAGATGGGTAAGGAGGAAATTATCAAAAAGTAATGTGACATGGTTTCATGCTAAAATGAAATTCTGTTATTTTTT
The DNA here is from genome assembly GCA_019973975.1 of Trichonephila clavata. Lineage (NCBI taxonomy): Eukaryota > Metazoa > Arthropoda > Arachnida > Araneae > Nephilidae > Trichonephila > Trichonephila clavata. The sequence goes on from BMAO01020508.1 coordinate 110,658, forward strand.
TAAAAAAATATTTGTTTATGGTTTAACTTTTTATTTTCCCCATTTCTACCAGATGTCGCCTGCTTTTTGCTATTAAATCATAATACTTTCTAATAGTTTTAATCAAAAATTTTGAACAGAATCGTTGTTAAAATAAATTCTAACTAACATGAGTTTTGGTTATCCAGTTATTACTCACAATTTCAGAAAGAAGGGCGCATAATCCGGTGTGATTGTTGTAAGCAGTATTGCTGTGGTCTCTAACTTTGTTCTACCACGAATTGGTTTTTAAAAACAATACCTTTCGTAATAGCAAAGTAATGGATTGGTATTACTCCGCTTTCTAGTGTTAAAGACTCTAGCGATCTAAAAGTTCACTAAAAACTCGCTCAAAATAATTGCACTTCCACTACTGTAAATTGAATTTAGCTTCAGAGTTTTCACACGACTATAAGTAAAAGTTCAGAAAGTAACTTACTAATACAGATGCCTTTCGCATTCACTCACTGCACCTTATTAAAATTTAAGAAAGGAATAAATACTATGCACAGTTCTCTAGTGCAACATTAACCACAAACAGAAAAGATAAGCAGATATTTTCCAATGTATCGTAGTCACAAAGATAAGCTCCAAAATTCACCATAATCTTAATAGCTAAGAGGCAGTTTAAAAGTTGTGGAATTCTTGGGATAATCAAACCTGTTACCTCCTTACACATTTCAGATATCAATTTTTAATTGCTTTGCTATACATATAATTATAGTTCTATAATTAGATATTTAAGTTTAAAATTTTCATTAGATATTTTTCGGGATCAGGGAGGCCTATTTCTCTTGGTATATTAGGGACAGCATGGTGTTGATAAGTCAAGCCGATGATGCAAATTAAGAATGGATGGATTAAGTATTTTTCTCTTCTGGACTCAGGCAAAAGCTACCTTGGGACTAATTGTTAGATTTATTGTGAATAAAAATTTTAACGGGAACTTAATTATGTTAATATCATGATTTTAATTAACCCCCTTCCTTTTTTTTTAATTATCGATGCTAGTTTTCGCTGCTTTTTGACACGAATTTAAACTGGCCAGTTCAAAGCGTAAGTGTAACATAGTATGATGTTTAAAAAAAACTCGGAACTTATTTTTAAACTAGTCTTAATTTTTTAAGTCGATGGGAAATTTTTAGAAAGATTGATCCACATGGTCGTTCATTGACAATTTCTGGAATTTGCTGTTGGAAGGTGGAATGTGTTGAAAGGCTTCTTAGTAATTCATTGGGAATCGGAAACAATTTTCGGAAGAAGTTTAAAAATCAATTTATTGTAGTTAAAAATCAGACCTATTTTTCAATCACTGAAAGAGTTCGCTTCTGTCTTTATTGGGAGCACCACGCATAATCTTTGCACAATCCCAATAATTTAATCAACACCACAATCCCAACCGCATTCTTAATCCTCATCCTCTGTGACGCATCTCAACTTCCTGCCACTTTCACCAAAGCCTATTTCTGTGATCTCACACTACGCACACACAAACACAACCCTAGTCCTTGCTGTGTGCACCACACCGCAACTCCATTCACCTCCAGAGCTTCCTGCTGGCTGTAGGAACAGCTGCCGTTGCTTTTTCCATCAAAGAACTTCTCTTTCCATTTTTTATTCTTTCTTTATTTGCCTCTGCTTTCACCTTTAACCCCGACCTTGTGCACCCCGTGGCAGGATGAAAGCCTTAACTCCCCTTCTTCCTTTGAAAGTTATTATTATATTTGCTTGTTTTTAACGATGCCCTTTTCCACTATCTTCCGCCCCGAAATGGGGGCACGTTCCCGGGTCATGATGATGGTCGTCGCCTCTTGTCTTTATAATAAGGACACTTTTTTTTTGTTAGAGAAAAGAAAGTGTACCTGTTTGAGGATGCGATTTAAATGCCTGGTGTTTTAGGCACTCCTTGATGGTAATTAGGTGTTTTCTTTTTTCAAATTTGTAGACAAAGGTAGTCTCTCTGTACCGATGACCTTGCAAATTAGGTTAAATTACAGATTGCAATTTATCCGATCTTTGATCAGTATTTTGCTGCGTACTTCATTGCTGTTTTGAAATCTTCCATGAATCAGTTTTCTTCGTGCATGATTGTCAGATATTTTGAATAGACTTGATGGATTCAGCTCTTCCAAATGTAAATTTACATGATAATATAAAATATTTGCGTGTTGCTATATTTTTTGAAAAAATATAATAGGTGTTATTGAATTTTATTGGTACATTGACCATGTAGTGAGCATTATCCGTATTTTCCAATGTCAGGGCAAGTCCTTGTGAAAGTAGAAATATTTAGTGAATAGATTATAAATGTTAACTGTATAATATGTTATATTTCCAATTTTGAATTACATCCTCGCTCGGGAAGTTTGCCGTCCTGGCCATTAATTAAGCTGGTTTCTGTTTTAATCTGTCATATTTTAAATATCTGATGTTTGTATTATAACTATTCTCAAAAAGTTTTTTAAAAATTTAGTAGTTTTAAAGCAAATTGCTTGGTTTGATTTGCCCTTTATCTCGATCGTATGATCTGGAGGACATCTAAGCTTATTTCTCACTGAAATATCACATCAAACCCCTTGTTCGGTTAAACTTACAGCAGCTTTCATTGTTCTTTATTATGGTTTTGGTGAAATCGAATTTGCATCCATGACAATTTGTTCAGCGCCAGCCACGAAGTTTACTATTTTAACCTTTGTGCAACTGGAGAAGGCGTTCTATTAAAAGCAAACAATTTGAAACAATTTGTATGTTTATTTTAATATTTGCATTTTTATTCATTAAGATTTCCATAATTCAACCTCTCCTTTTCCTTTTATTGCTATATGTCGTAGTCGTGAAAAAATGTTTTAAAATTGAATATCTAGTCCAGTGGTTCCCAAATTCCAAAATGAAAGAAGAATTTCAATACATAACAAAAAACCTATCAATTTAACTTTGATGCGTGTCCTGAATAGTAAATGCTGACGCAGAATAAGAAGAAAACATTGTGATATCTGAAGCAGCATTTAGTCATATTATAACTTTTGCATTAAAATATAGGAACACATTTTTTTCCCCAATGAGTTGGGTGAACCAATGAAATAGTTATATACGTACAATAAAGAATAATACTGTTTTCTGTATAAAACTAAGAACATATTGCTACATTCACTTTTTTCTCATGTTAGATCATGCACAAAACTTAACTGTTGTTTAGATGCACGATTCTTTTTTCTGCTATATTTTAGACAACATTTTATGTAGTGGTGAGATTCCGTTTCTATTTAAACCAGTGATTCCCAAAGTGGTCTATAACGACCTGCAAGGGGTCTACGTCAGCAAAAAATTTATTTGGGGGTCCATGAGGTGTAAATGGGGTCTATGATAGTGGCTCTTATTATATAAACTAGATTGTGACTTTAAATTTAAAAGAAAATTTAATCAAGTGGAAACCAAATTTTACCTATTCAACATATATATTTACTAAATTTAATAGGGGTAGTTTGCATTTACAAGGTGACAGCATAAATTTTATTAAAACAAGAACCGTTTCTACATTTCCTTCCGGAATTAAGCTAAAGAAGTATAATACTGAAGGTCCCGAATTTTCTCAGTATGTTACAGAATCTGTCAGGACGTTTTAACCTATGTTCAACATTTAAAATCCTTTTTTCAGATTTAGAAAGCAGGTTTGAGAAAGCTTTGACTATGGTTCTTCCACAGTAGGCAATGAATTCATATGGTCACATTGGAAAACAAATGCCCCATTACAATAGGGACTGATCGTAATAAGCACTAACAAAGATCTTAAAAGTTTGGAAATGCATATCAGCAATTTTGGCCTCAAAAAGGCAAACCTATTTTTTGTCCCGAATTATGGAATATCGTGAGGACGTTTTTAATCGCTTTTCCTACTGAGAAGGAGCTTCAGCGCAGTTGCCAATTTCCAAAACAAAAAAGAAGAAAAACTTGACATTACTAGCAGAAGAGATTTAAGGTTAATAAAACCTGACAATATCGATAGCAAATGTTGAAAATTTGTTATTCCCTTTAAAATCATTCGTTTATTTATTTATTTAACAGTTATTTTATGTATTAACTTTTAATTTATTTAATTAAAATGTGCTTTTTAAATTTTAATCACTACATTACAGTTAGAAATTTAATTCATTTAAAGTAGTAGTGCCAGCTGTCAAAAAGACATTTAAGTTGATAAATTTGCAAAAATTCAATATTAAAGTAAGCAGGGGGTCTACCCCAAACCGAAAATCATGGCAAGGGGTCCATGAGACAAAAAAGTTTGGGAACCTCTGATTTAAACCTATATAGCCGACTGTAGTGCTTAGAGAAAGAAAACGCCTGGCACCTGCGATCGGCCCACCTTTCACTGTGCGTATCATTACTTGTACGTTGTATACCTACCTAAATTTTTTTAACTCGTTTAAATTATTACTATTTTATAAGTATACGTATTTCCGGATACAAAAGTTTCCGGACTGAGCCTGTAACGTGAAAAAATTTTACAGTAGAATCAGTGCCGGTTTGAGCTCATTTCGGTCCCTGGGCGCAGGCGATTTACGGGCCCCCTTGGCACTGGCGGATCGAAATTTATAGCCAGAAAATCTGGTTAAGTCCAGCTTCTCCGGGCCCCTGGGCGCCCTCCCCAAGCGCCCAAGGGATAAACTGGCACTATGTGAGTAGATTGACTACGATAACATTTCTGTGTCACTGCATTCTTCCCCTTTTCTATAAAGTTTTGTCCCAAATCACGTGGTCGGTGGCTTGCCACAGCGTCGTATTTCGTAGGGGAATGCATTTAGGCGATTGAAAGAATTTGCGTTTGTTGAGCAGAGAATAATATAAAATTTTGTGTTGGGATTTGGAAAAGGGTGCTATGAAGACTTACGAAATGTTGAAGCATGTTTAAGGCAGTGATACATTACCACGAACGCTAGATTTTGAGTGGCATCGACGTTTCAGAGAAGCCAGGGAAAGTGTCGATAACGACGAACGCTCTGGAGGGCCACAGACTTCCCGTGCCGCTGAAAATATTGAAATGTTTTCTGCGGCGGTAAGAACATGTGTGCTTCAAACAACGACGGGGTGAAAATGAAAACTGTTTTGCCACATCCTTCTTACTCTCCTGGTTTCGCTCCCTGAAACTTCAGAATATTTCTTGAGCTGGCACGTCACTTGCAGGGTCGTCAATTTCAATCTGCAGATAAAATTTTTAAAAGCGTCGGAGGTTAAATTAAAGGACATGGCAAAAAATGGATTCCAGAAATGTCTCGATGAACTTTACAAGCTATGGGAAAAGTGTGCTGTTGCTCAAGGGTCTTATTTCAAAGGAGGATGAGTTTCAGCAACTTAATTGGTAATATTTTTAAGTTATAGACTCAATCCAGGCAGTTTTAAATCCAACTTCGTATTAAACCTTTCTCGGATACTCTAATGTTGCTCACGCACTCCCAAATTAATTTAAATTTCCATGCACCTTCTCAGAAATTATGAAGACCCGCAAGGGTCTGTAGGAACCGCTTGGGAACCTATGACATTGACATTTCCGTGAAGAAAATCCATAATTAATATTATTTTTTATACCTTGGGAAAAAATGTTGGGTGTGACTTTAAATGCGTCCGAAATTTCAAACAAAATCGTTATTAGCTTCAACTGGAGATGCTTTGAAGGAGTGGTTGCATGCTCTTTGATAATATGCACAATTGAAATCATTAATATTACTAATGTAATCACGACTTGCGTTTCTAATGGCTTCTAAATGGCATTTAATATTTATTCGTATTTAATTTCCTGTTCTCCTCCGTATTTATTATTTTTGATAAAGATCAGTTCTTGAATAATTTAATTCCATTTTGAATAACAAAAAAGCTGTTCAATTCATTAAAAATAGATTATGTAAGGAGTTCGACTTTGAAATCGATTTGCATTCGAAAATAGGAATTTAAATATTCATTATATCTTAAAGACGTTGCTTATCTGGTATATTAGAATTGTAGCTGTCTGCATCAAGAGGAAAAAAAATTGTGTTTTCTCTCAGCGGCTCTTAAACTTTTCGATCACCGCGACCCCCCCCCCCCTCAAGTATTACCAGTATGATATCACGGATCCGCAAGATTTCGAACACCCCTCCCTGATGCCCAACACATGGCTGATTGATAAAAGGGGTTCCTCAGTAATCCTTGCCTTTACTGTTTATACAGACGTTTTTAATACCTCTCTTTTCAATTCCTATTCTTCGTTCACACTCTCTATATATTTATCTTGTTCAAATTTTCAATCGTTAATAAAATGCATTTTAAAGCATTCAATTGATCTAAAATTTTATATACACTATTATTTTGGATGAAAATACAGTAATTTAATTATAATTAATAATAATTATTTGATTAAAACTAATTATTCAAAGAATTACAAATACAGCCACGTTGGCATCATTTTTGGCGACTTGTTTCAAAACTTGAAAAGGATTTTTTCCTCGCATTTTAAAGCTCTCATTTAAGCTGAAATTTTTTATACACTATTGTTTTGGGTAACAATACGATAATTTAATTATAATTAATTAAAATTCATTGACTGAAATTAATTATTTAAATAATTTCAGATGCAGCCTCGTTGTCTTCATTTTTAGCGACTTGGGTCAAAACTTTAAAAGATTTTTTTTTCTCACGCTTCAAAACATTCAGTTGAACTGAAATTTTATATACATGATTGTTTTGGATGACAATACGATGCTTTAATGATAATTAATAAAAATTAATTGCCACTGAATGTTGTGATTCTGTCATATGTATGTACATATTTATAATAATTGTAACTAATTTATAAAAAATTAAAATATTTTTTTTTTTGTTGATCTAAGTAGGAATTGACTTAAATTTTTTTTTCGTATATATTACTTGTTTCCCTTTAAGAAAACAATAAACATCTAATTAAAAATATAATTAAAAGTGAATTAATATTATTTATCGAAATACATGCTGAAGCGAGCCTAAATCCCTTCTACCCTGTGACCCAGCTAAAGGTGTGGAAGAAATTAAAGGATCATTCGACATGATGTATTCCAGTTATTTTATTTATCACTATGATCAACTCAAACACAAATAACACTATAAATAGGATAATTCAGTCAAGCAACAGAGGGAAGAGACGAGATTTTCGTTTTGGGGAGAATACGTTTAATAACCACTTTATAATAATGTGGTTCTTCCTTAATATTACTTTACATAGAAGATAAGTACTTAAAGTCTGCCTAACTACTTTAGCACTTTAGGCAGTCTTCTAATCAATTGGGATTAACTTTCTCTTCCTAGCTATAATCTTTACCTTGAATCTTTCTTGTCTCACTTCTAGTTAACTTAACTTCTAACTTTCCATTCACTATTCTCTTCACTTCTAATTCACTAACCCTTTAACTCGCGAAGTAGGAATATATATAATAAGCTTAATTTGCATATTACGTTTCCTTCTTTAGGAGAAGATTGGTAATTTTTGCTGGCCCAAAAGGTCTGTTAATAGAAGGTCACGTATAGACCCGCCACAATGCTCTAGTAGAGTTTTTTCTTTGGAGTCAATTTAATGATCTAGTCAAGATGGATCTTTCAATTTTTCAGAGTCTGTAAAAGAGAGAAGTTTTAACATTGAATGAGAGACCTTCGTGGACTCCAGAGAAAAACGCTAAGGTCCCCAGGGGTCCATGGACCAAAGAATCGCTGGCCTAGCGCATATTTGTTCTGTTTGTTTTTATGACCAATGCAGAACATTTTAAACAAATTTCATTGGCCTCGATTTGACTACGCGTCAGGCAGGTGCCATTAGCTACAACACAACCGTCCATGTTACAAGATATTTGAATGACATCGAATTTGTTGAAGGTTAAAACGTACCCCGTTCTAAGTCCGGAAATGTTTTTAACGTGATAAAATTCTTCTTGATAAATCAAATATCACATAAGAATGCTTCAGCGAATGATAAATTAAATAAAATGTCATTCACTGAACGAAAGAGAGGAAAAACATTGAAAATAAACGGAGCGTCGCATAACCTTTATCATTCACACGACTCTAAAAACACCGAAGTTCTCTCAAACATGAGGGTGGGGGAAGAGGGGGTATCGAAGAAGAAGCTCCAGTTTAAGAGCGTTGTCACGGTTGATGAAAATCTTCTCCAAAGAAAATAGGAAATGTTATTTTTGTCGAGACTTTTCCATAGTCTTTCGGTAACGTAGGAACCGGGCATAATGACCGTATTGCTGCATGCTCTGCCGAGCACGGAACCTAAGCAGTCGACAGCCTAAGAAAAAGCGTTTTCCATTAAATGTATGCCTTTCTCACGCAAGTTGCCTCTTTTTTTTTCTCTCCTTCCACCCCTTTTTCCTCCCTCATTGTCCACCCCTTCGAATTGTATGCTTTGGCTTTTATATATATCTCTCTTTTTGTGTTTTGTTTTGAAGAATATTTTGGGGAAATTAGTTTTCATTTTAAGTTAGAAAAAAATATTTGTTTTGGAGGAAATCTGGTTTGGGGTTCTTTGGCTGGAATGTTGGTTGTTTTAATATGGAAGGTTTATTGGGGGGAAGGTTGTTTGTGCAAATGGATAACGTTTGGATTATTGTTATTTTTTTACTGTTCAAGACTTAATAACTATCGCAAGTACCGCCGGTATGGTTTTCATTAATTGGTTATAAAATAATTTTGTGTATATATATAATCGTTTAAATCAGGGGTACTCAACCTTTTTTTCCCGCCGGGCCGCATACATATGGCAGGTATTTCACGTGGGCCGCAACGTGAAGATAATGGTAAAAACACATTAAGACCAAAGCAAAATTGATCAAAATATTAAAACTTATTTTTGGCTTTTATTTTAATACATATTAACCTTCCTATCAAACACACACACACAAAATTTACTTTCATGCAATTTTTACGGAGCAATAGGATAGTTTCAATTTCTTTTCATCAATGACCAAATCTCTTGTTTACATTCTACTATAAAAATAAAAAAGCAAATTGATAGCAAAATTGACAGATTTGATTGCTTGATTGGTAGAATTTCTTAGTGCAATGGGGTATGACTGGGCTACTCAGAAAAGGCCCGCGGGCCGCAGGTTGAGTATCTCTGGGTTACAGTGCAATGTACCCTGCAGGTACGGGGAAAAAACAAATGTTTTGGGATTGTAACATTGAAAATTTCCAATTATGATTTTGTTTTATTTTCAATTTCTTAATTTTTCTTAAAAACATTTAGAGCTCTCGTACCAAGTCTAATAGATGGCTGATGATTCTTTCTTACATTTTTTTTCTAAAACTGATGGAGGGCCGATTTCATAGTAAAAAACAGTTAATTTGCGTCTCTTTATAGCTTCCTCCTAATGTACTTTGTGGCCACCGTAGCCTAGGGGTTGTGCTCACGAACTCGAGGCCGGCGTGTCTTGGGTTCAAGTCCTTGTGCCACTGAAGACCTGCCGTGTAAAGGGGCTGGTGCATGTGAAATCTGTCGAGCTCAAAGTCCTCCCGTTAACGTGTTGTGGTAATTTGTTGAGGAAGTGCCAGCTCAGGTATCGTCCTGATCGCTTGGCCGAGGTTCAAGATTACGAGTTCCGACGCCAGTAGCTGTCGCGTTGCTTTTTGGTGCGATGCTAGTAAAATTCTCACTCTTTTATGTGCCTTGTTTTGTGGGGCTGCGATAGCCCAGTGGTCAAGGTATCGGATCATGGCTGGCATGTCATGAGTTCCAGCCCAGTACCACTAAAGACCCGCCATGTAAGGGAGCGATGCACGTCAAATCTGTCGAGAGCTCAAACGTCCGCCCGTTGGTGTGTGTGGTGTGGTTGTTTTCGAGAGGGGTGCCAACTCAGGTGTCGTCCTTGTCACTTGACCATGGTTCAAAATTAAGAGGTTCTTCGCCAAAAGCCCTCGCGTTGCTGAACAGTTCGACGTTAATATTCACCCACTCACTCACTGTACCTTGTTTTGTGTGTTTTACCATACGCCAAGTCAAGCTCCAATGAAAAAAAAAAACAATTACCAAGACCTAATCAACGCTAATTATCATTTATCACGTCCACCTTTGAGGTTATCGTATTGTGGTTGCCACTGTGGTCGCGGAAGCCTAATGATCAAGGTCACAGACTCGTGGCCGATGTTATGAGTTCAAAAAAAAAAAAAAAAACAGTGCCACTGAGAGGCTGATGCATTTTTAATCTGTCGTGGCCAGTGGCGCACACAGGGGGGTCCTTGGGGTCCGGACTGCCCCCCAAAGCCCTTGAGTTTTTTTTCGATTGATGATAATCCTATATATATATATATAACGTAAAATTTAATTGCGTACTTGTAGTTGACAATTTATTTTATAAATTAATGCTTATTATTAATTTAATAATTTATTTTTTAGTGTTTTTTGTTAATAAAATCGGCAATCAATTGGTGTTGTCTTGACGTATGATACGGGTTGGGGGACTTTCAACCATGGACCCCCCCCCCCCCCATGAAAATTTTTGTGTGCGCTACTGGTGGCTCATAGTCCTCACGTTGGTGTGGAAGTTAGGGCAATGGGATGCCAGCTCAGGTGTTGTCCTGGTCTCTTGACTATGGTTCATAATCATGAGGTCCGTCGCCAATAGCTCTCATGTTCCTTTATTGTGCAACGTTAATAAACATCCACTCGTATTGCACATTTCCAGTGTGATATTCTTCAAATGGCTTTAATTATTTGAATGTTACATTTCAGCCAGCATAATTTAGCGTAGACTGGGCTACGACCCTCTGACTGAATGGGCTCAAATTTTTTACCATGTCTTTGTCTGGTTCAGATCTTGAGGCCCGTTGATCCTCTTAACTTAGTTATCGATGCAACCAACCGCTTTCGATGGGCATGATCACAATCGCCTTCAATCTGTTCCGCTAAGAATTATGGTCTCTTAAGCTCATCTTCCTCTCCTTGCGTTTCCTTTTATATTTGCTGAGAGATAATGCAGGTCGGCCATCTACTGAACCGCTTACAGGATGCACGAATCGTTAATCACCTCGCGTTCTTCTTGACATTTCTACGGCTGGGTTCGCCAAGTAACGTTTCGCTTTAAGGCCTCGCGACTGGGATTATTTGTGTTGAAAAGATTCGTCATCGGGATGCGCCATGTGATCCTAAGAGGACAACATGTCTTTTTTTTTACACAGGGAATCGGGTGATTGTGACCGCTGTTGTCCCTTGAGTTTTCAGATAACCAGAAAACAAAGAATTCGTTAGATTTTGCAGTAAAATATATATGGGGGTATCCCCAGTTTTAATTTGTAGCAAATATTGTTATCGTGATTCATTGGCGCACACAAGGGGGTGTCCTTTTGGTCCGAACCCCTCCTTCCCCAAAGCCCTTGAGTTTTTTTCGGTTGATGATAATCCTGTATATATATATATAACGTAAAATTTAATTAAGTACTTGTAATTAACAATTTGTTTTATTAATTAATGCTAGTTATTAATTAAATAATTTTTTACTGTTTTTTTGTTCGACAAAATCAGAAGAATCAATTGGTGTTGTTTTGAGGTATGATACGAGTTGGGAGGGGGGGGGGGGCTTTCGACTATGGACCGCCCTTGAAAAAATTTTGTGTGCGCTACTATCGTGATTACAAAATCGCACTTCTTTGTCAATTATTCAAACACCTCACTGGCGCATACCAGGAGGACGGGGTCCGGACTCCCCCCCCCCCCATTACCCTTGTATTTTTTTTTTCTCGATTGATTATAATCCTGTGTATAAAGTACGTAAAATTTAATTAAGTATTTGCTATTAATAATGAATTTTATTAATTGATGCTTATTATTTATTGAATAATTTCGAATCAAGAGAATCATCAGAAGAAATAAAAAAGCAATGTTTGGCGACGTATTGAGAATGGCAGACATTCGCGCCCCTCCCCCTCCCCTCCGCCCTTGAAAAATTTTTGCGTGCGCCATTGCCTAATGCAGGGGTTGGTCTTATTGAAAAATTTGAAAAGATGATAATAAATACTAATTTTTTTATTGTTTTATTACTGGTTTCAGACAAAATAAAATATCAAAATCTATTTCAAATACACTTAATTAAATAACAATATAAAATTATAATGCATACAACACTCCTAATTATGTTGTGTGAGTTGGTTTTTCGAAGGAAGTGCATTCGTGAGGTTCTGGAGTTTGAGGAAATAAATTTGTTTTAAAGTATCTGGAAGAAAACGATGAACTGCTTGCTTCTCAAGAATGAAGATTGGTTTTGAGATTTAGGTTTTTTTTTACAAGATATTTAAATAATTTAAATCTAAAATTACAAGGAAAAGATTGTTCTTTTCAAATCCTGTCTGATCTTATATCTTCTTTTGTTAACACATTTTGACTTTTTTTTTTAAATCTTGATTTTGGAGCAAAAAAGAGAAACTGATGCACACCTAGAACAATCCGATTCTGTTAGCATCTTCGAGAACTGATTCTAATGTAGATTACTAAGTAAAAAATCTACGAAATAAAAAAAAAAACACTAAGAAAGTATTGACTGTTTAATAATTATTTAGAATTTTATTTTTCTGGTTACTCGTTCTTATTTTATACCTAACCTAATAAATTGAAACTGAAAAGAAAATTTTAACAAAATAAAACTTAAGTTCGTTTATTTGTCCCGTTTATTATATTTTTAAATTTTCACTACATAGACTTGCATAAAATATGTGCTGTTTGCGTAAACATTTCATTAATAAACCTATAAATAACATTTTTTTCACCTTTCTTTAGTTTGTTGTAAAAGTTTAAAGTGGCACGAACACATAACTTTTTTTTATCAGATAGTGGTACTCTTCCCAAAAAGGTTGACCATCCCTGGCCTAATGGAACTCGTGGTCGAGTGAATGAGAGAATATTAACGTCGCACTGTTCAACTGCATAGGGGCTTTTGACCTCGTAATTTTGAACCATGGTCAAGTGACGAGGACGACACCTGAGTTGGCGCCCCCTCTCCTAACAACCACACCACACCGACGGGGAACGTTTGAGGTCTTGACAGATTTGACGTTCATCGCTAACTTACACGGCGGATCTTCAGTGGTACTGGGCTCGAACTCGTGACAAGTCAGCCACGATCCGATACCTTAACCATTAGGCTACCGTGGTCGAAGTGTCGCGGATTCGAGTCCTGGTGCCACTGATGACCCGCCGCGTAGAGGGGGTCGAGACTCAATGTTTTCCTATTGATGTGGTGTTACAGTTAGTTCTTTGTGGGATATGGAGCAACAAAGGCTATTATCCCCTTGATGTAGTGTGATAGTTAAGAGAAAGTGGTGCCAAATCAGGCTCACAATTACAAGGTCCGTCGCCAATAGCCTTCGTGTTGCTTTATTGTGCGACTTTAATGTAACTCTCAGTCACACACAACTAGTTGTATATCTTAATAATTGCATCTTACCTATAAATAAAGTATATTTGTTCTCTTTAATTTCAAAATAAGGGGAAAAAGGAATTAATTATAAAACACATTTATTAAATAAAAAAAAAGATGAAAACTGGACGATGAAGATTTGATCGAATCAATGTATCTTTCTTCGTTTTTGATGATGGCTTTGTAAATCCTTGATTTCTTAGTAAAATTTAAGTGCAATTTTATTCATTGCTTCTTTTGTCTCGTTTAACACAAGTTTGTAGCAGATTTTCTAGGATATTAATTCACCGCTTATTGTTCTGAGTATCACTTCCCTACGGTTCTTCATGCAGAGATTCAATACCAAAAATTAAAAAGAAAATTTCCAATGTCGATTTATCATTATAAAAATCAACAGTTGTCTGTTAAATTTTTAGATTTTAATCAAAGATTTGAAGAGGGAGGGGAGAGGGGTGCTATTTTTCCCTTAAAGCCATTGCTTTTTCAAAACAAGTTTGTAATAATTGTGCTTATAGAAATCTCTTGGTGCAAATTGTAGTAGGAGGCATTTTTTTAAAGATATTGAACTGCTATGTTGGGTATAAACTATAAAAAGAGTTTCCAATTGGAGCTGTTTTGTGTAGTCACACAGTCTTGAAATATTTTTTCCAGGTTTTTTCAGCGCCTTTTAATATATGAAAATTGTAATATACAAAGCCGTGGGATGGTTTCTGTTCCCAATAATTGGACAGTATTGTGTACCATTCTCTTAATATTCTGTAATAATTGATATATTCATTTCATATGAAAAAGCTCAATTCCTTTGTAAACATTTTTTTATAAAATTAGAATAAACAGAGGAAAAAATATTTCAGGTTTTTATAACCTGTGTATTGATCAAAATTATGTATAATATCTTAAAAAGTGACCTCAAAACGAATATTTTATAGTATACATTCATATAACCTTAAAATACAATTGTAATGTTTTCAAAATTATTTTGAGTTTTATTTTATTGGGGTGATAATCGTATTTTTAACGATATAGTTTTCATCTTTTTTATTTGTTTATTTAGTTTTTAGTTTTTGTTTGTGATGTAATACATAGTTTTAAATCACATTGTGTTACAAAACCTGTGAACAGTTAACATTTGCAGCTAAATCAGTCAATTTATAATTCATAATTTCGTTATCAATCCCTTTTTGTATAATCATAACTTCAAATAATATTTTTACTCACAAAATTATGTCCAAAAATTGAATTGTTTACTTTTGTTTCAGGTATACCTCATGGACTGAAACCTCCATCTTCCCATTTATCTGTTCCAGCACCATATGGGGTATCAAAATCTGCTGTTCGTAATGTTATGTCTCCGGTGCATCAAAGTGGCTCTCATCCTAGTACAGGATTTTCTCCATTTACAAACAGCATCAATCCAGCTCTGAATGCAACACGAACTTCAAGTTTTGCTGCTGCATTGAGAAAACTAGCAAAACAAGCTGTTGATCCTATTGCAGGTAAAAAATCCTTATGTTCTTTCAAATCGCATGCTGCTGTCTTAGAAATCTCGTTGGAGACTGACAGAGTATGTAGCCGTGTTGGGCTTTAACCTCCAATCTTTGAAGTTATAGAAACTGTGATGTGTGTTGTTGGTACTTGCTCATTGTTAAATAAAAGTACATTTACTTTGAATATGAAAGTTGAATTTTTAGAATTACTTTGAGTTACATAAATTAAATTACTTTAAGACTTCATAATGATAGTTAAATTGGTGAAAACACCATGAAAAATTTAATTTTTACTGATCAGGAAGGTGGGCTATTTTAGAAATGAATTTTTCTTTTATTTTAATGTACTCTTTTTATCCCTACTACAACTTTTTAAAACTATTTTTTATAGGAGTGTTAAAAAGTTTAGAAAGCTTTTTTGTTTTTTTAACAGTTGGATTTATCCAAGGATATGTAGTTTTCATCATTTGTAGTTTTCAATATCGCATTAAAATTAAGCATCATAGCTGTGCAACAATGTACAGAAAACAGTTTTGCCATGTTCAATGTAGTCTTTACAAGCTTGGTGTGTGATAAAAATTACTATTTCTTTTTAGAACGAAGTACTCTACTTACGTTTATGATTTGAAGCTTGATTTGATGCTGCATGTAAGGGATAGGTTAAACATCAAAATTTTTTTTATGTGGAATGATAATTAAGGAACTAACATCTATAACATTGGCTCAGAATTTCGTGGTTCATTTCTAGATCATCATTAACAAATGAAAATTGGGAAGAAAAAAAAAACTTAAAAGGATAGCATTTGTATCACGAGTAAAAAGTAAAATAGAGTGATATTTTACTGTGAGTGTGTATAAAACTATATTACTTCTAATACAGTTAAATGTATTTTGAAAACATTTATATTTTTTATAAAAAATATCTTCAAACTTAATAATTTTTTTTTCTTTATAGAAAAAGATTTGTCTCCTATATCTCCGGCTTCCACACCTTCATCCAGTCAACAATCTATCCACAGTCGACATCATGCTCCTGTACCTATGTATATGAATAGTCATAATCCTAATCCACCTGGACATGGATCTCCATCTCCATCTGTTACTCCATCTCAGAGCTCACAAGGAAAAGTATGTCTAGAAACATTGATTATTTCACAGAAATATGGTCCATTTTTCTGGTTTCTGTTCATTAGACTTCAATGAGTAATGGACAAAATTTAACTTTTAGAGCTATGGTAATCTGATGACAGATTAAAGAGTTTTGTAACCTGTGATGGATTAAGAATTTGAATTGTATATGATTTCTGTCATTATAGTTCCATCAATTCTGAATGTATTTTTTGTATAATTTATCATTCACTCATTGAAGAGATATTGTACCAAGGATTCATCTTGCTTGAAGAAAATGCAATCCTTAACTCCTGTAACATCTATAACCTTCATCATTTTTATTTAAGCATTTTTTAATGCTATAAAAGAACTTAGTTGTGTAATTTAGGATTTTAATCAGAAATATCAAAATAGCAGGTAATATATCTTGATTTTAATAATGAACATGCCATGTTGAAACAAGCTTAATGAAATGTGTCTAAGTTATTTAATGCATAGAGGAGCATATATCCAAATAATTTATATAGTTTTTATTGGGTTTTTGAATTATTGACACCTTTAGTGAAACTGCCATAGTTAAATCAGACACTCTATTAAATTTAGGAAAAAGCAGATAAAAGACAACAAAATTATAATCTTGTGGCTTTCTCTTTTAACTTATTTTTAGCTCATTATTTTCAGTTGTGTGGATGTAAAACTCATATGTCCTGTTTTTTTAGAAAATTTTCAATAATTTAACCATTCAAAAAGCTGGATTATCAATTTCAGTGCTTTGGTTATAATTAAAAATAATATTGACTGATTATAAATCGATAATTAGATTAGTAATTAAAAATATTGTCCATAATAGCTTTCAAATAATTCAAATGCAAAATCGTTAGTTCACCATGTCTTATGTTGCTATTCTCTGCACTATTGTTAAGTGCTTAGTTAGTATTAATCTCAAAACAATATTTTTGACATTGACTTGAAATTATTAAACATAGTGATTAAAATTTATTAATTGAAAAAAATCATATATTTTTCTTGTAATTGTTTTACTTGATTATTGTTATACCTTTTGTAATTTTTAAAGAAAATACATTGTGTGTGAGTACATAAATATTTTTTAAATCTGAATATGTTTATATAATTGTATGTATGTGTAGTATTTTTATTTTTCTATTTTATAAAATCTACACATAACCTTCATCTTCCTAGTTAGTGTCTTCGTATATCTGTTTAAAAGCAGAGCAGATTAAGTGGTTCAACGGGTCAATTTTGGGCAAGGTAAAGTGAGTTTAGAAATATTTTCTGCCCAAATTATAAATACTACCATCACCATATTCAAATCCTCTGTCACTCACTATCTGTTAATAAAGTATGCTGTATATCTTTGATTATGAACCTTGAATTGTTTTAAGTTCTTGTAACATTTCACATGAAAATATGATTCATGTCATTGAAAATAAAGTAAGAATAGTATTTCCAGTAATATTTATGAACATTATAATCATTAATGTAATAGACTCACCATTCGCGTTTTTAATATATATGGGAGGTGAGATGGATAAATATATAATTATCTGAAGCTTACATTTTTGGACTGTTAAAAAATTTATATTTTTAAATGTTTTATACCAAATTTTTTCCTCCCTGAAAAAATCACTGTACATTTGATATTTAATATTGTTATATTTTTGACTGGAACTTAAATTTTCCTTTTAATTTTTAAGGCATTGGATTTGGGTCGCTATTCTAGTACGCATCGAAATGGAAGCATTGTTGAACCTGTTAGTCTTAAAATAGAGAGCTCCAAATTGATTAGCTCATCCAATGACAAGCGGAATGATATATCTTCAGGAAATAAGCATTTAGGACCCCTTAATATGCCACCTAGGTAAATAAATGTGCATTTATAAAATATAAAAATATTATGGTGTATATTTTTGTTTTCAAATTGTTTTTCAGTTAAAGTTTGTCTTTAAGAAAAGCTAAATAATTTTACAAATTGGTTATTTTTTTGTTGAAACATAGACATTTCATAAGAGCAACTTTTCATAAAGTGTATCATTTCATATTGCATGAGTTCATTATTTTAATTGCTTTTCTAATGCTCTGTAGACTGGAAATAACAAAATAACTGATTAAATTTACATTTAAAAATCTATTCTATGTTTTCAAATTGAACCAATGATAATAAATTATTATTAAAACCTATTTAAACTTATTTTAACCTTTTTTTAAAATTAAATTCATAAAGTTGAATTGCTTTGACATTTTTACCTGTGTCAGTATTATAATTGTGTATGTAAATGTATGTTTCTCATTTCTAAATTCATTTACTGTGAGTACTTTGGTTCTTGTTATATGAGGGTTATTAAATGATATTCAAGAGAAAAATATATGAAATGTGTAGGATTTTACCTGAATTAGGTTGAAATTTTATTTGTAATTAGTTGGTATCTCTAATTGTATTATCTGCCAGTATTGTTACATAATCTGTATCATTGTGATAAATATTTAATTGAATTTTTATAATTTGTGTAAAAATCTTATCTTTATAGCTTGAGGCAAGATCACAATTTATCTCGAGGGTTTCAGCCTTACAGAAATTCAGATGAACGTCGATCTACTCCTCCTCAAGTATACAATCCTTCACCGCCTCCTAATACCATGAGTGGCTATGCTTATCATCCCTCCATGCTACAATCCTCTAGAATGCAACCCCAATCTTACAGGTATCATGTTGATCTGTATTCTGTATTGAATTTATAATTTAATCATCATTGTTTTCTATATATTTTTCTCACTATAGAAAGTTTTAACATTGGCTTACACTTATCGTGTTCATTAATAATTTGCATGTTGGAGTTATTATAATAATTTAGAATTCATATTTGCATGGAGTATTGTATAAAAAATCGAACCTGCTTTTTGAATTAACAAAGTTTAACTGGAACATTTGGGTTATTATTGTGAAATAAACATTTAATGATTGAAAATATAAAAATGTGTATAAATTTATGTGTTAATGTTTATTAAATTTATATTTTTTTATTCTTGTTTTAAAATTGAAAATGTATTTCATGCTAAAATTAGATTTGTAGGTAATCTTAATATATTAAAAGTAACTGCAAAGTAAACAATGTTATGCATATTGCACTCATTAATTATTCATATGCTAAAAATTAATTATTTAGTAGGTTAGATGAATCTGTATACATGGAACGTTATGGGTTACTTCGTCCATCTACCATGCCTTACCCTCCTCCAACTAACATGATTCCTCACCCTCGAACTCCTATATACCCTTCAAATCAATATCCTCCTGAATTGATTCCACAGTCAATGAGATCTGTTCCATCAAACAATTCTTATTCTTCTAATAGGTGAGTAAATTGAATTAATTAATCAGTGTTATATGTCTTTATATTATCAGTCTGTTTCCTTATCCTAGAATTTATTTTAGTATAAAAAACATTAAAAACTATATACTCTCAACTTTTATACTGCTATACAACTTTTATATAATATAATGTGCTTTTTACTGCATCTGATTATGCTGGTCCTCTTTTTGGAAAGTATTTCCCAAGTCTGATATTGTGGAGCAGTACAGATGTGGAAAGTTTAAAACATCTGCTGTGATTAATGAACTAGCTCTGATTGGAAAGTTTGATTCAGTGCATGAAACAATGTCTATTTGCAGCAACATCTGATGGCAGTAGTGATATGAACTGTAAATTATATTCTATTATAGTTTCTTTCTTTCATCTTGCAAAATATCCAATTCAAAGTGGCCTTTTTGAATTTCCAAATTTGATTGGGAACTCCACTGGAAAAAAATATTAGCCAACTCATTATGAATGATTTTGAAAAATGTGGAACGTAATGTTCCACCTGTTTTAGGCAGATAATGCTACAGTAATGCAAGGGACACATGAAGTTGTTAATCCAAAATCTCAATATCCTGCATGTCTCCAATGTCCACTTCACTTTTTCCTAATCTAATTATATTTTACTAAAAATCATGTTGTGATAAAATTGGAAACACTTATACTATTGTAATTTGTTTTGTATTATTTTTATGACAATAATTCAGTTTTCATTTTAAATAATTAAAATGATCATAATTTAAAATTAAATTTAATAAAGTTGTTTTTGCTAAAAGAATTAGTTTTTTTTTATGAAGAGAAATTTTATAGATACTAATTTAATTTACTAGTACTTCATATAGAAAAAGCTTTGAAGGGAGCAGGAGCAGTAGCAATTATTGTTAACAAAATTTGTCAAAAAAAGTTTGATTGTGCTTTTTAATGAATTGTACTTTGTATCTATATCTGCTTTTATACTCCCATCTTCAGAGGTCAGTGCATTTGCTTAACTATTTTTCTACTCTGTATCTTTTTATTCATTATTTAATTTAAAGAAAAGAAAAATTATACAAGAAGCATCACTTATCAAAAATTAAATTATTTTTATCACTGTGTAATTATTTACTAAAATTTTCAGTTTTTACAATTAGAATGCTTTTATATTAAACACAAGTGTTTTATATTATATGACAATTGTTTACTATTTTTATGGATTTTCCTTTCAATTAATAAGTGTCACAGTATTTTTGACTACATTTTTTTTACTACTTAATTCCCAAACTATTAACTTCTATTTGTGTCTTAGATATAACCATGAAGAGGAAAGTGTGAAAGAAAACAATATGATTAGAAAGCGTGAAATGGAAATTTACCGGGAACATGAAAGGTATATGGAGAGAGATGAAGGAGACTCACGAGAGCGAGAAATAGAATACATGAGGAAAGAAAGAAATCTCATGAGACAAAGTCCTTTGACTTCACATCATTCTTCAAGCCGTCTGGAATCATCAAATGAAGAAAAAGGTCTGTGTTTATTTCATATTTTTTATGAAAAAAATACATTCATTTGTTGTAATTTTAATTTTGAATGGTAATTTAAATGTAGCAGAACTATAAATCAATTTAAAAGTCCAATTACCAACCAAGAAAAGGAGTTGAAAGGTTTCTCCCCTCTGAGATACATAAATTTTTTAAAATTTTAGTAATGATAAATTTGCAATAAAAGTAGTAAAGGCTTATATATATTTTTTGGTGTGTGCTAACCCCCCTCCCCCTAAAAATATTAAAAAACAATACTTTACTAAGATTAAAAGAAAAAAAATCTAAGCAGCTTACATATACACTTAATTATTTTAACAAATAATTTGTTAATATCAATATGTAGAATGCTGTTGATTTAAATTATATATAATGTAAGGAAATAAAGGGGAGGGCTTTGGCCTTGAAACAATATTCAACCCTTCAGCCTCTTGTCTTAAGTATCAGAATTAGCTAATGTGTTACTGCTGCCATTTTACTATATGGCAGTGGTAGTCTAGTGGTCAAAGTAACGGACTCGTGACCAGTATGCCATGTGTTTGAGCCCAGTACCACCGAAGTAAGGGAGAGGGTGATGCACATTAAATCTGTCGAAGTTCAAATGTTCTCCTTGGGTGTGGTGTGGAAGTTAGGAGATGGAGTTTCAGCTCACAGGTGTCATCCTTGTTACTTGACCATGGTTCAAAATTACAAGGTCTGTCGCACAACAAAAACATGGAAATCCTTTTTTGATAATCGTCTGAATGAGCGTCATATGAGTAAGTCTAAGTGTAACCACATCAGCTCCCTACTGCCTTACTAGTGATGTATTTTAGGGTGTTGAGGCATTTCCTGTTTTTCAAAACACAGTGTTCAGTATGTTTGTGACTGATCTTAAATAAAACCTAAATATTTAGGAGGCTTCTCATAGGTAAGATCCTGATTATTTAGTCTCAGATTGGGCTGGTAATTATATAGCTTGTTTGTAGTGAAAAAGGTGACAATTGATTTGGAAGAATTAAAATGAAGTTTTAGCTCGGCTGCAAAAAGTTTGACAAAGCTGTCAGTGAGTCATTGAACTTTAATTCTAATTCACGTATAGCAGTGCCAGAGTTCCATAGTACAATATCGTCTGCGAACATTCGGATTCTTATCTCAGAAGAAGGCTCCTTCTCCATACCAGCTAAATACCTAGAGAAAAATGTATGGTTAAGAACAGAACTTAGAGGTATGCTGTGGCTGAGCTCGAATGTGTCTGAAAAATTTTGTTTTACTTTGATGTATCTTCTCTGCTAGAAGTCTGAAGTCCATGATAAGGTTTTGCCTCGGATATTGAAGGAATCATATAATTTAAAAATCAATTTGTATTTCCAAACTCTATTAAAAGCCTCTGCGAGGTCTAAAAGAGAATCCACAGGTTATGATTAGGCTTAAAATTGTGAGCATCCCTAATATTTTAACAAAAATACAGGATTTGGTCTGTTGTATTGTGACACCTTTTAAAGCCGTATTGCTTGCAGGGCATTAGATTATTACTGTCCAGAAAATATTGGACTCTTAAACAAAATCATTTTTTTCATCAATTTACATGTGATACAAGTTAGAGCTATAAGGTCTTAAAGTCTTCAGGGGAGCAAGTCTTATCTATTTTTTTTTATTGAAATAACCATGACCCCTTTTCATTCAGGAGGTAGCCAACCTATTTTCTAAGACAGATAATTGGCTTTTGTCTCCCTCTGGTGCCACACTTTTCAAGCATTTGGCCGTGGAGATCTTCAGGTCCAGGGTATTTTTGATTTGGTCCAGGCTGAGATTTTTTTTTAATTCATCAATCAGAATATTTTCTACAAATTCAAGAATTTGACTTTTTGCATCAAAGATGGCAAATGTTTTTTTAGAAGGAATGTTATCTTGTATTTTTTTTTTTGCTATTTTTTCTGTATGATGAGAGTTCTGTATTCTCATTCCTGTAAATTTTTCTTTGATATCGTTACTTAATAATACTAAGATTTTGAAATGGTTTTGTTAGACCAATCTATGTGTGTGGCTTACAAATGTAAAAGATTCATAGAAAATGTTTATGATGCACAAAAACAATTTTCTAATTTATGTTATTACAAAGCTTTTGGAATTAATTGTATAGGTATTTCCAGTAAAGTTTAATATATGAAAATCCTTTTTCTTATTTTAATATACATTGCCGCTTTTTAAACTGGTTGTTACACTACGATTTGTTTATTATCTAAAATCATAAATTGCATTTTGCATTATTCTAATGCTATGGTAAAAATATCTTGATATCATTTACAGGTCTCATGGGTTCTATTACTCATGGAACACCTCGTGATTATGCCAGAAGTCTATCGCCACCTACTTCGACATCTACAACTCCATTGAATTTGGCTACCTCTGTTGCTCATATGGAAAATCATCTACCTCCTCATCCTCTCAAAGAAGAATATAATTCAAGGCTTTCCAGACAAGGCAGTAGTACTATAAATGGACAGCTACATCCAAGAAGTACAAACCATATAAGTACCACTAATTACAGAAAAGAAAATGATTCCAGTTCATCGTATAGAATGCATTATCATATAATGGTAAATTAATTATATTTTTTCTTTTCCTTTCTTACTGGTACCAAATTGTTGTATATAATTTTTCTAGGTTGACATAACTAGAAAAATCTGATATTTGATTGAAATTTGTAAAAATGAAGCGAAGTTTTTATTAATATGTTTATTTCATATTGTTTTATATTGTTTGGATCAGTAGTTAAATATACTTGTATTGTAAATTTTGTTGTACTTCTCTTTGTACCAAAAATGATCCTTATACAAATATTAAAATTTTAATCATGTATATCAGTATTTATTCTTAGCTATATGAATTTTCTAAACTCATTTATCGCTAATTTTTTAAAGTTTCAATTATTTTTTTGAAATAATTTATTTTTATCCATTATCATTTGTAAGAATTTTATGAATTTCAGGAAAAATGTTACATTATATTTTAAGAAAATAATGCAGTGAAATTATTTATTCACTTATAAATGAAGCTTTATTTAGGAGTTTGAAAATTTTATTTAGAGAACTCATACACAAATATGCTAAATCATTGTTTCTAAACTTAAAAAATTTAGTTTTTGTAAAGCTCAAATGAAATAAATTTACTAAGTATATGTTTTCTGTAAATTAATCATAATTCAGAAGGAAATTATTAAGATAGTAACAATGATAGGTAAATTTAGTCAAACTTTTCATGTTTGTTCTGAATCTATTGTCTTTTTTATCCTTTCTGACTTCCTGATTATTTACATTTATTGAGATTGTAACAGATATGTTTGCTCAGAGTGGTACGTATACAGTGAAATATGTTTAATGCGAAAATGGTTATGGTGAAATATCAGTTAACATGAAATAATTAAACGGTCCTTATAAACTACTATATATTTTCATGCATTATGTTCTCTCTTGAAAAGAAACAAAAATAGCTTGACAGGTAAAGATTTCCTTACTGGGAATGAACAAAATATGGAAAACTCGAATCAGATTGAACTCTCGTACTGTATTAATAAAGGAATTCATTATAGTAGGTGATGATAAAGTTTGTTCAGTCCCAATTATGGTAGACAAATACATTTTGGAATTTGTTCAAAGCTCAAAAAATATCATTGATGTACATAGTGAAAATAAGATGAATAATGCAGCTCCTGTTCCTGTATCATCCGAAATGAGAAACGTTTTGAAAAGTATGTGCAGTTATTTAGACGCACATTCTCTTATGAAATGAATAACAAAATAGAGAGATGATATCAAACAATTTGATGCCAAAGAAAACTGTCAGATTATTTTCTAAAAATTCAATAAATGCTTTGTTTTTCAAAAAACGGGAAAATTTTTGTGTTAAATTTCATCAGGTGTTTGTTTTATTGATTTTTATTGAATATATGCATATGTACATATCTATGTAAATAAAATAAACTCTTAGAAACTTCATTTTGTTAATGTACATTTTTTTTTTTCAATATCCTTTAACACAAAAAATATTTTAGTCCCCTTCAATTTTGCATAAAGCGATTTTTACTGTCTATATTTAAATTCTTAGTAAAACTATTTTATGTTTTAAAAAATGAATTCATGTCTGATTTTTATAATTTTTTTCTATTATTTTAATGAAAGTTGTGGTGTTCTTTTTAGGAAAGTGAGAAAAAACCAACTGTTCAGATGGAAACTCAAGAAACTGGTATCCCAGTTTCTTCTCATGCAAAACCATCTTCATATTACATGGAAAGGGACAATCAGAAATCAAATACAGTTGAAACTCGCACTCTGAGTCTTGGCTCAGTGATTAATTCTCAAATCAATGGCATCTTTGCTCGAGACAATATTTTATGCAACAATAACCTCCTTTCTCTGAATCCTGAAACTAATCAATGGGAGTATTCTGTTAAACATGAATCTGAAAACAAAAAAACATTTCCTGCTCAAGAATCTTATAATATGATTCCCTCCAAAGTTCCAAGCAATGAAAAATCTCATGAGAGCTTACATAGTGATTCTTCAAGTAATAAAACACCATCTTATATGCTTAGTGAGCATTCTTATATGTATCAGGGGGATTCCAATGGTTATCCACCTACTTTCAAAGCCAAAGAGCCAACATTACCCAGGGTATTGAAGAATCTTGAAGTTGCATCATATGAACATGAAGTACAATCTTTCAGTGAGCCTGTTGAAAGGGTTGCTAGTGTTCTTGATGCAAGAGAAGCTAAGTTGAGGAAACTTCGAAAGGATGCAGTGATAGATGAAAGTGATGAATCTGGAATTGATTCAGATGAAGAAGACCCTGAAAAGCTCAAACAATTTTTGACCATCACTAAAGGCCCTCCAATAAAAATAGAATCTGATCCAAAGGTATCCTAAATCTTAATTTTTGTAATTGTATATTTATTTGAATTTTGGATTTTTTTAAGAATTTGTTGATGAAAATTTTTCCTAAAAAACTGTTTTTTATGTATATAAGATTCGTCTTTGATATTTGGGGGTATGGCATTTCAAAGAAAGAAATGATGACTGGGATATAAATTTTCAATTATCTTATTGCAGTGGCAAGATTTCCTAATTGTGAAAGAAAAATTTATGAGTTGTATTATTTTCTACAAAAACTTGAAGATTAATTGCAATTTTATATTTGTTAAAAACATTCCAAGATGATTTCAAAAAGGAATTAATATTCACTAATTCATTATGTGTATTTTAAATTTATTTTTTGTATTATTTTCGGTATTTGTTGATTCCTTCCTTCCTCCACTTTTTTCTTTCTTTCTTATCAAGGGTGGAAAAGTGCTTATTAATTGTTTACATTCCGTTTATGGAAAAACAATTGTATGTTATGTATACATTTTTAAGCTGATGTATTTAATCTTTTCTCAAAGCTTAATATGTTGTGGTATAGATTTACAGATAGTTTTTTTATTATTTTGTTTAAAAAAGAAAAGAGTGAGAAAATCTTAAGTTTCAAAATGAAAAATTCATCTATCATATTACAATTGCTTTTTTTTATGTTTTGCTTAGATATTCTTGTATACTGTAGACAATATGTAAGTAACCTATCAATACTTTTAAATTAAAAATAATTCAAATATATTAGATAGGTCTAAAAAAAGTGTAGTCGATTGTTAATTAGTTTTATCAATTTATAAAGATTTTAAAAGGTCTTTAAAATGTTCACCCTGTACTTGATGTTTAACATTAAGCAAAAAGTGCTTAAAATGTAAAAATATCACAATGATGTATATAAACTAGGGCTTTGAACCACAATTTTTTCATTGTACTTCAACTAAAAGTATATCAGTTCAGTTCTGGTTTTCGTTCCATCAAAAATAATGGTTTCTGATTCAGTTCTCAATAAAGAATTCATGATTATGTTGTACCCTCATCACCTGATGCTTACCTCTTGCATTGTGCCCTTGGCCTTGCAACAATTATGTAAAAAATATATTTATTTAAGCCCAGTGGCTTCGAGTGGTGGTATTTTGTGTTTCCACATCACAGGTACATACCAAATGCCAGGCTAGGCAAAGTCAATGCAGTCTTTCATCCTTTCAGGAGGTAAATAAATGAGTACCAATCTTGCTTGGGAACTAAACACAGTGGGGTTTGTGCCAGACTGATCACCTGACCAGGACATCTGCTCATGCACTTCAGTGCCCAAGGTTTCGTATACTGAGATGAACACAGTAGGTTTTGGCCTTTAAGGGCTTTTATGCCACTGAGTTTAGTTTAGTTTAGTTTATTAATTTAGCATATGAAAATTGCTGAACAGAAATAAACCTTTTTTTTTCCGGTTAAGTTTTGGTTTTCGTTTCAAACAAAATAAGTTTTTTCTGGTTTTCGGTTCAAGGCCGTGATATAAACCTTTGTTTGAAGTATTATGTGGTTGGTTTTATTAATGCAGTTATCAGTATTTTAGAATATTGAAAGTAATTTAAAATCATGTGTTTTAATTGATAAAATTTACAATTTTTTCCAGAAATCAGCCTTTTTGTCTTTTTTTGGATTAGTTACTGATTCCAAAAGACAAGGTAGGTAAAAAATTTATTCCCATGCCTCATATCTGATTTTATTGTGTTTACAATTTTTGTTGGTCTAAAATATATTATTTGTACTGTAGCACTTGAGCTTAAGAAATGCTTGAGACGTCACAAAGCATTGAGAGAAAGGAGCTTAAGCCCGGTTGAAGATACTCCAGTAAAGGGAGAATACATTGAATATGATCAAAGTCATTTAGCCGAATTATCCAATCGCTTATGTTTCTCTGAAGATATAGTGTCAAAAACAGAATTTTTAAGAACATTGGGATTGGTATTTTTAACACCTGAACAAAAAGAAGGTAATGAGCAATTCTTGTTATGTGGTATTCAATAGTGTTATCAAACCCACTAATACTAATCCCCCTCTTTATACTGTGTATTCTGAAAGTAATATCTTTAATGGTCAATGATGAGCCTTCTAAATATGCTTTAAATTTATATTTTAACTTTTTTAATCAAAATGCTAAGGAATTTTTTCTCAAAACAATTAAAAAAAATTATAGTTTTTGGTTCCAAGTATGTATTTATTCACTTTTTGATGTAATAAAAATGATTACTGTAAAATTCGGTGTATAATGCGCACTTTTAACACAAAAGGGTAAGATCAGAATTTACAGGTGCATGTTATACACTGGTTATAAAAATGATACCTTAAAAATAAAAATTAAGTAAAAAAAAGTAAGAGAATGTAAAAGTAAAAGAAAAAAGATGAACATAAAAAAATTACTCTTCACATATATTGAAATATTGTTTGTTTAAAAGAAATGACATACCTTATGAACTAAAAGAGTTGTAGTTCTAGAAGTATACTATTTTTTTCAAACGCTTGGGATAATACTTTGAATAAAAGACTTCCAAGCATTAAGCATTGCGTACCTACATTTTAAGTTTTTTCATAGAAAATAGGTGCATGTTATACAGCCAATGTACCAAAAAGTTAAATACTGCAGCTTAAAAGTAAGTGTGTTGTAAGCCAGATTTTAGGGTATATTTGAGAATTAAAATTTTATTCGGCTGGTTTATTTATTTTTTATTTTATTACTTGCATTTTTAAAATAATTATTAATAAATTTCAGTTTTTTTTTAAATATTTTATTTGAAGAAAAAAATGTCAAACTTTCGAAGCATAATAATTTATTTCATTTAAGATGTAGTCACAAATATGATATATAATTTTTCAAAATCTTGCAACAAATTTGAAGAAACAAAGTTTCCCTTAAATAATCCTTGTTTAAACTTTTTAAAAATAACATTGGTGCTGAAATTAAGAGACATATTATTGCTGCTAATCACTGTCTTCATGGTCTAAGAGCTTTCTTAAAATCAAAATTGATTAAAAGACATACAAAAATTACGCTATATAAAAATATCATCAGATAGGTACTTACTTACCTAGGGATCTGAAGTTTGGACTTTGATTAAATCACAGACTGAACAAGCTTGCCATCGTTGAGCAAAAAGTTCTTAGATATATCTTTGATGCTGTGAATGAGGATGGATTGTGAAGACAACGACATAATTTTGAATTTTATAAGCTATTTAAGGAAGCAGATGTCACTAAATCCAACAAGATTGGTTGTTTAAGGTTACTTCTGATTGGTTACTTCCAAAATTTTCAATTACAAACCTATAAAACTGGAACTAGGGGTAGGCCCAAATTGAGATGGGCTAATTGTGAGGAGGTTGATTTTAAAGTTTTAAGAGTGACTAATTGGAAAACTGTTGCTATGCAGAGAATGGAATGGAAGAGGGTTCTTGAAAAGGCCTTAGCCCACCTGGGGCTGTTATGTCAATAGAAGAAGAAACTATTCAGATGTGCTGGGAAATGCATATTTTGTAAATTATTGTAAAAAGCTTGTATTAAGAGTGCTTAAAAAATCATTAAGATGGTTGGTACTCATGAGCTTATTCCTTTGACATATCTAGGAAACTTTACACAATGTTTATCCTATATGCAATAAATGTAGCTACTGAACTTTAAAATGTAGCCTTCTTTACAACTTCAAGTCTTACTGGCTTCAAAAAACAAACATTTTAGTGATGTCACATGTACTTTCTTTACAAAAGCAGAAGATGTATAGTGTATTTATGAAAGAATGGCAAATGAATTCAACCTGCAATTTTTTAAGATAGAGTATTTTATGATTAAGAGTATTTATTATTTGGGGATGTTGAGTGTGACATTTGATTTACTTCACTGAAATTAGTACCTTGAATGGCACTCAGACTTGAAATTTAAAGTTATTAATTAAGCATTCATGACATACTTCTTATCATATTTTGATTCAAATTAAACCTGTCGTAATTTATTATGACATATATAATTAAATTTTATATTGTCAAAGTTTTAAAATTAATGTTGAGTTAACAATTTCTAGAAATTTATCACTTTTTCTATACTTAGTGTAATAAATTTCATTTAAATAATTATTTTTGTTCTTCTGCATTATCATTTTGTATACATTTTCTCTAATGTATTATTTTTAAATTGGCAAAGTTTTTTTTATATATCTTGACAATGACACAACAATTGTATAAATATTGGAATAAAAAATATACAGATCTTTTTTATTTTAATGATTTTGAAAGCTTTTTTTCACGTATTTCTAAAATTCTTATTTTTTTAAGCTAAAGTTGGTCATTTTAGAAAAAAAAATTGTATGAAAGATATTCTTCTATTACCTGTTACATAAAGTTGTTTCTAAAAAGTAAAGATTTTTTTTATCAGTAATGCATGTTAACTTAATTACTGTCTTTCATTTTATAATTTAATTTATATAAAAAAGATGAAAAGTTTGGTTCTTATTATTAATTCTACATTTTAAGCTTGCTTATTTAATTTTGAATATGCTTTTTCAGAAAAAGATATTGTAAGAAATATAATCCAAGATGAAAAGCTTCGCAGATATGGACTGTTGCCTCATAGTCAACGATGCTTAGATCTACAAGGGTCTCACTTGCGTAAGCGAGGTGTGTATATTTTCATTGAATTCTTTTGAGGCTCCCATTATTCAAAAACTAATTAAATAAGACATTTTTTCATATACATTTGTCTTGAAATAATTTCAGGGTGCAGGGGATTACTAAATATGTGGTGACCATTAAAATGATTGTGTGAAATCTCACATCTTTATGATGATTTTAAGTCTTGATTGAATATTTTTTAAAATTATTATATGTTTAGGTGCTAAAAATATTGCACATAAAGATAAAAATTCATTTCCCCCTGCTTGGAAAATTGCAATATATATAAAAGGATTTCTTAATTTTAGAAGGAATACATTTTTGTTCTTGAGACAGAAAAATTTAAATTTATGACTGCAAAGTTCAATCTTGATGAGTAAAGTGATGTTTAATTAAACAACATTGCATTAATATTGTAATTTAATGTTATTTAGTTTATAAACTTCAGGTTTTTTTATGCTGAGTTTTGGAATCAGTAAAATTATATTCTGAATAATCAAAAGAATACTAATAGTTAATTCCTTTTAAAAAAAAAGCAGAACTTTATATAGTAAACTTTTAAATATATATATATATATATATATGTATAACATTCTGTAAATGGAAATGTTGTAATAATTGTAATTAAGATGAATTATAACATAATTTAATTTTATGTATAAACTGGGAGTTCAAATATATTAAATTAAGGAAAATTCTTAGGATTTAGATAGCAAAAGAAAATTTTGTAATCTATTTTAAACTGCAGAAAAAGAAAAGTGAAAAATTATTTCGAAGAAAAAAAGAAATTAATGTAATTATAATTATTTGTTAATCAATCAGAAGATAAAATTTCAATTTAATTTGAACTGTTTTTTTTATTGCTGTGTTGTTTGTTGCTTGTTTTCTTGTAAAAGAAAAGAGTGTATGGGGGGGGGGGAGAGAGAGAGACTCTAACTGCAATGTTCAGGTCACTAAAATTTTGTTTGTGATACAAATGCATCATAATTGATTCTCTAAGTTCTTTTTCCCTTTGTATTGTATTCTGCACTCATATATGTAATAGTCATATGTAGGATTTTGATGATATATCTTCTATTTATTCTTATATGCATATCGCTAACTTGCAATTTAAAACCAAATTATGTTATGTTAAAATTTGTCAAGTGGATAATATTTGTAAAATTTTATTTACTTTTAAATTTTAAAAGCATTTCAATACATTTTTTCAATGGGTTGCTTCATTATTTATTTAGTTATGGATTATCACCATTTATAAAAATCTTTGGTTTTTACATCATGTTCCATTGCAGTGTTAAAAATGCTGATTTAATATTTGTTTTTCAATAATTTATTATTATTCATATATATGTCATTTCTAAGAAAATAAATATATTTTGGGATGTTTGATAAATAAATAATAATTCTTTGCATGATTGTTATTGTTTAGTCCAATTGTTATATGATAAAAAAATTATTACTTTTATCCAGCTGCTACAATCAGAAGTATCAACTTCTTTTTATATACATAATTTGTTTGATCACATTGTTTTAGATACATATTGGTAAATACTTCTGTATTAAAAAAAGGTATCCTTTTCTGCTTATGAATCAATCAAGATATTAATATAATAATTGAGTTTTTTTGTGAAATTTGTTTTAAATTTTTGAAATTGAATGGTTCCATCATACAACTTACTTTTTTTACTTTATTTTTTTTTAAAATTTTTAAAGTAAATTTAAATTTTTTTTAATTATTTGAGAATTATGCTAGACTAATTGGAATTCTGCTTCAATATTTTTGAAGTTTTAATAGGAGATCTTTGAAGTTTTATTATTTGATATGTTCATGCAATTCTTTTTAGTTCATTCTAATTTAATTTTTAAAACAATTTTTTTTATAAATATAATTGCATTTTTTAAAAATATTTTCCAAATCTGATTTCTG
This sequence comes from Trichonephila clavata, assembly GCA_019973975.1. Lineage (NCBI taxonomy): Eukaryota > Metazoa > Arthropoda > Arachnida > Araneae > Nephilidae > Trichonephila > Trichonephila clavata. Next base: position 143,033 of record BMAO01020508.1, read on the forward strand.
ATTTATCTGATAGTACTCATTAGCCCATTCTTGATCAACCATCACTCTCCATATGAGGTAAAGAAACATTTTATACTTGAAACTGAATTTGTCACTTTTTACGTGTCTGTTTTAAGTTCCATGATTATTTTTTTAAAATATTTCTAAAAGAAGGTGCAATTAATCCTACTTTCTTCACAATTTCCACAGTGAGAATGTCTGTCTTAAATTGAAATCAAAATCATTTTGTATTTTCAGTAATTTTACTTTCATTAATGTTATTTATGCATGTCAAAATAGCTTTTATGATGAATTCAGAAAATGATTTTGAGAATACTGAATTTAATACCACTCGTTTGGAAAATGCTAGTTCTTATTTATCAAGTGATAATATTTGTTTAGAGTTTAGCAAATCAAAAGATAAGGATTTGAACTCAGCAAAGATATCACTAAAAGCAAAATCAGTGTGTCCTATTTTACATAGTTTTAATTATTTTCATGTAGATTAGCGATTCTTAAACTGTAGCTGGCAGACCTCCAGGGGGGCAGTGCCTTTCTAGGGATCTGCGGAATTTCTCATGTAACATTGAGATTTCCCTCTCTTACAGACTATGAGTGGCGGCGGTAGCCAAGTGGTCAAGGTATCGGATCATGGCTAGCGTGTCATGAGTTCGAGCCCCAGTACCACTGAAGACCCACCGTGTTGGGGAGTGATGCACGTTAAATCTGTCGAGAGCTCAAACATCCTCCCGTTGGTGTGGTGTGGTAGTTAGAAAAGGGGGGGTGCCAGCTCAGGTGTCGTCCTCATCACTTGACCATGGTTCAAAATTATGAGGTCTGTCGCCAAAAGTCCTTGTGGAAAAATTTAAATTTGTGCCATACTAAACAAAAAACTAAATAGTCCCCAGTGAAGAAACTCTACTAGAACTTGTATTTTGATCAAGAATATTAGTTGGGTAGGGATGTTCAAAATCTTGGGGGGTCTGCAATCTCACCCTGATATATTAAGGGGGGCCACAGCAATCAAAAGTTTAAGAACTGCTGATGTAGATATTTATTTCCAACACCTCAGAGCAATGGCATTAATATATATGGTATCGAAAGTGTATTTTTTAAAATTTAAAACTTGGGTGCATTGCAGAGGTAAAAAACACCTGAGATCAATTGACAAAACATTACATATTTGACTATCAGCAGTTGAAGCAAAAAATTTGAAAATCAGCAATTGATTGAAGCATAAAATCAGCAACTTAATTACGGAAATTTCATATGAACACTTTTATCACCATTATTCAGTAATTTTTATTGTAGAAAATGTTTTGGGTTGTTTTTTTCTGTGTGAATAAATTTTAGTATCTTTCTCAATGATGAATGTTAAAGGAAAACAAATTGTGTTTATTAATGTAGTCTGAAATGATTTTATGTAAATAATGCAATGGTGCTGAGATTTGTTCATAAGTGAGCTTTAGGGAAGGAGAATATGATCACATAGGGTAGTTAATACAAATGTATACATGTTACTAATTGTATTTATTGATTTTCATTTCATTCTTCTATATTTAAGTACAGCTGCATAAAAATTATTATGACAGTGATTGTTTTAATATATTAATTTTGTTCATTATAGGCTATAGTATTTTAAACAATTTGAAGCATGGTGTATCTAAGAAACCTAATTTGAGTCGAGATGAAAGTTTGCAAAAGTTTGTCTCTTCAGACAGGATAAATACAGATAAAAATGAATTGTCATTGAGAGATGCAAAGCCAGTTGTTGCTTCTGTACAAAGGCTATCCTCATTTCTCAAACCTCCAATGAGAACAGGTAAATAGTTTTGTTTATACTGCAAATTTTCTTCATTACATTTAAAAATAACTTTTAAATTTCTCTCTTTTCTTTTCAAAGAAATTACATATGAATAAAAAAAGTGATATCTAAAATATATATAATTTGAATCTCATAACTTTGGAACAGATAATTAAAAATTGTAGAGAATCTTGCAGTGGCAAATGATTTTGGAAAATAAAAAATGAAAATCATAAAAAATCATCAAATATACATTTATTAAATGTATGCAATTGGAAATATTTAAATAACCAAATTTACTTAAATAGCACTTTGAGCCACATTTGGCTTGTTATTGTGATGGCCACAGAAAGACTCTGGGAATTATTCAAGGACTGTTGAAAAAATAAAACTTTCCTCTTGCAGTACTTATTTTATTTAAATTTATTCAAATATCATTGTAAAAATAGTTAGTAAAAATTTTTCATTTTAGATTAATGATATTCTACTGATTTGATGAAATTTTTTGTGGTATGATGGTTCCGAATTTAAATCAGGAGGCTCCTATTTTATATGTTTATTAGTATGATAGAAAAGTTTCATTTATTAATATATATTGAACCACGGAGGATTTTATTTTGTTATAAAGGTATGATTTATAATTGTTTTTATTACTGTATACATTATAAAGCTCAACTGTTCTTCATTTAATTTATTTCATGAATTTTCATTTATTTATATATTGAATTTCAAGTTATTTGGGTGTACTTTTCAATGAGATAGAATCAAATTATTGATCTAGTCAACATGTAATTGATCTTTATTGCTCAGAAAAATTTATTTGTTTAATTAGAAAAATACTGTAATTCCCTGTATGAAATGGAAAGTGGGTTTGAAATAAAACTTTCATTAAAAACATGAAAATGTTACAACAAAGAGAAATCCTGGCTACCAGAAAATCAATAAAGCATGCATATTATTTGTGGAGCACAGTCTAGATTTTCCTGTTCTTCACAAATAGTAAACAGAAATTAAATTAAATCATCTTATATAGTAAATATAGTTGTAAGAAGTTAATTTCTGCCCATTGCAATGCAAGATGAGACATTGCCATTAGAAAAAGAGAACAAAGAAACAATAAATCGAATCTTTTTATTCTGAAGAATATGTTGAGTAATTGTAATTCTTACTCTCTCTTGTTTTGAATAGAGATCAGTCCAACTGTACTTCTAAAAGGGAGAATACAAGATATTTTTTTTATTTGCCAGTTTGCTCTAAAATACCAGTTTATTCTTGGATCAAGAGGCCTCTTTTCACTGTATTATGTGTAAATTAAAAACTAAAGCAGAGGATAATAAAATGAAAAAGACACTGATTCTAAAATAACTAATTTTATTTTACTGCAGTTTTCCATTTGAAAAAAAAAATTACTGTTTGTTTCTCTGAGATTTAGAAATCTTTGTGAAACATTTTAAAAACACCAAAAAATAAGCCACAAGATGGCAAGGTATATTGCCCAATTTTTAATAATAATCTTTTGATTGTGAACTGTACATTTTCAACTAAAAGATTTTAGGTATACATGTATCATAGGATTTTATAAGATTTTTTGTAACTTCTATTAACAATTAAACTTTGTTATATTCATTTGAACATTAGAAATATTGAGTATTTGGCTTTGTTTCATTTTTAAGTTGATGTTTTGTTTTTGTAAATTTTATGAATATTTTCTTTATAGTACCAATCCCTGTACCGCCTCTCATTCCCACTTGCCAAGTGATATCTCAAGCCTCCGAAGCAGCTCAAAATAAAAATTCTTCGGTTGTGGCAGCAAAAGATCCGCGTGTTCGCCAAGTAAACAAAGACTTCGTCCAAGAATTTCACAATTCTGTGCTTCAGACTACTCAAATGCAACTAGGTAATTGTATGTTCTTTAAAAAAAAAATTTCTAATTTTTTTTTCTAGAATTTTTCAGCAGTTTTATCTTTTTTATTTTTCAAGTTTTTATATTCAGATAATATGTATTGATATTAATTTTCTATGCAAAATATGAATTCTTATGAAAATTCTGAAATTTTGGAAATGAACTAAAACTCTTAAAACTTGTAATTTTTTAAAAATATTTTTACTTTTTTTTTTCAAGAATTATTTTTTGAATATTAACTACAGTTATTTTAAATTGGATGATTACATCATAAAAGGAATAATATATTTGTAAAATGTTATTCCTTTGTAATATTTGATTTGTTTCAATATTCTTGATTACATTCAAAGATAATTTCATTATATATTAAAAAATTTTCATGACTTGAGAGCAATGCTCTGTTTTCTTCTTACCACTTAGTTTTCCTCTTCCAACCTTAATTTATTCTTGATAATTCATTTATAGTGATCATACATATAATAATTTAAAAAGGGGAAAATTGTTCAGTCTTTTGTGTGACTGAACACTTTAATTCTGTACTCATCTTTTAAATAACTTCTTTATAGTTATACTGTAAACACTTTTTAGGTTTAAAAATTAAGATATGATTATATAGATGTTATGTAGTTAATGAAATAAAAGCATTATAGTTATTCTTCAAATGACTCAAAAAATAGAGATATATAAACATTTTAAAATGTTTATTAAGGAAATGAATTTATTTTTATTATAAGGACTTACACAAATTATTTTACAATACAATTGCACTACTCTAAAATCTTTTAAATTTTAATTATGATTAACTCAATATTTATTTTAATCAACATTTAAATTGTGTGTTAACAGTAAAATGCACTAATGTAATATTTTCAAATGGATTTTTTAATTTAAAATTTAGAATCTAAATTGTATAATTTATGATGTGACAGACAGTGGTGTAGCTACCACTGTATCAGCCAATGATATGGGACTCCCTAGATTCAGGGCCCCCAAAATGGGTAAGCAAAAAATAAATTTTAAGGGGCTCCAAAAGAGAGCGTCCAAATAATTTAGATACAGGGCCCACTCAGGACTAGCTATGCCAGTGATGACGTATATGTAATGTTCAAAAGTGCATATTTATTTGTAATTCACATTGGTTCATTTATTTTGTCAAAGCTTAAAAGCTATGTTAAGACAAAATATTTTACTGGTTATCCCCCCCCCCCCAAATTTGAATAACTTATAGTTTTGGCAAAGGGTGAAATAAAAAGAATTCTAAAGTTTTTAATGTTACAAATTGGAGCACTCAAATTAAAATTTAGTGGAGCAATTCAGTTAAAATTAGAGAAATTATCTTAACATTATATAACAAAATATCTAGTTTATCTCTATGAGAGGTATGAAAATGCAACCTAAGATTTCTTTTGGGTTAGGAAATTCTTGGAATATCCTTTTTTTATAAAAAGAATCATATTTTATGTATAAGAAAAATAAATTATCCAGAGATTTAAAAATATGCTGTGAATCAGAAAATCATGCATTTTTATCAACTATTTTTTTTAAAATTCTAGCTGAAAAGAAAAATATTTCTCCTGCTGTTTCTGTGGAGTCTTCATTCCAAAGATCTCCTTTGAATACAATATCTGATAAATCAGATTGGCTTGCTTTTGAATATAGACCACCTTTTAGATGGCCTGGTATTGAAGCAATAATGGAATCATATGAGTGCCATATATCTGGTAAAGTATATTTCTTAGTTACTAAGTATTTTATAAAATTCATAAATAATTGTTACATTTCAGTCTGGCATTCTTTTTTCCCTTTCAATTACATATAAATTATGTTCTGTATAATAAAAAAATTAATTTTAAAATTTATATTTACTGTAAAATCCAGCACATAATGCACACTTTTAATACAGAAAAATAAGATAATATTTTGCTGGTATATGTTATACTTCAAGTATAAAAATTATAGCATCAAAAATTTGAAAACTAAATGAGCATTAAAAAAATTACTTCTATATAGATCAAAATATTGTTTATTTAAAAGAAATGGCATACTTAATGAACTTAAAGAGGTGTAGTTCTAGAAATATACTATTTTTCAAAATCCTAGGATAATAATTTGTATAAATGACTTAAACATAAGAACATTGTGTACATAAATTTCAGGTTTCTTCATAAAAAAGGTGTACACGTATACAGCAAATATACCTAAAAATTAAAAAATGCAGCTTTAAAGTATAGATGTGTGTTATATGCCAGATTTTACAGTACTTATTTATTGTCTAAAATAAAACAAAAAGATAATTTTGGAAACTTATTTTAATACTCACACACATAAGTATGACTGTAACTGGAAATAAAATATTATATTGTAACATTATTCATTAATCATGAAAATGTTATCTTTTTATGAAAAAATATGCTATTTAAACACATTTTTCAGAACTAAAATATTAATTTTTTTTCCTTTTATTTAATTTTGCGTTCTATTTCTTATATTAAATTATGAAAGACATTTTAATAGAAAACAGTTGGTAGTTCTGAATTCTATATATATTTCAATTTTTAGAAACATTATAGTTTTAAATGATAAAACAACAATTATCCTACCCCTTTCCCTTCTTTTTCTACTAAATATTTATATTCAGTTAATGACTTTGTAAAAGTATTGTAGATTGAACTAAAACTACATTAGATATTGAATTAAAATAAATGTAAGATAAATAACTTCTAAAATAAATTGGAACTTAATTGTTTTATTTTTTTAAGCAAAATACAATTTATTGAAAAAATATTTAACAGATTTATTTATTTAAGTATGTGTACTTTTTAGAGCAAAGTATGGAAAAGAAATTCCTTATAGAAAGCTGCCAAAAGTTAAAGGCCTTTAATGAAAAATCAAATTTGGAAGTTGAGTGCCTTCAAAAGAAAACAGAGGTAAAGTAATAGATTATTTAATTTTAATTTTTCATATATAAGTTAAAAAGAGAAACAGTATTAATTGAATATTTTTTCAATGTATAAGTTTCAATTTGTGTGTATCTATAATAGCAATTTTATGTACCTTTTCATTTAATTTTCTATCAGTCCCATAATTTGATTTTAACATGTTTTCTGGCCTTTTTTTTATAATTACTTGCCATTTTTTTCTATGAACTCATCCAATTATTTTGAAAAAGTTTTAATTTATTATTTTTGTTCCATTGCATGCAACATAGAATCCTTACAAAACAAATAGATTTGTATTCCCCCCCCCCAATGTACTGGCCTGCAAGAGTTAAGGTACAATCTGTTTGTATCTAACTTGAAAATAAATTAACATAAAAGCAAGAAATTTGGTGGAAGGTGCACAAAGCAATTTCTATTTAATGGGACATAAAGTTTGTGTAAGTTTAACACAAACATGATTTACTACTAAAAAAAGACACCCTTGGCAGAAAAGTCCATTTTTTGGAAAAGCAATACAAAGTTTAAGGAAAAATGTGGAAACGTTGCAAAAATGGGCAATTAATGCAGTGACCTTGGAGGAGGATTTAAAGTAGCAATGTATCTACCTAAGGTGGTCAGAAGTATTCTCTTTTGGATTCAGCTCTAGAGATTGAGCTGACCATTTTATTTGCTCTAAACCATGATACTCAAGATAGTCTTCTACAGTTGGATGAGGTTGCAATTTAACAACCATCTGAATGAATTCATTACCAACAGTGGTGTATGGAAGGATATATAATGAAGGATCTTGTCCTAATGTCACACAACAGAGTTTCTCCATGAAACACATGCAGGTCAGTATGACCACCAAGAAAATTCTATGCCCAAACCGTAGTTTTACCACATCTAAAACTATGTCTTTCAACAATGTTGGATTGGGTGTTTCTGATGGATAATTCCCTCCAAATCAACAAACACACTGAATTGCTCTCCTGTGTGAACCTAGACTTGTCTGTGAAGAATAAATACAGAAGCCCATTGCTGTCTTCTTCCCAATATAGATAGGTACATCTCTGTCGTCTGTTCAAGGCAACAGATACAACTGATTGTTTGGCTTAGAGACCTTCATTGTAAATGCATCTTTGCACCGCATTTGTGAAGATTCTTGTTCCCAGTGTGACAAAATGACCTGCAAAGAGTTGAGGCACAGTAGGGCTTTTCCTCCTTTGGTTGAAAAAGTTAGAAAATGATCTCTCACATATGTAACTCTTAACCTCAAAACTGGTCTTCTAGAAATTGATCCTACAGTTGGTAGACCTCACTGCAAGATATATTGAAATGTCTGGCTACATTAATCTCATCTCCATCCATCCTATCCCTACCATCTTAATGAATCGGGTAAATTATTTCTACTCTCCTGAATGTTGTCGAGGAAATTACCAAAAATTATTTAAGATCTGCAATCATGTATATATTCTTCCATCTGTGTATAAATATCAATTTCTTTAAAATAAAAGTGGAGGCTGTCGGTATTTGTACAAATTTTCTTAAACTTCTGTTACTATTGTTCATATAAACTATGAATTTTATTTTTATTGCCAATTTTCAATGGAGAATTTTGAAAAACATTTTGCACCTTAACTTTTGAAGGTAGTGTATTATTGAATGCAGAAAACAATAACTATTATATTTATTAGAAAATAAGTTGTAGGTAAAAAGTTAATAAAGTGTAACATTTTCCATCTATTTTATACATGTATTTTTTCTTTCTAAGTATATAGGAAGTAGTTTAGCATTGAAATTATTCACACACTATAAACTTATAGTAGTTTGTCATTTTAATGTGATATAGGTTACACCAGGGGTCAGCAACCTTGTAGCTGTGGCTTGCCAAACTAATCTACCAGTATGATTCAGTGTGACACACTGTAGAACATTTTTAAACAATTCCCATGATAATGCATGCAGAATTACAGAATAGAGGGCAATAATTTAGATTTACATTTTTATTATATATTAATTTTGCATCATTTTAAGATATTTCTTAATTTAAAAATAAACTGCATAAAATATAAGTATTTCTTTTCATACAGTTAAATAAAAAGATAAATTAAAATTTTAATGTGAACCTATTGCTTGCATCACTCTTGTAATACAAAATCAGGGGTATAATGTGTGATTTTCAATTTGACACAATTTTGAGCATTCAGTTGTTAAACAATTTCTTTGTGGAATTGGAATATTTTTCTTATGAGGAAAGGTTTTTTACTTTGACATGTAGAGCCAAAATCGGAAAGCAAAGTATATGCAATGTTCTCTCTTCAAACAATTAAATTTTTCCAACAAGGACATTCAATAAGTTACAAATTAGCTGTAGATTTATCTTCAGAGTTTTCTTCCAGATTTTTCATAATTCCCTAAAAGTCCATAGTTCTGAAGATGTTTATCAAATATGGTCCATTCCAAATTTATGAACTTCCATCCACCCAAAAATTGACAAATTTGTAGAGTAATGCAGATTGCCTCTGAGAATCGTACTGGATGCCATGCCATAAGTTGCTGACCCCTGGGTTACACTATGTATAAAGTTTAAATGTATTAGACTTCAAATAGGTATGCATTGATACAAAAAAACTTAAATGTTGCATCTTTATTAGGTTCAGAATTCATAATACTCCTGTTGTGTGAAATTGTATAAATAAATCACTGAAAAAACAACATTATTCCATTTCTCTCTATTTTATTTTTAATTGCTGAAAAACATTTTACACAAGTTTGCAAAATGCAATAAATTCTATAAGAAATATTTTTAATGTTGCCAAAATCTGAATACAAACAACTTTTTCCACACATGCAGGCTTACAATTAAAAATTCATAAAAATTTCTTTCAGGAGCTCATGAAAGAGAAACATATTTTGGATTGTAAAAGACAAGACCTGCAGAATAGTTTTGAAAAACTCAAATTATTCATCCAACACTTTAGATAGTAACTTTACAAATGGAGAGTACTGCAAGTATGGAATCAGCATGTCAAGCCCAGAACTTATATTGCCTGTGAAATTATCTGTAATATATATGCTAGTAGTCAAGGTCTGTTGTAAATAGTTTTTATTCTAATAGGTTTAGAATGAAAAAAAATTACTATAAGCACAATAAAAATGCTCATTCTGATTCATTTTATTTCACTGAAACTGCTACAGAATGGAAAAAATAATCAATGTTTTCTTTGTTAAAAGTTTTTGTGAGGAAAATATATACCATGTTTTAATTGTACATTTTGGTTAGTTTATTACAAAATCTAGAACATTTAAAATATTAATAATAAAGCTATGTATGTAACTCGTAACACACTTCTAAAGAAATTTTTTATGCCTGGAATATTTCCAATTAAAATCAAAATTACAATTTACTGTTATTTTCAATATCATACATATTAAATATCCAATGTGTGGTTTACTAAAAATTAATGCTGTAATTATATAATATTATCAATCTTTGAAATTTTTTTATGAATGATCTATGATTCCATCATTTGGAATTTCACAAAAATAAAGGACAGGATTATCACTTTTCACAATAAATGAGTTATAATAAAGGCTGCCGACTGTTAGACATTAGATTAATTTTATGTAAAATTGAAATTTTTAAAATAAAAATTTTTTCAAAGGAATTATCAGATGGATTACCCTTATTAAGTTTGTATAAAAATTGAAGGAGATTGAAAATTAACTAATTTTGTCAGTTATCGCTTTTATTATCTAATAGATTTTTTTTCTTTTATGAATAAGCAGCTTAAATCATTGAAATAATTTTTTGAGCCTTTTTTAGGACTGGTGCTACAATGTTAACATATAATTATTCAGTTTTATAATTTAATGTTAAAATTTATGGTTTCTAATAAGTCAGTTTTTCAATTAATTATCCTATTTCTTTGTAATGAGTATTTCTTGCTCAGAATTCCCTTCTGAGTCAAAAATGATTATTTTTTTTTTAAAAAAAATTATGCATATAAGATTTGTTGTTTTATCTTTATGAAATGTCTTATTAAGTTTTCTTTTGTACTCATTATTATTGTTTCAAAACCAGTTTAAATATAGTCTTAACAAATGTATGTAACAAATCAAATTATTTCAATTACAAACATTTATTCACAGAATCTGATTTTTTCTTTTATAGACACATAATTTTAAATCTTCCTTTATGCTAATGAAAATTTATAAACATAAAATGTTTGTTTTTGTGTTAACTTTATAATTTTTTTAAAAAATTCAGATTTAACAATTACTCACTAACAAAGCAGTTTTTTTTATATTATTGAATTAATAATATATGATACACAACATGAACTTATTCTTAAAAACCATGTGAATTGTTGGACAAGGAAAAACAGTAATCCACATGTGACTTTTGAACATATAAGTATAATTTTAAGTGAGCAAGAAAGCTAAATTTATTTGTCAAAGTATTTCTACAGGTCACTTAAGCATATATATTTTTTTTACCCTTATGGTACTACGTTTTTAAAATAACATGAACATACTAATTTTTAAGTATAAAAAGTTAGAGCTTTGTTTTTTATGTAAATTATATGTAAATTTTTGTACATAGTGAAAAAAAATGGGACAAGATTATTGTCTCATTTGTTGTGGAATGCTTTTCAAGTTGATTTATAAAAAAATCCTTCTTTCCTTTTGTGTGTTGCCATCAATCAGTATTGTTTTATGTTATTTTTTATTTATTAAACATGTACATTTACTTGTATTACTTCAATGCTATTCCAAACTTAATTCTCTGATAAATTTTTGTAAGCTTTTCCCTTCTTTGACTGATTAATTCTGCCATGAGACCATTTTGTTTTTAAATTTACGAGGCAAGACAAAATTCTCCATTTTGCTTGCTATGAATTATTTCTAAAAATGGAAAAACAATTTAAAGAAAGCAATAAAATTAAAATGTTTCCATTCTTTAGACAAAAATGTTTAAATTTTTAAAAAAACTAGATTACAATTTTAATTGTAAATGAATTTAATGTTGCTGTTTTATATGAATATAAAAATATGACTTGAGAGCAATACAAAAATTATATAAGAGCTATTTTCTATTGTAAAAAAAATACACATGTGCAAATAAATTTATTATCCAAACTACTTACTTATCATTTTCTCATGTATATTTTTTAAAGTATTTGTACTTCAAATTCAGAAGTTGAATAATTTTTATATTATAAAACAAGAGAAAAAAAAGAAACAAAGTCATGTTTTATGCATAATTAATGACAAGTTCTCAGTTGATTTCTTCCCAAAACCTGCTTTAGAAATAAAACATAATCAATATTATGTAAATAATTTATGTTAAGTGTTATTTATAAATTTCATCAATGTTATGAATTTCTGTAAATCATGTATATTGGTTATACATTTTTCAGCATGTTCATTTTTTTATAGAATAAATGTCTCATTGCTTAATTAGTGTTATCTGTGTAATTGAATCTTTATTAGATTTTTCTACATTCAAAAAATGAACTACAGTAAAATCTTAAACTTATGTCATCACAATTAAATGGTTAAGACTCGATTCAATCAAATATTGTAACAAAATTCTGTCATGAGTTATCTTTAATGCAGCTTCAGAGTAAACAAGCTGAATTGAGGAGCTTTAATTAGTTCAGAGACAACACTGGCAAGTTCAGATCTTTTTACAACTAAAATAATTCTCAAATCATAAATTTTTAACAATTATATTTTTACAATACAATAGGTTTTTACTTTAAAAGAATTTATTCTTAAAATTTAAACTAGGACTCAAACTATTTTCATGCCAAACATATCTTTTAAGATGTAAATACTTATTTCTTTAATTTGAAAAATTGTATAGTTTTGTTTTTCAATCCAATTTCATGCCCATCAGAATACGGTTACATGAAATAATGTTGATTTTTTTCTTTTTATAAAATTCATTATTTTACATTGAATGAAAAAATGTATATTCAACTACTGTGCTGAAAGAATATTGATAATCTAAAATTTAAGAAAAGGCAAAAGCAAAAATAAGTGGCAAAGTTGTCGTAGCCTTTCGCTACCCCTATGATTATTAACTCCCCTTCGCATATTATCTAAATCTGAATATGTTGGATCCATAATTAATTACAACTAAATTAATAAATCAATCTTATTTATTTATCTTTCTTAATTGAGAAATACACAAATATTATTCAAACTATAAGAACAACAAATTACAGTGGAGTGCGAGAAGAATCTGATTATGAACGACGGAATACTAACTGAAACCACGGAGAATAACGTATACAATCAAACTACGCATTTATATCTAATTTATGAAAATAACTGACCTGATACCTTTTTCTTAAGGCAGGTTTCTCTAATTCTGGATTGCTTTAAGGAGCGGCTTCAATCTTAGATATCTTCAGTTACGTCCCGAACCGAATTAATGAACACTTTTCAATAGTCTTCTCCCGACGAATATATTTCCACTAGATAAACTAATCTCTCAAAATCACCCTCTTTCTCTTCATTTCATTTCTCCCTTTTATATCTTTTTCGAACTCGCTAAACCCGAAACTATCTTGTTTGCATAAGTCACACTTTTGGCTCTCGGAAGATTGGTTGATATAAATAAAATATTTAAAGATTTGAGAGAAGGTTAGTGAAACGCGTAAGCACCCGTCACAAAGTTTTTAACTTATTCTGAAATACTCTTATGTTTCACAGGTTCAATCTCCAAATAGATGAAAAGTCTTTGTTTTGATTATTACTATTCATATAGTAAAAAATAAAATATTTATATTGAATATGTATATAAATCACATAGATAAATAGTGATTTTCAAATTTCCATGCATCTGGAAAGTATATTAATACAAATACTAAATCTACTTTTTCTATTTTCTACGTATTTATAACTTTCATTTGCTTACCAATGAAGAAAGATAAATGAAAAATCACTAAATTATCAATACATCCAAGTAAAAAAAATAAAATACAATAGCCTTTCAGTATTAGTGAAAGAAAAGATAGATAAATCAAAATATGAAGACTCGCATAATTAGAAAATTCAGTAGGAAATACTATTAAAACTTTATTTTTATTTTGAAAATTTAAGAGAGTACAGTGGTTTCAGTATAACTGAATGATTGAAAAACAGAAAGCAGGACTGATTGAAAAATTAATACCATCGTTCTGAACTGCATTACAATATAGTATATATAATTTTTTTAATATTTAATAACATAAGAGTTTTATTTACATTCATATGTGAATAATTATACACTACAAATTTAATTAAGTAAATCCTATTTATTATTTTACATAATTTCTTTATTCATACTCGGACTTCTGTTATGAAATGCCACAGATGATTTTGTTTTATTAACAATGTGCTTTTAAGTGCAATGTTTTAATGCAATGCAACCCCCCCCCCCCCCACACACAACAAGGCTGTTGATGACAAGTGTCATACTTTTGAACCTCGTTAAAGTGATAGGGATGACACCCCACTCTCCAAACTTTTACACCACACCAACTTGAGGACTTCGAGCTATGACAGATTTATTGTGCATCAGCCTCTCTACATGGTTAGACTTCAGTAATACCAAGAATAGAACTCTTGACTCAACGGCCATGAGTTCATGACCTATTGGATGGCGGGGGGAGTACATTTTAAAAAACACATAAATGAAAGTACTGATACATAATCTTCTTGCTAAATTATCGGTTTGACTATGGAGGAGGGGGGCACTGTAGTATATACCCACTGGTAATATGCATAATTTTCCTTAATGTAAAAAACTTGTAGTTTTTCTCATGAAAGTAAATTTAGTAGTTCAGTTAGAGGCATTATAATATTTATGCTACACAGTTTTATGAGACATTATAACATTTGTGTGTGTCACACAAACAATTTTAATTAAAATTAAGAACATTCTGCTCAGATTTAAAATGCTCTTTCTCATGATCTAGCCAAACTAGATCATGCCATAATAGGAGAGGGAAAAACATTTAAAAATCTGCAAAAAAATTTTTTTTTAATTATAATTAATTTTTAAATTTGTATCTTGTAAGAAAATAGATCACTGGCTAAAATATAAATGAATCAAAAAATTTCAAAATCACTGCATAAAATTACTCTAAATAATAAAACTAAACAAACAACATTCCTCTATGCTTAGCATGTATATGATCATAAACTTGCTGCTCAGTAGGAAATTCTGCCAAACATATCCAACAAAAATTTCCATGACAAGAACTGCATCTCATGCGATTGCAACCAGAAACCTTTTCGATTGCAGTTTTGCATCTTGGACATTGTTTACATTTGACTGCTCCTTTTTGCCAAACCTAGAAGGAAAAAAAAGTGCCTGAAGGCATGAAAAGTAATAGTTAAGTGAAATATTTTTATTATACAGAACTGAGGAAGTCAGAGAGAGTATGTCAGCGGTAGTATAGGCCCTACAGCTTTTATGTTGGGCAATAGGGGTTAGTCTCATACTAAAAACCATTCCCTGCCCCCTTTTTTAAAATAAATATATAACTTAAATGACTTTTTAAACAATGAAATTGGAAATTTTTTTTTAAAAAGTTCTGTGGAATTACTTTGAAAAATTTCATTGGGTTTTCATAAAGTTCTTTTTAGTGTTTACATTTTATAATGAGTCAAAAATGAAAACATAAAATGACACCATCCTATTACATATTTTTAGGGCAGATACACTATTAATGTGAAGCAGCAGCATCATGAATTTTATAAAAGTGGGGCAACCCCAAAACAGCACTGATTAATAACCACCTTATATACTATTAATTCATATTATGTAAATGAAACTAAATGATGCTACATCCATCTAACAGACAACCTATAATCAGAAATTAAATGTTCAATTTTTACAAATCTCTTCTCTCAATCAAATTGCTTTTCTTTCAATATCTTTCCCCATTTTTCATCTCTTGATTTCTCAAAAAAAATCTTCATGCTGTGTCCTGATTGACCGAGCAAAACTTCGCCTACCTTGGGTTTTAGATTCTTCTGTACTTCTCGAGTTTTTCCTGGTTTTTATTGGCGTTTTCTTTTTTTTTTAAATTTTCATTCATATTAAAGTTAAATTGTTTTGATTAAAGTCAAATTTATTTTGTTGCACACTATGTTTTTTTACCTGGAGATAAAAGCACAAAAGGGTTCAGTGATCCATGCAGCTATCCCTGGTCAGTATGCAGTCAGATTTGTTTTTCAGCTTTAAATGAAATATTGGATCCTATGTTACATTATATATATTTGTGATTATTTACCAAAATATCTAAATATGGTTTCATAGTTCATCGTAAAGAAATATCCAGTGCACTAATTGTGTTATAAAACATTATCTATTGAGACAATGAAGCCAAGTTGATTGTGTGAACATCTTTTTACAAAGCATCCAAACGATAAAGGACAAGCTCATTGTCCCTGCTAGGAAGCAGTTCTGACCTCAATTCTATTGAAAAATGTGTGGCACCGTTTTAAAACTCTTATCTGAATGAGGCATTCATCAAATAAAAGAAAATTGTCTATGAAACTTCCATGTAAAGCTGTAATAAAATATAAAGGTTACCCTACTAAGTACAGATAATTAACTGCTATTGTCAGTATCTACTGTGTATCAGTAATTATAGAAGCTTAACTTTTTTGTATTGAAAATATTTGAATTGTGTTTATTGTATTGAATTCAGTATCAAATTCTCTTTAAAATGATATATACGACTTTGTATTTGGTGAAACGTAACATTTTCTACAAGCAGCAAAATTTCCAAGTGTCCACAACTTTGGCCACCACTGTATATTATTAAACTCAGCAACACAAATGAACTACAAATTTTAAAATTACATTTGACAATCATGATCAGGATACAATGATTCGAACTATTTAATCAAAAATGTGAATTGTTCTTTAGTTAAAAACAACTTTGCAAACTTGTACAAGACAGAATTTTTTGAATGTGAAAAAACAGGAAAATAACAAGTACAGCAAACATTTTACGGAAGTGAAAATCATGACAAGGTTAATGCAAACAAGAATAATTTTAAAAATTTTAAAGAATGTACCTTAAATGAATAATCTGGATCATTCTTTGAGTTTTGATACATATCACAAGTATATCCTTGATGATATAAAACATT
Organism: Trichonephila clavata; assembly: GCA_019973975.1. NCBI lineage: Eukaryota > Metazoa > Arthropoda > Arachnida > Araneae > Nephilidae > Trichonephila > Trichonephila clavata. Next base: position 159,804 of record BMAO01020508.1, read on the forward strand.
GCACCTTTAAAAAAATATAAAATAATTAGTTGTATTTTTTTACATGAAAATATAGCAATTAAATAGTTTTCTTACTATTGGTAACATACTTGGAGTTTCTTCCAAGCCATATAAAAATATTACAAATTTAACAGAAACTAGTAAAGAATTTATCAGAAATAAACTTATGCAGATTATACACAGAATATTAAGAACAAAGAAAATTTAACGTTCCTGTTCATAAATCAAATAATAAACAAAATTCTTAATTTTCAAGTATCCCTTTTTATAAGAAATTTTGTAAAATTATAGTGGAAATACACACACAAACAAAATATTAAATCAAAAAATTATTGTTTTATTTCTATTTTGTATACAAATTAAGTGATGTTTTTATAAATATTTAAAAAACATATGTTTTTTAATGAATATTTATTTGGAGCTATCTATTTTTTACTTTTAGTTATAAAACAATTTTTCTTATAAAACTAATATTTTCCAAAATAGTTTTGAAACCATTTGTTAATAACAAAAGTTTATGCTTCAACACAATCAAAAGAATTTTATAAAAATTTAAAATTTATTTAGATTATGAAAATGAATTCATCGGAATATTTAGTTATACATAATTATTAACGTCATTTTCAACTTTAGATTCGTATTATTTTATATCTATACTAGCTGTTACCCGCGACTTCGTCCACGTAGAATTTAACAAAACAAAAAAAGTGTTCGTTCAGTTTGCAGAATTAACGAAAATTTATAATTGTGTATTCCACGTAAAGAAATACCTATGCTAAGTTTAATGTCAGTCTTCTACTTTGTGAATTGATGTTTCATTTATATATATATATATATATTTGTTTTATTTTTCTTCGTTTTTTGTTAATTTTTGGTTTTTCGTATGAACTATATTGAAAAACCTCTCTGTATACAATATTTGGTGTACGATTTTCTTGGGCTAAAACAACAACGCTAGTGGCTTTTCTCGCACGAAAACATGCCACGTACCCTTTGCCCATGAGTAAAGCAACCCTTAGTTAAATCTATGCCAGCTTTGCTTAACGTTTTGCCTTTGTGACTTGTTAATTGTCATAGCAAAGCTGACATTGCTAGGGAACTACAGTCTTTTGAATTGAAAGGGGAAATTCGACGGTATTACGGGAATTTGTGATACAAATACTATTTCACCTTTTCCGCATCTGAATATTACACGACCTTCTATAACGTTTCTTTGCAATGACACTACTCGCAACCTAGTACCATTGCAAAGTTTTGGTGCGTTTAAATTACATAGAGTATGATGGGCACGCCAAAATCTTAAGTTCTAGTTTGTGAGGGGGTAGACTAGGCACAACTATACTGTTTAAAAATTCTGTTGGATAATTAACCACTTCATCTGGATTGCAAACTGTATTGATGGAAAGGTATGTTTGTGATTCACCAAAAAGCTTATTCATAATGCGCTGATTAAGCGCAGTAACCTGGTCGTTTATTGGTGCTAAAACTAATCTTTCACACAACCACGAATCTTCTTTTATATTGAGATTGTGAACATTATCATAAATACTAGATATTAAAGTTTCAGTGTCCGCCACAACCTGACAAAGACTGGTAGGTAGTTCTATATCATGAGTACTATTCACTTCTGGACACTTTCCTTCTCCAACATCAAGAAGAATTTTGCTAAATTCTGAATCGGCTGTGTGAATGTGCTTTCATGTTTTCTTTCAAATTGAGTTTTTTACATAGTCTCCAAAGTACTGAACGTTTTAAACAGATGTTGATTTCATCCACTCGCATACCTTTAGTCACAATTGGTAATATTTGTACAAAATCTCCAGCGAATAAAAATGTTACCCTTCCAAATAATAGAGTATTACCTCTTAGGTCTTGTATTGTTCCGTTCACGGCTTCTATTTAAACTTTGTTTGCCATAGTGCATTCATTTCATACTACAAAGACACTCTTGTAATACTTTGGCTTCATGTCTATTTTTCGATACACTGCAGACTGGATTTGCCATACGCTCTGATTCTATTGGAATTTTAAACATGGAATATGCCGTCCCCCCCCCAAGAAGTAGATTTGCAACTATTCTCGAAGATGCGACTGCTATGGTATTCTTTCTTTCTGAACGTATTTCGGTCAGTAAAAGATTTATCAAAAATGTCTTGCTGGTACCACCTGGAACGTCTAAAAAATACACATGACCAGTGTTAGCATTCACACTGTTGATGAGGAGTTGGTAAACTTGAATTTGTTCGTTGTTTAATCGGGGTTCATTCTGATTTGTGGTATGTTGAAGTTCAACTGGGTCAAAATTTGTGTGTTCAATATATTCTCTGCTCAAATTCTCAACAATTCCAATGGTCGCTTGTGGAAATGGTAAACAATAATGAGGGAGATCATTGACGCTTATGGAAAGAGAAGAACGTCTTGTAACGCAAACAGAACACGATTAGTAAAGTTTTCTATATCAGCATTTATATGTCTGCATCTGCGTAATGCAGTTGGAATCTTTCATAATCTTCCATAAAATGATCCTTAAACTTGTCGCATAACTCTGAGGGATTAGAAATATTGCAGACCCCCCCCCCCCAATATAACGGCGAATATAGCTCTCGCAATTTAGATGCACTGCTGCTTATACTGGCATATGTTAATGTGTCGCACCAGTTATTATCGCCTTCTAGTAAACCAAATGCAAGGCATGCTTCTTGATATGTAGGATATAATTTTTTTAATGGGGTTGTGGATTGGTATTTCTACCTTTGCTGACCACGTACATTCACCAGAAGCTGGTATCACTTTTTGGGATGTAAAATACCATTCACGCTTTTGAGACTTTCGAAAGAAGTTGGTCCCTTGACAACATTTAATAACATCCTTAGATAACATTCTCAATTATTAGGATGAATAGTATAGATTCTCCCAAGAGTATGCCCATGAAATATGCAGGGATGACCCTTGGCAGGAGTACCTCGGTGTCGCCGTTGGACTGTTCCATTTTGTTTATTAAATGTGTAATAACCTGGTATTTCTTCATACAATAAAGTGGCTGGAAATTCGTCGTTATGGAACGAAAAACGACATCAATGTCGTATTTCTCGGATTTTCTACCACTCCGCGGACATTGCTTGAATCAAAATAAATTTTCTGATAATTTTTTAAAAGATCCAGATATGTTACAGCGGGGAAACATTTGCGAATCAAAAATGATAATATGTGCCAGATTGCTTTGGAAGTACTAATATATCTTCCATTTTGATATGCAACTTCATTGTTAGCATTTGTATACCAAATACCGCCAAGTCTGACATACTTGCAAATACATTTTATTAACACTACCACAAAGTTCAAAGTTGATATGTGCTCTAAAAGTACGCGACAGTACCGGTGAAAATGGAACAATCCAGCGATTGTCGATATCAATAGAGTTTGTTTGTGGTTGGATTGTCATTCGTATACCACCGTTTTCAGGTGAGCGACGTCTATGAAATGGATACCCATCCTCACCTGTAACAATTTCTGTACTAAAAGATCTAGGAAGTCTTTTACTACAGATACCTTTCTTCATACACAGATTGAGGATTGTAAGAACCACATGGACAGTGTACCATGTGGGCTTTCACAACATCAAACAGCTCTGGATCAACTTCTTCGTCTGGCAATTGTGCTCGAATAACATCATCAATTTGCTCAGCTCTTATTTTGGTTTCTAACCATATCAAAATGTGGACATGGGGCAAACCACCCTTCTGTAATTCTACACTATACATAAAATAGCGAAAGCAACCAAATTTTTTTTCATTCACCAGGAGATCTATCATTTTTTAAAATTTTTGTTTAAAGACTCTTGTTACAACATCATGCCGATCAGAAGCCGACTGCCCGTAAAAAGTTCATTTGTAATTTCATCCCATTTAAGTTTGGTCGTGAACATTATAAAAAAGATCGGGATGTCCATATTTCTTAACATAACAAAACACATCCTGTGTGCTTTGGTGCATATATCTAAGGTCCTCCCGTAAACGATGAAGATAGAATAACTAATTAGCTTAAATCCTCTACATTCTCATTCTGATTGATCGCGTCTTGGATCTGTATATAATTTTCAACTCGAAACTTTTTTTTTTCTAGTCCATATAAAAATGAGTCTGTTTCGATTTTAGCGTATACGTCAACTTATTAATTGAATAATTGTCTGTAATTATGCAAATGATTGTACTCTTTTTCTCTAATCATTAATCAGTAACAATAGTATTGTAGTGAAGAAACTTTTTTTTTTGGAAATTTGTTTGGCCTGTGTTGGGTTCGACTTGATAGACTGCAAAGTTATATCCCATAAACAAACATTAGAGGTTACTGTAGAGCACTGAGTTCCGGAGATTCTCTGTAATCTATTATGTTTGCGAAGTACTAAGTCTCGTTTATCACAATTTTGATTTACCAGTAGCACAGATACTTTGTTGTCGGTTCATTATGGCGACCTCTATGCTCTGCTGAAGGTCATCGATCAGCATTTATAACTATTTTATAGTTATTTTCGTTTGAATTTGATGGAAAAGATTGAAATCCTGAATGTAATCTTTTATTTCAATAAGCGTACTTTGTAAGCTTTCTATTAACATAGGGTTTATATTTGGAAAACACTGTAATCTTCCGTCCTTTAGTAGTACATAATCGCTAATGAAATATATCTCTAAAAATGACTCTTTTGCATTATCTACTGGAAGAAGGGAACTAATTAAATGACACACCTGCCCCTATACTTTAAACGTGGACATATAATTCCCTTTGTGAACTTCTTTTGCCCTAAAAGAAGTCATTTGAAAAGCCGAATTATAATGTCTAATATTACTTAGGAAATGTTGAGATTGATTATGTTCGCCACAAAACAAAGATGGCTGCTGAATAGAGTCCAAGCGCACCTTTCCAGAAGAACAACAAATTCCTTTTGTGTGACTCACCTTTCCACCATAAAGCTTTACAGTAGTTGCAACATACATTCATAGGGCCTATCTCAGATGCAACAGAATAACTTATTTGGGCATCCTAATAGAACCCACTGTTATATTTTTCTCGTCATGCAATAATATGTCTATTAGTTCTTATTTGGTCATTATTCAGTCATTGTCGCCGGTTTCCTTCACTTTCAATATCCCGCAGAGCACTTGTCATTTGTCTGGCATTAATCAGACGCCTTTCTCAATCAAAATTCGTTTCTGACAGACGAATGGCACTCACACTTTCATGGAGCTTTGCTAAGCGCTCGATTCTTTGTATTTGTGACTCATAATATCGATCACATTGTTCTGTAGCACGGATGTCATGTTGTTCTTGACTTTCAAATTCACGTTGATTTGGGTGATGATGACGATCACTTTCCAATCTTTGCTTTCGAGAGACAGCGTGTCGAATATTATCATCTTCTAATCGCTGCTCCTCTAGAATCATCTGATTCTATATTTCGCGAGATAGCGTGTCGAATACAGTCATCTTCTAATCGCTGCTTTCTAGAATCGCCTGAATCTATGCTTCACGAGATAGCGTGTCGAATACGGTCATCTTCTAATTGCTGCTTTCTAGAATCGTCTGATTCTGGGCTTCGCGAGACAGTGTGTTGTATACTATCGTTTTCTAGACGCTGTTCTCAAGATTCCAGAGATTCTTGACTACTTAACCCTCTCTCTGCGCATCCCGCGATTTCCACGGGCAAAGTACACGTAGCACCACGCAGCGAGAGGGTTAACAATGAATGATGGGTTCTAACTAACTGTAATCGTTCGTTCCTCTCAGAACTACTTTCATTCGACCAAGTCATGGATATCCTTAACCTACAATTTGTGAGTGATTTTGGGGTTTATTGGCGCAAGAGCCGATTTCGGCTATACTGCGCCAAACATTTGTTTTAATATCTGTGGTCTAGACGGGAAGAGAAAGAAAGAATGAATTGAATGACAAGAAAGAGGGTCGAAAATAGAGAAGGATCACTAGGGTACCCCGGGTTCGTGAAGCCCGTGTTTACCAAAGACAGTAAACCCCGTGAGAAAAGGAAAAGATCACTAGGGCACCTCGGGATTGTGACACCCGTACTCACCTAAAGGTGAGTCCCCTGAGGGGCTACAATTTGTGAGACAATTTCTCTATCCTGTTGAGATTCACTTTCACGTTGCAATCTTTGACTTTTGGTCATTCTCGTGTTTTTAGAGAGATTTGATTTTCTTTTGGGCATAAATAATGGGTGTAGAAACCTAAAAAAAAATTATTAAAACCTAACTAAAAATATTTACTTTTGAAACAACTACCTACGCAGTGCTAGTTTATCAATTCAGCGCTTGGGAGGGCGCCCAGGGACCTGGGTGGGCACGAAGGGGCTCGGAAAAGCTGGACTTAACCAGAGTTTTTTTTATCCAATGGGGCTGCGGATTAGTATTTTTACCATTGCAGACCTAGTACATCCCCAGGATCTGGTATCACTCTTTAGTGCGGCGCCATATAGGCGGATACCAATCGCCGCAGATAATTTTGACACCCAGTTTCCTCCACAGAGGGAGGCATCTGAGCTCTGACGATGCAAACCTGTACAAGGATTTAATTTTGCCGAGAGCGCCCAAGCCAAACAGACACTCTAGGGATCTTTTACATGCCATGTAATCATACGACATGGCCGCTGTCGATTTTCTGCATCACGAAAATCCACCGACTTGGGCCGGGGTCGAACTCGCAACCTTGAGTGCAGAGGGCCCCCCAGTGACAAATCAACCATGCCAACCAGCCAGCTAGGATTTAACCAGAGTTTCTGGTAATAAATTTCGATCTGCCAATGCGAAGCGGGCCCGCAGATCTTCTACACCCAGGGCCCGAAATAAGCTTAAATCGGCACTGCACCTACGTACTTAACTAAATAAAATAACCTATAAGTAATTTATCAATTTCAAAGTATATAAAAAAACTACATTCATGAAAGAAAACCTAAAACCTTAAACGTTGATTTCTAATTATTACTTAAAGACTATACTGTGGACTTGTGTTTCTTTTCTTATTTTTGTTGTTGTTTCACCCTTTTTGTCAATAGTTTCTGTTTCTCATCTTGTTTGCAGTTGCCTTGTAATCCGCCATTGGAAATTTAAAAAAAAAATTAACGAGCCTTACAGTAGTCGCATACGATGTGTAACATCTGACATGTTATCGTGGTAAATTCGCAATAGCAACTTAAATCCTGAAAAAAAAGGAATCGAGTATGATTGGAAATAATTTTCAATGGAATAATTATATCTTTAATGAAAATTTTATTCAATTAACACAAGGAGTAATGCAATTTTTTTATCAAAAATAATTATTCCTGTTCAATTTGGGGAAGAGCGGTAATGATAACTTATGATAACTAAAATATGACACATATACTTGGGATTTCAAAGTATCTAAAAATCGTTGAAAAACAGCGTCAATAACAGTACCACTGTTAGTTGTCGAAACATTTCGATTTGTGTTCATTTCAAGCTTGAGTTCATCATTCAAAAAAGCTGTGAGTGGCTCGGCTTCTAGCAAATTGAAGTTAACTTTAAAACCACCACTCAAAATCATGGGAAGCGAGTGATAGTTTTTTTTAAAAAAAGAGCAGAACCACCTTCGGTATATGGTAAAAGTACAAAATGCAGGAAATCTTTAATTTTTTGAACCGTTTGATTCGGAGAAATGCATACGACCGCCGAAATCACTTTTGTCCATTTTCAAATAAGGATTCTGCCGCACACATGTCCCAAATATCTTGATTAACAATACCCAGTCCACTTGCTTGATGATAAGTTATATCCATATGTCGAGCCACAACATGCGAGTTGTTCTGTTTACGATAGATCGCAACACCAGCTGCTCTGTGGCCCGGTCGTTTAAATTGTACGCAGCAATCAAAGTCAGGTATTGAAACACGTTCGTCATTGTCTAACCACGTCTCTGCCAAAAGGACTTAGCTTCTTCTCTGATCCCAAAGTAAGAAAACAAAAAAAAAAGATTCCCCGGGGGTGGGGGATGGGGGCGGAGACCCTCCCGAATGAAGGAGAAAAAACACAGAACTTTACCGCTAGGGTAGTGAAGAGACACCACCAAACGCGCTGATTGGTCAAATTAAATAGAGCGCGCTTCCCCAACTTCCTGTTACGCATTTCCGTCCCTTTTCACGAAATCACTCCCACAAATCTCCAGCAATCGAGAGGAAAGATGTTACACATCAAAATTATTACTTGAAGGTCTCACAGCTAGAAAGCAGTGAAAACGTAACGAAACAATTTGAATTAAGAACGGAACGGTAGAAAAATAAAAGATACCAAATCAACAAAAAAGTTTGATCTAACTGCTAGAAAACTATTTTTTTAAGGAAATCGTTGAAACAGAAAGCTTGCGCGTTCTGGGCCAGCACGACAGGCAGCTTTTGTGATATTATAGCAAGAGGCGCCTGAAGGCAGCAACTTGCGCATGGGCCGCGTGCGGTACTGCACATTGGTACATTAGTTTATTTTTATTTTATACAACATATTATTACTTCCCTATTTGAATCAGATATTGTTCACTATTTCATTGGTTTTAATTTTGTTTCCGCGGAACCCTAATTTTTTTTTTTTCAAAAACAAAAGTAGCCTAAGTTACTCCTTATAACACCAGCTTTCTGCCAGTGAAAGAAAGTCTCGTCAAAATCGGTCCAGCCGTTTCAGAGATTCGCCGGAACAAAGAGACAGACAAAAAATTTTAAAATTCATTTTTTTTATATAAGTACCGTATATACTTTTAAATGCATTCAGTAAAAAGCTGTTAATTTGTAATTACAATCAGACTCTTCAATTTTATTTATTTGTACAGATGATAAGCAGTATTTTTCTACTCTGGTATCAGAAACATATCACAAAATGTGGAAATCTAATAATCAACTTCAGAACTGAAACAAAGGCAAAAGAACAATTGAACAGCAGAATTATCAAAAAATTCCTCAGCTGATAATTTCATTGATATTTTGGTACATGGAAAGAGTGATTGCATCAAAATTTCTCCTTTAAACTGTTTAAGAAAAATCAAACTATTATTATTTAAAAATCGTTAGTAGAATTTATGTATAAGTCTACATTAAATATTACAATATTATTGGATGCTTTTCACAAATGACATATAAAATAAGTAAAAGTTTTAAATATATTTCAGTAGTAACAATTACAAATAACGCAAGTAACCTGACTCTAGCAGAGACGTCTTAAGGCATGGGCCAATTGGGCCCAGGCCTCGCCCCTGGTGGGGGCCTCGTTTCGTTTTCGACTCGAGATTATGATCCGGATTGTGCTACATTCGAACTCGGTACCACTAGAGCAGCTGTCACTCGGCCCACAGAGTGATGGCGCAATGGTGATCACTTCTGTCTAGTGGTCATGTTACTGGGCTACAGATTAGGAGGTACAGAGTTTGAATCTAGCACATTGGTGACCCGGACGTGATATTTGTTATGGCAAGTGTGGGAGTTGTTACTATTGTGTCAAGCGAGTCCGACGACTTTGCTCGCTTTTCTTGCGGGTAGATGGCGCAACGGCACATCAGAAGGTTTTGAGTTTTTTCTTTTCAGGCAAGGTCACCAATGTGGAAGATCAAAACCTGAGACATATGGGTTCGTAAGCACGTAACATACCACTAGACAAAAGTGATCACTCCTGTCCGGAGGCTTTTACTGGCTTACTTAGATACCGCCACAGGATAATTTTAACACGTTCGCTGCCACTGACGCTCTGGCGCGTCAGCATAGCGCTACCTCGTATGTCGGCGCCGTTCTTGGACGACCTTCGACTATGATAAGTTTTATGCTTTATTTTTAGTGCGGTTTTGGCGGTTGAACAAAGAGATTTTTGAAGCATGTTAGTGAGGCATTATTTTTATATTTTATGTGCTTAATTTTTAAATTATGTGTTTAAATTCTTTTTATATCCATTTTTAAAAATGTCGGCCATTACAAGTATTGCAGGGCCTTCACAGCCTAAGAAAAGGAAAGTAAATAAAAAAAATTGACTGAAGCCGAAATATTAGAATTACTAGAAAAGAGTGAAACACATGAAAGTGAAAGGTTTTTCCGATTTTACTACCAAAGTATGAAGAATGTTTTTAATCATTTGAACACTATTTTGTAATTCGGCTTCTGAGTATTTTACTAACAGCGAATGGGTTCATGACAAATATTATTCCCGTACATATTCTCTGAAAAACAGGGAATTTCAAACTGCATGTCAACTGGCAAAAGTGCCGTTTTGTATGCCTAGGCAGGGACGTCTTAAGACTTTTTGAGGCCCTGGACCCCTATACAAAAGTAGGCTCTACCTGTGATCTTTAAAAGTAGACAATATATAGCAATATATAGTATTGCCAAATACTCTTGCAAACGGTAATTTGAAACAAATAAATGAGCACGACTCACAATCTTAAAAACAGGCTCGACCCATGGCCGCATTTCGACTAAATGAGTTGAATGATCGTTTATGGTACTAAGCCTAGGGCTGGGCTTGACAACGGTCATCACATAACCACCTTAGCCAGTTGGCATGCCATTTGAAATCCCCTGTTTTTCGGAGAATATGTACGGGAATAATATACGAGGCCCCACGGAGGGCGAGGTCCTGGGCCCGGGCCCATGCTTTAAGACGTCCCTGGCCTAGGGTTAATACAATAAACAATCTTTCAACTCATTGAGTTGAAGTGCGGCTATCAGTCGAGCCAGGGCCGTTTTTAACCTCCCCAGCGCCTTAGTCACTTCAAATTTTTATACCCCACATACTACTATTTCAAGTACACCCCCACCATCTTCATCAGTTCAAACCTTGTCAGTCTTGATTTGGGATGGATTTTACCCTTAACTCTCTTACTCTTTTCCCTTTCTTTGTTTTTGTTGTTTGGAGAGTCTTACCATTATCTACCACCTATGGACCTGCCATGTCCTGGACTGGCCACCATTTGGAAAGAATAGTGGCATGGTTTGACCACTCTTGCTCATTTTTTTACCTTACGACATAACGGACCACTCAACCACCTTTTTGTAAATTAGTAGAGTAAATTAAGGAAATCATTTACAATTACCCAATAAAGTATACATTATTGTATGAACTGTTTTCTGCTTGTTAATTATCATCGCTTATTGCTGTACTATCTTTTACTTTTAGACATCCTTATTCTTTGTTGAAACACTATCCCTTTACTGGTACAACAAAGGTATTCTTGAACTTTGATTGTTGCAAAATCATTAATAACATCATTCTGTTAGTATAATTTTGAGTCCATAGCAACATCCAACTTTCCATTATCCGTAGATCTCATTTCAGTCTTTATTGTCTTAAAAGCAGAAATGATTCTCTTATGACTCGCTAGGTGCTGGTACCTTCACTGTAATTTTTATTTTTTCTCTTTTTTTTGCCCTCCAATTTTTTGAGCACCTAAATCTTTTGCACCCTAGGCATGTGCCTAGTGTGCCTAAGCGGAAAAGCGATCCTGAGTCGAACTGGTTTGTGCTTAGGTTTTTGAGATTGTGCGTTTGAACGAATATTTGACAATGCATGCTATATACTGTTTACTTTTAACGATATCAAGTAGGGCCTACTTTTTCATGGGGGCCCAGGGCCACAAAAAATCTTAATATTTCTCTGGGCTTAGGGCCTCAAAGAGTCTTAAGACATCCCTGGACTCTAGAATAGTTTTTATTAACACAATGTGTGTGTTGCAACAAACAATTCGTACTTAATTTGAATAATACATTTCAAGAGAAAAACATGTTGATCCTCAGATGAATGCAAAAAAAGGCAAGTTCCACTGAGCACAGGGAAAAAATAAATGACAACTCTAGGGATAGAAGAATTTCAGATATCTGCAGGCAAAAGAGATTTGATTTTCAAATCATTTGAAATTGCTAATTATAGTTTGGTATCTTCAACCATCAGGCGAAAAAAAAAGGAAATGCTAGAAAGCATTAAGGTGACTTAGCTCTTGAACTATCATTTTCGGATGGTGGACACTTTAACACTTTTCCAGAATTTATCAACACATTCGGCAACTTCAGTGTATGAAGCGCGTCTCATATTTCCTCCTTTTATACAAGTATGTAAATCTTCCGACATCCAGTTCTCCCAGCGAGCACGTACGTGGGACTTGAAACTTGTTTTTTAAATTTCAACGATTTTAACCGTGAACAATCAGCGTATTATCCGCACTGGTGGATAGTCCGCAGCTTCAAAAATTCGCATTTTAAACACAGATAGTCCGCGGACTACACGCGCGAAATTACGGTAAATATGAATCTTGCAACTAATGAAGTGTATTCGTCGCAGCCAGAATCAAGAGACAGAGAAAAAAAATTACTATTATTTTAAAACACTTCATTGAATTAATTTTAAATAAAAAAAAAGTTAAAGCTTAACAGTTTGAAATTACTAACTGACAATTATGGCCAAAGGAACTAATTTGCAGTATACTTTTTTAGTATTAAAAAATCTTACTTGGAGCATATCTCATTTTTACAGAGAGGGCATTGCAATTTACTGCCTGAAATGTCAGCCTTGAAGAAAAACATTTGACAATCGGGAGCTGGACAAAAAAGGACATGTTCTCTGTTCTTTTCCAGATAATCTTTCATGGATTTTTCAAGTAAACTTTTAATCTTTGTACAGTCATCGTTTAAGATTTTCTTTAAATCTTTAGGAACAATATCTTTAGAACAATTCTAGAATGAAATACAAAATAATATTAAAGGGGTAGAACAAAAATAACATACAAAAAGTTTGAAAATTCAATATGTGACATTAAAATTTAAGTGTAATACATGTAACAAAATAATATTTTAATGAAGAAAGTGTAGGAAATTGGAAAGAAGGAGCCCCATTACAAAACAATTACCACATTCAAACCTTTTTATAGAAAAGCTTTGTTATGTTTTTAATGAACATATTTACAATATTATCAGATTAATAAAATATATTCTAAATAATTATTTTACCAAGTAATAAGTTTAATTGATTCTGAATTAAGTTCATGAAACAAAAAAATTCAAAGTAATTTATTAATGGCAGGAAAAAAAAAAGATTTTTACAGAAAAAACTCAATAAAATAAATATTTTAGAAATAGGAAATAAGCAATTTTCTGAGAGTTACCAAAACAATTTATTTCATTTCCAGTTCCTTTTTCATTTTAATTACAATTTCTTCACTTTATTAACCAAATTATAAATGCAAAATATACACATAGTTAAAAAAGTCATTTATAAATGTGGCAGTTAGGAGTGTTACAAAAATGTTAATACAGGTTAATTAAACAAGATTTATTTTAAAAATTCATTATAATACAATTAAAAATTAGTATGATACTCCAATATACTTTTTTAAAAACATTAAGGTAATTTTTTTTTATTTTTGGCAATAATTTTTTCATAGTAAAATCTGTTTAAAAATTTAATCTTAAAAATATACACAAAAAATTTCTAAGTTTTTAAAAAATTTTTAAAGCAATTTAGCATTTTGAGATGTATTTTATCAGAATTTTTTCATTTAATATAATTATTAGTAAGTCCTCAAATTTTATTTATATTTATTTGCACTAGATTTTTTCCCCACATACTTAATCATAACATAAACAGTTATATTCAATATTTTAGATATTTTATTTCATAAACAAATTAAACTTATTTAAAAATTTCCAAATACAGAAATGTTCATTGCATCACACACATACTAATGACACTTCTTTTCCTTTCATTTATCTTAAGAAGATTGAGCCATGTGACGGGTTCAAAAAAAATTTTTTTTTTCATAAATTGCTTTCTTAACATGTCTAGAATATGGTTGTAAAATGGTTTTTTTAAATTCGAAGTCCTTACAAAGAAGCAAGTGTTAGAAAAGCAGCTGTTCAGAGTTGGCGCGCCTATTGTGTACAGTCGGCTGGATACCACTAACCCATCTATGCAAATATACGTTCATACAAGTATAGACAAGTTTGTAGAGGTTTAAAAGGAAATATCTATAGTTATTGAATATTTTTCCTCGAACTTGTTTTAGTATTCGCCAACAAGCATCGCCGATTGAGGCTAAGTTAAGAGTTTCATTGCTTTCATCGGACTTCAAACTTTTTACGTGTTTCTCACAAAACTGTGTTTTTTAAACTTTCCTCCATATCTCAAGAACGGTTTGACGGAATGACATCAGATTTATAGAGTAGACTCAGCACATACAGTGGACTACAAAAGTGTTCACACACTTGAAATTTCTAATAAAATATGTTTTCGACTAATAAAAATTAATATATTGGAATTGTAATTTTTTTATGATATATGCAACTTGTTCTTAATGAAATGACATAATCAATTTTTAAAAAATAGTATAACAATTATTTTAAAAAATCAATAATCAAAAAGCTACTGAAAAATTACCCGACAAAAGTCTTAATACACTTAACAAAATTCTCAACATAGCTTTAAATATAATGTATTTCTTTCTTAATTTAGAACTTAGTAAGATATCTTTTAGTGTCCACAACAACTTTTAAACGTCTTGGTGTAGATTTAATCAGTTTTTTTGTAATTTCTGCATCGAATTTCCTCCATGCTTCTGTGATTATTGTTTCTACTTCCCATTATGTATTTATATGACATGTTTTCTTTCTTTTAAATCAAATTCTCACCAAATATGTTCTACTGGTCTAAATAAACTGATTGAGGAGGTGTTTTCAGAATTTTGGAAAAGTTATAGAAACACCAGCGGTGTACATTGAGAGCAGTTCATTTGGCGTCATTATTCTGGTAAAAAATGAAGTCATCTCCAACATCCAAAGTTTGGGTGGATAATTTATAATTTCTCTTAAAAATGTTTAAATAGAGCTCATGATTCCCAAAACCATCAAAAAATATCAAATTACCGTAATTTCGCACGTATAGTCCGCACCATCGTATAGTCCGCAGACACGATTTTATATAAAAAAAATTTTCAAAAGTCATTAGATAGTCCGTGGACTATACGTCCGAAATTACGTTATTTTAATACGGCAATATTAATGTATTTTAGAAACAAAGAACTAAGTATAAATAGAAAAAAGTACTTCCTTACTAATATACCTTCAGAAATAAAATGCTAAATACAAATAAAAAACAGTGCTTACTAATTAATCATATATTAATTAATCACACATTCTACTACATTAACGAAAACCTTCAAAGTCCGATTCATCGGTATCAGAATTAAACAGTTCTAATATATTTTCGGGAAGAGTGTCCGAAAGTTCATTTTCAGCATCACTATCTTCACTGTCAGTGATTTCCTCGCTTTCACTAACAATCCCGGCTTTTATAAATCCCGATCATCGGCAGTTCACGACAGCGTGTTTTTTAAATTTCAACGATTTTAACCGTGAACAACCAGCGTATTATCCGCACTGTTGGATAGTCCGCAGCTTCAAAAATTCGCATTTTAAACACAGATAGTCCGCGGACTATACGCGCGAAATTACGGTACCTAATTTTTAGGCCAATTTCAACCTCACATTGAGTACATAAAAAACAAATTATTTTAAAAAAGAAAGCCTTACAGTTGATAAATTGAAAATAAAACATTTTAAGAATTTTTTTTTAGAAATATATAGTCACATTACACTGATATAAGGGACAAAAATTCTAATTTATATGTAAGAAACTAAAAAGAATTTTTTTTAAAAAAAAATTCTTTAGTACTTAAGATGAAATTTATTTTCTAATATTTTTTTAGAAATAGCATTCAAACAACCCCCATTTCAAAAAATACAATATATATATATATATTATCAGTGCAAACAAAAATTAAAATTTCAGAAATCTTACTTCTGCACAACAATGAATAGGAAATTGAGCTTGCTCGACCAGTGCTTGAATGCATTCCAGACAATATAAGTGGCCACAATGTTCAAGACGAAATGTTAAATTGTAAGCTGGACAAGCACATACTGGACAGATTTCTTGTGACTGTTCAACATTCGGAATACTTATATCCAATTTGTCAGATAAAATTTTAATACATTCTTCTGCCTTTGAAAAGAAAAAAAAAATTTACAAAATATACATTTTTACACAAAATAATTTTAAAAATAATATTTTACAAGAAATTTTTAGGTATAAAATATTTACAATCTATTATAAATTTATTTTAACAAATACAAGTGTAGTTTCATTAAAATACAATTTAAATTAAAACATTATTCTGTATCTAAGGATTATAATAAATTATATGTAGAAAATAATTTTTATAAGATAATAATACTCATATTTGTCATTGTTAATACTCATTGTCGCTGGCCTTCTACACCCAAGGTTGCGGGTTCGACCCCGGCCCAAGTCGGTGGATTTTCTTGATGCAAAAAATCGACAGCGGCCATGTCGTATGGTTATACGGCATGTGAAAGATCCTTAGAGTGTCTGTTTGGCTTGGATGCCCTCCGCAAAATTAAAATCCTAGTACAAAACTCGCATCGTCAAGAGCTCAGGTGCCTCCCTCTGTGGAGGAAACTGGGCATCAAAATTGCTTGCTGTTATTGGTATTGCCTATATGGTGTAGCACTAAAAAATAGTGGTACCAGCTTCTGAGGAATGTACTAGGTCTGCAAAGGTTTAAAATACCAATGCGCAGCCCCATTGAAAAAAAAATATTTTTAACCATAAAAGAAGTAAATTTGTCACTAAGTTTAAATTAATTCAAGTGTTCAATTTTAAACATTTTGCAGATGAAAATTAAGATTGAAAACTTTATATAAAAATTGTCCAATAAGTCTTTCTAGACATAGTAAGTGGTTTAGCCATCAAAAAGTTATTAAAAATCAGTTTATGAAATATTTTATTGAGTTAAATTCCAAGTTTACTTCTGTTACTTATACTGAAATTACAAGGCAAGTATAAAACTAAATGAGCACATGGACACTTTCCCACATTTTTTTTTTTATGGACTTAAAAAATAAAGCTAATTTTTGCTATGTAAATTCCATGAGAAATAAGTCTAAAATGTGAAGTTTTCTTTAAAAAATGTTTAGTAGGACTTTAATCAATAAGTACACAAAATACTAAGTATAATGACTAAATTTATCATTTTTTTTTTTACATATTCGTTTAACCACCTATAATGTAACATTTCAATATTTATCTCAATTTTTCAGCATTTAACTTTATATATATATATGTAAAGATGCATTCAGTTTGTGAAATACAATGATGCCATCATGGTGATTCAAAAGCTTCTCGTTATTGATCAAGTCATTGTTTACTTCAGGCACTGGCATAGCTAGTCCAGCATGGGTCCTGTATCAAAATTTCCTAGACACCCTTTTTGTGTTGATCCTTTAATATATTATGATTCGTTTCTTTATATATGTTGGAGCCCCATATCATTGATATGGCTGATACGGCAGTAGCTATATATGCTTCTGACTTGATGTAATTTTAAAATCAGAACAGAGGATTCAACACCTTGTCAGCTCAAACACCAAGCAATCAAAGAGGGAATTATTCCTCTCCTACATTTAAATACAAGGAAAATATATTGGGGGAAACCTAATCAGGTGTTCAGGTGAAGGAGAATACAAGTTATTTTTAGAAATTACATAATATTGTTTTAGGAAAATGTTTCAACCACTCAGTAAGGCATTTGTAAGCTATTAAAATATTCTCTTACAAGAATCTCCAATAAAGCAGCCAAAAATTCAAGGTGTAATCCTTTTAATGATGACTCATGAATAAATCTGTCAAAACATAGGTTTTAGTCCTTGAATGTGAGGTAAAATGAGACCAGTTTTAAAATAGGGTATTCAAAATTATGATGCAGGGGAAAATATGCAAGATTAGAATTTTAAGTGAATATTGAAGTAATTACAAATACACACACACACATACTCTTTTATATTATTTACACACATTCAACTTATTTATATTTATTACATATTTAAAGATAAATTATGTCAACTTTTATGCATAAAAAGAGCAAATTTTTTTATTATTTATAGTGTAAGTAACAACGGTAAAAAACCTTTAAAAAAATTGTGTTAACTTACTTTTTCAACATTTTGTACACTTCCATGAATAAGCATTTTATGAGCTTTGATGTCTAAAAGAGCAGTATGTAATCCACAGAGTTCAATAAACCTTTCTAAATTAACTCCATATTCTCTAATAACTGCTTTCAAAAGCATGCTGCTATTTTGAACAATATTTAAAGGGATTGTCTTTATCACATTATTTCCAGTATTTTCAAGAAACATACCAATTTGATATTTGACATTATCACATGCCTTCTGAGATCCATATAATATTAAAGTTTTGGTTTTGTTATTTATAACAATATGTACATTTTCTGCTTCTGCTAAATTACTAAGCCAAACTCGACCTCCATGAAAAAAAATATTTTCTAAGTTCTTAATGTTTCTATTGCATACAATTTCTCCTTCTAACAAATCATTGATTTTCCTTTGTATTAGAGACAATATTTCTATATTGTTACAAGAGATTTTTATCAAAGCTTTCTCTTCACTTTCTAAATCAGTACTAAATCCAATTTCATAACCAGTTTTGTCTTCACTATAAGTTTTAAGATTCTGTTCCATTTGTTTAAGTTCAGATATGAAAACAGATCTTAATATTTTACATACATCTTTATTACATTTTATAACTAAAGTATATATAATTTTAGTAATGAATTTCTTATTTTTCACAATATCTACTGATAAAATATCAGCAATCATATTCAAAGCTTCCTTTTCCTGAGAATTGATGAAAACCATCATATCTAGATCTTTAGGATTTGGTTTAGGAATTATTACATCATATTCCTCTAAAATAAATTCTTTACATACATCTGTAATCATAGATTTTAATTTCAATAAATATGAATCTGATGTTTCAAATGGTGGTACGTATTTCAATTCAACTGCACTGATTTCAGAATTAGGTGACAATAGCTGCAATTCTTTAATTAGGTGGGCAATATTTGTTTCAGGAGGTAAGCCGGTAATGTATAATTGGTTTGCTTTTTTACTACTTACTTGTATGAATATTTCATGCCCAAATATCATAAGATACTTCAAAGCTAATTTGCGAGCAGACATAAAATTTGTTTCATCTTTGTAAGTTACATAAGCTTCTCCTGATGAAGGACGTCTAATCCAAGCCAAGCATAATTGATAAGGCAAATAAGGAGCAATGTTTACAGAATCTAAAATGTCTTCATCAATAAAATCTTGCTTATATGTATTTTGTGATTCATTTTGGGACCTAGAAATAAGTGTTATAGACGCAGCACCTTTAGACCAGTTTATTTCAAAGTAAACTTTATTTCGTTCATATTTTATTTCCAAAATATCAGTGCAATGCTCATGTAATATACTATCAAATTTACATTTCAAATTATCTTCTAATGCACACTGAGCAAAATCAATATGATCTGGTAATGCATAGATGAAAACTCGGCCTTTATCAACAGATAAATCAATGAAGATGAAATTACTTCCACTATCTTTTCTAATTTGTTCTTCTATAAATTTGAATTTTTTACCATCCACACCAAGCAATATTTCATTCATCAATTCTTGCCCAACTGGTTCAATGACTCTACATATTAATGTTTTTTCAAACAAATTATAATAATCAAAATGCAACATATTATTTGACAATGCCTTCATAATTAAATCACTAGAGACAGCAGTTATATGAATTAAAGTATTTTCTCCATTGCAGACAATATGATCATAAAGAATAAATTGAGGTGGATCTTTCATCTGGTAAATTACTGATGTTGGATGAACAAAACCAATTGATGATGTTGACAAAATTCTGTAACCACTTTTGGAATGACCACTGAAAACACAGAGGTCATGATGAAAACATTCAAGAAGAATTTCTGTAAAATCTAAACAGCAGTTTTGCAAATTTGAGAAACCTTGATGTATATTTTCTCCCAGACAGTCTTTTATAATACCACAAATTTCAGAAACACATAACTGAACATTTTTCAATACATTAATATTAATATGATGATTTTTACACCATTCGGAACTAAAGTCTACATCCATCCAATCTTTGTAAACATTAAGAAAAGTAAAAGTATCACTGTCATTTAAAGTCAGTTGAAGTTTTACTGCATCTATTAATTGTTGATGTCTTTCATTGTTAGAATGCAAAAAAATATTTTGGCTATTACAAAAAAATGCAACAAGTACTATAGCTTCAAAAGCAAATCCTTGTTCTATGCCTAGTAAAATTAATTTTGAATACCTTCCATCAAATGGAAGTTTGCTCATATCTTCTCCCAAGGATGTTACATTTTGATCTTTCAAAGCTCCATATTTTTTTAAATCTTCCATTGTGTTACAGATAACTTTTTCAGGATAGAATTCTATTAATGGCAATTTTGAAATATTGTTTACTCTAAACTGAAAAAGTTTAATCAAAGTGCTAAAAGGATTTTGTCTAAGAATTTCTGGAAAATCTTTTTGCAACATATCTTCACAATAATTTTTTTTGTTATAGATTCTGTAACAAACACCAGAAGTAAAACTACTTGCCAGATATTTTCGTAATTTAGCTCTCTGACGAGAAATAAAAGTAATCTTTAAAACATCTCTTTTTAGATTATTATCATAAAATGTACTTCTCTGCAGCCCACAATCAACCACAAATTTAACAGATGGAAAAACTGCTGATTCAGCACAACCTGAAGCAAGAAAAACTGTTCTTTTTGAATCTGGAACTGTTTCATAATTTATTACATAAGAAGAATTTTCATACAATAATAAGCATTCTATTTCATGAAAATAAAGATGAGACAACTTTATTTTTAACAGTTCTTTTGCTCTCTGTAAATCAGTAAAATCAGGTAAAAATGCAAGTATATCACCTTTGTTTTCTAAAGTAAGAATAGCAAAAATTGTTTGAACAACTTGAGAAACATAATCATCCAGTGGAGTCAAAGCATCATTTTTCCATATGGTTGCTACAGGTAAATTGATATTTTCAACTTTTAAAACTGAAACACCATCAGATTTCATTTTAGAAAAATAGATTTGATACATATTGATGTCAGCATAAGGAGATGTTAACAAAATCAACTTAGAATCTTTATTCAACTTTAAGATTTCCTGAAAATTTGCCAGCACAAGATCAGATTCAATAGATCTTACTAATGGAAGATTAAAAATGATGTACACTGCTTGTTTAAAAATATATTTGTCATTTACAAAGTAATTAAGCATTTGTTTTTCAGTAATACATAACATAACATTTGAAAATTGTTTCTTATGAGATAGGCCAGTTTCCACTTTTCCCAAGAAGTTACTAAGCCATTTTGACAGCCTCATTTTTAAGATTTCACAACTCTCACAAGATATGACAAAGATTTCAGGAAATTTTAATCGTATTAAAAGAGGCAATATCATGTTGAAGCCAAAAGAACTGTCAGCATTAGTTATGATAATTTGATTTACTTTCACAGAACTTAACATATAATCTCTAAAAGCATAAGCAGGGAAATAATTATCTAGTAATCTGCATTCAAACAGAAATTCTTTTTTAATTTGTTCACAATGCTTAGTTGCTTCTTCTGTGCATAAAGTACAAGCAGATGAAAGTCGAAATTTTAATTCACTTATTACTTTTTCAAATTGTTTTAATTGACGTTTTAAATTATCTGAAAAAAATTCAAATGTTTTAGAGTATTTATAATTTTTCAGAAATATTTTTCTTTTCATCTCCAAATATATTTTTGATATATATTGTTCAGACAATTCCTCAATGTCTTGTCTGTACTGCATAACAGCATCAAAAGGTGAGGAAAATTTACCTTGAGGTACATCAGAGGAAAAATTTACTGATAAATGTTCATTTGATGGCATATTTTGCTTTTTATATTTAGAGTGATCTACTGTTCTAATATTAGGTGACACATGCTCAGAATTATTCGTTTCTAAATTTCTTTTACATGAATCTAAAGATTTAAAAGAAAACATGGTATCTGATCTGCGAGTTTCTATATCAATATCTTCATTTTTATTGATATTTTTTCTAGCTCTTTTAGAACAGTAATTTGATTGAAAATTATTACTTTCACATGAAGAGGAATGAAATTCTGAAGTTTGGTCAACTTTATCTAACGATAAATAAGACTCAGACTGACAAGTGGTAGTGTTACTTTTGAATATCCCATGATTATTAGAAATCAAATCTGAAAAATTATCAAACCATAAAGATTCTGATTTTGAAGATAACAGATCCCTATCATCACCATCATAAGGCATTCCTTTCTTGGTTTGTTTTTTACATTGATTTGACAGCATTTTATTAGAAAATAATAAATCAGGAAGATTAACATTACTACTGGTTTTCATATTATAATTTGTATCAAAAGTTATAGGAACATGGCATGATGAAGATTTCTTCTGAGAACAAAGAGATTCAACATTTAATGCTGAGTCAGGATTATCAAAATCAGAATGATTTGCAGAAGTATGGTGAAATAAATCCTTGTCAAACTGAATATCATTTGTAAAGCTGAATTTTGAATCTGAATTTGTTCTCGGTTTATTTCTGTTTTCAGAATTAAAATTGAAGCCTCTTGGATTATTTGATAAAATGTTTTGTTTTAATTTATCCATTTTTAAAGATATTTGCAATTAATAATTTATTTTAAAATGTTGGTCGATTTTTAAAAGGATGAGAATGTTTTAAAAGATGAGAATGCAAACATAATATCAGCCTATTTCTTTGCATTTCTTACTTCTTCATATGATCAAGTTTTATTTTATAAATCTAAATAAAGAAAAAAAAGGTTATTAATTTTTTAAAAAATAAAATAAGTATAAGAAAATCTAACACAATAAAAATTTTATTTATTTTTTCTCCCTTCTTTAAAAGAAAGCTAATTATATTTTGCACATAAACAGGAAGTAGCCATAGTAAAAGAATGGCACAATATTTCTGAAACTGAACTAAACCATTTGGTCATTTCAATAAAAAAAACAGGATGTTTGAGATTATTAAAAAAAAATTAGATATCCCCAATAGCATATCAAACTTCAATTATATTTTAATACATGGTCTTATAATTTGTTTACTTTTTTTTCTACATTTATTTCTAATATTTTTGTTAGTTTAATCATTTGTTTATTTATTTCATAAATAAATAAGGATAAAAAAATGTCAAATTTAAAGTGGTTTAATGATTTCGAGATATATTCTTTGAAGTATGTGTATGGAAATGTGGTTCCACAAAAACACTTTAGTTCTAGGAGTTCCGTGAGTTCAAAAAGTTTGAAGACCACTAATGTAGATGTGCAGATTTTCAAAAAATTAGTACCAATTTTTAATTTTGGAATCTAAAACTATGCATTTCATTATCTAAAAAAAAATTGTATAAAAGAATGTACATTTTACCTGAGAAAAGTTTGTAATGTAAAATTTGAATTTTCTTTTTACGTATTATACACCAGTTGTTAAAATGTTTTTTATGCAGTCATTTATCTTTAAAAGTTTTAGCAATCGCATAAAACATCTATTGGTTATATGCAATCGCATATCACACATCATATTATAAAAGTAATTTATTTTTTAAAACTTGTATAACATTCTAGAAAAATAATTGGTTAAAACGCCTCACTACTTCTATTCGTTCACATTGGAAAAGCAATAAATAAAAGGTAATTCACAATAACATAACCAAAATATATGTTAAATATTATTTACAAAATACATTGACTGACACGAACAAATGCAAGTTCAAAAAAATGCTTAATTTTAGGTATAAAAAGCACCTGTATGATCTTCAATTCAAGCCATCACGCAAATTTTAAGTTTCGGTTTCAAAAAGTTTTTTCATGAGTTGAGTTGTTTTACTAACTTGATAACTTATTTTTTTTAAAAAAAAATTCATAAGAATCACAATTTTAAGAGTTAAAATTTAGAAAACTTACAGTCCTGATTCAAATATCGCTGAAGATAAATTTTAATACAAAACGTGTCGTTTTTGTCCTAGAATGCTAGAATTTAGTACTTGGTAATACAGACACTTTTGCAAGGAAACATTTCAATCTAACTGCTTAATTTTAATGAATCATAAAAAGAGAATTTTTTTGTGTTTCAGTTAAATTGATTTAATTATAAAACTTTCAAGAGTGCTTTTTTTTTCTTTTTTAATAAAATTTTGCTTTTAATAGAAGTTTTAAAACTTTTCATTTCATCTCACATGTCACGTGGGAAATCGAAACTGAAACCTAAAGCGGGAATTTCTGGTGTGTTGTGTGTTTGTTAAAAGTAATTGTTCTTGCTGTGAGGTGAGTGGAAATATGATTTTAATTATAGTTACTTAAAGATTGAATTTCTGTTATGTTACATAAAGGATACATGTTTAATTCTGTAGCTCTAAAAGGTACATATATCTTGTAAGTGAGTGAATACTATACTATTGATTATGATAACGTATCTGAATATGTATGTTGTAAAGGTCAATTGTTCTACAGCTCTGTTAAGTATGAAATTATTGCTTGTAATAAGTCGTTTTGGAGATAATTAATAGTGTTTGGTTAATAAGTATTGTTCAGAGTTAAAAGTTTCAAAAACTAGGGGTGGGCTGAAATAGGATTCTACCTTTTTAAAAGCGGTGTTTTTTTTTAAAGGTAACTATTATATATACTGCTTTTGTTTGAAGTGTAGTATATAAAGAGCCCTTTCTTTTGGCGCCCAAAATCGGTCTCTCTCGCCAAGCTACTTCATTTAGCGATTAGTGTCCAGAAGCCAGAATGATTTCGTTATCTAAACATGGTATCTAGATAAAAATCGCCAAATCCAAAGCCCCCCCCCCCCATACTACACTTGAGCCACAGCTTTTTATTTAATTTTTTCAGTTCATTGTTACGAAGGTTTTTATTTTTAAATTTTATTTTACCCTATAATTAACAAGTTATGTATTTTATGTAGATATGTCTTATCTGTGATAAAAATGATTTATGTCATATATATATATATATAGCTGTAGTTTCGGTTGAGATAGCAAAGTAGGTAATCAGTTAAGAACTATAGCTTTGTGACTTCCAGTTTCAAATCCCTTATTTTACAAGATATAGTTGTTTAAAATTCCAATTATTGCTGCAGGTGCCAATTATTAGGTACAATTATTATTTATTGGTGCCAATTCCAATTATTGCTATCATGTTCCTGGAACCACTCCAACATAATTTTAGCCTTGTGACACGGGGTGTTGTCCTGTTGGAACATTCCATTTCCAGCTCGAAAATCAGAGGCCATGTAAGGGTGCAACTGGTTCGCAATGATGTTCAGATACCCTGTAACATTCATGGTCTGCTCTACCACAATCCATGAGTCTCAGAGACGCCCAAGAGAACGGTCCCCATAGCATAATACCGCCACCGACGGCATGTGTATGACCTATTGTACATTGAGGGAGCAACTGTTCGCCTGAAAGACGGTGTATCCTGACACAGCCATCGGCAGGATGAATGACAAACCGTGATTCATCTGACCAGGACACTCTCTCACACTGTTCCATGGACTAGTCACAATGTTCATGGGCCCGGCGCAGCTGGGGACGACGCTTGGTCAGCAAAGGCACATGAGTGGGACGTTTGCTACGTAGCCCCATATCCAACAGTGTCCCCTGAACAATGTGCTCCAATACTATTCTACTTGGCCCTGTATTGCATTGGGCTGTCAGCTGAACCACTGTCTGGCTCTGGTTTTGCTTCACCATGTGGGACAGTCTCCGACGACCTTTTTTTTGGATAGCGTGTGAACGTCCAACACCATGTCGTCTACTCTACTCTATTACGTCATTCATCCACTTTGCAAAAGTACTAACGACTGTAGATTGTGAACAACCCATGAGTCGTGCAGTTTCGGAAATACTTGTTCTGAGCCTTCGAGCCATTACAATCTGCCCTCTATCAAAGTCATTTAAATCCGCAGCCTTTCC
Organism: Trichonephila clavata; assembly: GCA_019973975.1. NCBI lineage: Eukaryota > Metazoa > Arthropoda > Arachnida > Araneae > Nephilidae > Trichonephila > Trichonephila clavata. The sequence continues at coordinate 185,769 of BMAO01020508.1, forward strand.
CATCACACACAGAAGTAAGTGAAAGAATGATTCTTCAGACTCTCCAGAAGCAATTAAATACCATTTCCACCTGATCACGTGCCTTCCATGTCATCCAGGCGAGTTGATTGCAAAATGTAGGGGTGGTCATAATGTTTTGGCTCTTGAGTGTACATATGATAGAATCGCAATATTAAGTAATAAAATTGAAAGTGATTTTCTCCTAGCAATTGTTTGTTTGTTACTATTTATTCATTAACTAAATTTAATTATTCTAATAAAAAAAATTGCATTCTCGGAAAGTAGGCCATTTCAGGTGTAATTCAAACCCACAACCTTTGGATTAGAAATCCAATGAGCTACAGGGACACAATGAACAATTTTCCTTTTTATAAATGCTGTTGGACTATTATTTTTGTTTGTTACTTTTTTTCATTTTTAATTTAATTCATGAATTAATATTTGAAAAAACTGTATTAACATCAAGTATAATCCACTACAAGTTTTAAAAAAATGTATTTGAACTTCAATGGATGAACAGAAATTATTTTATCAATGATTGAAAATTTGAGCAAGATATATATATATATATATAGCAGTAAATAAATTAAAAAGAAGACAAATAAATCCTAAAACATATATATATAAGGAGAAAGTGGACTAATAATAAGAATTAAATTACAAAATATTGCTTATTTTACCCCCCCCCCCCTAAAAAAAGCTTCTTGACCTTTTTGTGTGAACAATAAATATTTTGTATTTGCAGGTTTAAATTTTTCCTCACTCCTCACATCTCAGGCTTTATGTTTAAAATAATTTTAAAAAAAACAATGCTGCTTAGTAAAATAATTTTCAAAAACTTAATAAAAAAAAAGGTTTTGAAATTTCTTGATTTTTCAAAATTTGTGTGGTGTAGGAAAAGAATTTTTTTTCTTCAAATTTTTGTGGTGTGCCTTTTTTTATTATTTTTTTAGTTAGCTAAGCAAAAGGCATATTTTCTTCAGTATAGATATAAAAAGAAAGAGGGAGGAGGATGTGTTTTCTAGTCCACTTTGTGTTTTTTATAAATTAGATGTCTTTTACCAAAAATGATTTTTTATTTTTTTAAATTTTAGTTATGCAAGGAAATAGAAATAAGGGATGGCCAAGACATAATAGGTATCAAAATACTTCAAGTCATTCTCGCATGACACATACAATTGAAGAACAGTCATATTTACAAAGTAATACTAGAAATCACTACAGTAGAATGTCAAACTCACCTGAAAAAGTGGATAAGACTTCAGAAGATGCAGAAAGTGAAGCAAAAGCAAATATTTATTTCAGATCTTTTGTTGGAGGTCGTGAATCTGAAACAGAAACTGAAACTTGTCATTCATTGCATGAGCAAAGAAATTTTGCGAACCAGCGAAGACCAAATAACCGTGCTGGTCGTCGAAGTAATAGTAGAGGTTATTATAGAGGAAGGAGAAATATCAAAAGATCTCGTTCAAAAACTGCTTTTTCTGATACAGATAGCATTTCATCAACTGAGTCAGAACTTTCAAAGAAGAATCCAAATTTTAACCAACTCAGCAGTCCTTTAAATTTGCCTTCTGCATCAACTGATCCTATGTTTCACTCTTTTAGTGCAGCTACAAATTCACCTGGTTTTATAAAGGAAAATGAAAATTCAGTTGGATTTTCTAAGAGTTCTAATGAAGTCACTGAGCATTTGGACATTGATAATCATAATTGCAGCCTTTGGCCACCCCAAAATTTTGCTAATCAACATAATCAGGAGAAAAATATCTATAGGTTAGATGCTAAAAATTCAAGAGACTCATTATATGAGTATAGAACTTATAAAGAAAATTGTGACAAAATTCTTAGAAACCTAAATCCTACAGATATAATTATGGATTGTAGAGAAAAGGTAGAAAGTGATGCTAAAGAATCAATCTTTCAATGTTTAAAAAAAATTCATGAAATTTCGTCTCAAGGTAATTGCGAAGTTTTTAAACTGCACTTGGATAATTTAATACAGCAACAAAAACAGTTTGAGGATTATATAGCCAAAGTCAAAGGACAGTTGTCTCTATTATTTACATCTGATGTTCAAGATCTTTTGCGTAGTTGTGATATAATCAGAAAAAATGTTAAAAAAGAATGTAATGTATTTACGAGATCTCTTCCAGCTTATGCTTTTAAAGGAGATATTCTACAAAAAATACGTGGAAATCAGGTTACTATTGTTAGTGCAGATTCAACTTATTTTCTTAACATTTTAATGCCAATTTTTGTTAAAAGTGAATTTCCAGAGCATTTTTTGGTTTGTTCTGAAACTTGTCAAATGTTGACAGAAAGACTGAAAAGAAATGTATTTCAACTTCTGCATTATAAAATGGAAACTGATGAAATTGATGAAATGAAATTTAATAATGAAATGAATATTATGAGTATGGGAGATTTGTTGAATAATTTTTTAAAGGATTGTACTTCTGAAGAGAAAAACATTTTTGCTATTTTGAATCTACCCTTAAAAAGATCGCTTAGTCAGGATATAATTCTGGCTGATTTGAAAGACATATTATTAGAGAAAAAACACACAAAACTTGTCTTAATGACATCGTTGTATGATCATGTTCACAAATATGAAATTTTTTTCTCTGGAGTAACTAGTGTTGCAGTAATTAAAATGCCTTCCCTTATTCTTCCTGTAAAGGTAGTATGGAAAAACTCTGCTCTCTTACCAACTGATGATTATGTTGATGAAGTTGTTAAAACTGCCCTTGCTATTCACACTTTGAATGGTCCAGGGGATGTGATTGCATATCTACCTACTTTTGCTGATACAAAATCAGCATCATTAGGTATAAATGAAAAATTGTCTGCTCTACAATTTGAAAATTTGAAGTGTGATATATTACATGAAACCAGTACCAATAAACAATGTTTGGATTTGATAAATAAGAGATCTTCTGACAAAAGAACAATATTTTTAGCAACTGATTGTGCAGAAATGCTTGTTGTTCCATCCGTCCGATATATAATTGATTGTGGACTAAGAAAAGAAGATATATTTGATAGTAAAAAAAAGATAGATGTATCGATGACAACATTCATCTCTCGTGATAAATCAAAACTCCGAAAAAGTTTAGCAGGTGCCTTTGGTACTGGTGTTTGTTATCGATTGTATAGCAAGGAAGATTATTTGAGGGAAATGCCTAGTATCGAATATCCCGAAATACTTACAGTTAATCCATTCAATAGCATGATTAAAGTATTTCAGCATAGACCAATTACTGCCACTACTGTAGAATTTGTTCAATCATTACCAAATAGTACAAAAGAAAATGCTTTAAAACTTCTAAAAAAATATAATGCTATTAAAGATAATACTTTAACTGAATTAGGAAAAAGTATCATTAAACTTCCTTTCCCAGTAAGATATTCTAAACTTATTTTACTAGGCATTCACTGGGGACTAGCATATGAAGCTGTTATTGTTGTTGCTTTCTTCTCTGTCAAAGGTAGAGTGTTTAAGTATTCAACAGACAAAGATTGTCAAAGGGAAATAGATGCAGTGAAATTAAACTTCATTCAACATGACAGTGATACTCTGTCATATCTTTATATTTATAAACTGTGGCTTGAAAACGGATGTAATGAAACCTGGTGTGAAGATCATTATATTAACTACAGCACTCTAAAACATGTCCATGGGAAAGTAAATGAAATATGCCAAATTGTTGGAGAATCCTTGAAGAAAATATTCAGCAAGATTCTATAAATACTAGCAACAGTTCTGCAGATTCGTTGGTAGAAATGTTATTTGAATGTTTTATGGAGAATCTGTGTGTTTTCACTGGTCACTATAAAAGTGGATATAGAGTTTTGTCTTCACATAGCATTGCATTCCTTCATCCTTCATCAATTATTTGCCAAACAGGAAATTTGCCTCAGTTCATTACTTTTGATCATATGATTTCTACAAATCGTGAATTTCTGATCTCTATAACTGCTATTCCTACAAATGTTGTAATGGATGCTTTGACTAAACAAGTTATTGAGTTTGATTATTCTGATATGTTTGAAAGGTCCTTAGTTCAGAAAGTTATTGAGCCTGTTGGAGAACGATTGATTAAACAAGTGTTGCTGGGGAAAAAAGGACAGAAATTAAAAGCAATTGAATGCCACATTCAGTCATTATTAAACACTGATTCAGTAGTCATTGAACCAATTGCAGAAAAGGGACGTGTTCTTGTATATGCTTTGGAACATCAGATTGAAAAAACCACTGAAATTGTTAATGAGGTATTAAAAAGGCAATTTGAAGACCTTGTTAATTTAGAACAAGTTCATACTTTAGATTTGAAGAGAGGACAAATCTCGATACCTGTTGAACTAAAATGGCTTAGAGGAGCTAAAATGGCCTCTGTTAAAGTTGGGAAAAGCTTGCAAAGTACAAATGTAATCCAGAATAATCTTGAAACTATTGAAAACCCTTCAGATCAGTTACCATGCGTTATTCAGCAGTCTATTAATGTAACGTGGGTTAGACGTCCCTGTAATGGTAACGGCTTCATTACTTTCAGTGGCGAAGATTTTATAAAGGCTCGTAAGAAAGCAATGAAAAGTTTTCAAATCTTAGACTCTGATGTATTTATACAGCTGAGTAAAAATGCTAAAAATCAGTTATACTTCTCGGGTATTCCACCAGAGGCAAAGCCTTCTGATTTAGAAGAAGCTTTTGAAAATTTGTTACCAGATGTGAAACTTGTGAAAGTGGAATTCAAATATGTTTCTCCTTTTGAAACATCTCAAAATGAGTTGCAAGAAATAAAAGATAGAATTCAAAAAATGTGTAATAAATACACATCTTTATCTAATTTTACTGTTGTTGTTCCAATGCCCAAACCAACATCTACTATTATGAAAGCTTTTATAAATGCAGGTGATGAAGATATTGATCGTGCTGCTGAATGTCTTTCACAACACATGATTGAAAGCAGAAAACTTGTTTGCAAACCTGTGTATCGTTCTATCATTAAGTGCCATTTAGAAATATGTGAAGGTCTGAAACAACGTTTTCAAGAAATGTTGAATGAACTTCAGTGCAAACTGAAAAAACAGTATTTGGAAGAAGAACTTTTTGACTTTGTCATAAATAAAGTAACTGATGATTTAGCCGCTATTAAAATGCTGACCAATAGACGGGAAATTTTGCAAATATTACAAGGGACTGTAAATAAGTTGTTAGAAGGAGAAATATTAGACAGAAATTTTCATGGGAAGTTAAATAAGATATTCTGCCATGGGGGACACATGTGGTTGAGAAGTTTAGAAAAAACAATTGGTGTTCATATTATAGAAGATTATGTAAATAAAACTCTTAGGCTCTATGGTTCTAAAGAAAAGTGTCAACTTTGTAAACGCAGAATCCATCAGTTTTTAGAAGATACTGAAAATGAAGCATTAACTCATATTCAGTTGTCAGGTGAAAAAAATAACAGAAATCTTTTAAAGAAAATCATTAAGAAATATGGGGTAAATCTTGAAAAGTTTATTGAATCCTGTGAGTTACGAAATGCTGTTCTGGATATCAAGTCTTGTTCTATTTCACTTTTGGGTAGTCGCGACAGTATAGAAAAGGCAAGTTCATTTTGTATGCAAACTCCGTTAAAAATTTTATGTATATATTAGTTGTTTTTTATATTTTTGAACATTTTTTAGGCTGAAGACGCTTTAAAAGATTTAGCTAGTGGTTTGGATTCTAGTACTTCTGAAGTGATTCAGAATGAAGAACAATGTCCTGTGTGTGCATGCCCTGCTTTTAACTTAACATTTCGACTTGAGCTTTGTGGACATTTGTATTGCTCTGAGTGTATTGAAGGATTGGTAGAACAAGCACAGTTTCCTATCCGTTGCTGTGCAGAGGTATGTGGTTTATTTAAATTATTTGTACTTTAAAAAGGAACTATATGTGTCAACTGTCAAGTATTCTTTTTTTTTTTTTTTTTAACTTCAGTGGGTTGAAATCAGTAGTGTACAGTTTTAAAATCAGTGAACAAGTATTTCACTATCAAAAAGAGCTGCTTGGATTATCCCAAATAATTTTGTTACCATTATTTGTGAAGGGGCACAACATAACCCTAAAACAGTTACACATAAATAATAAATCAGTTTATAATTTGCAACATCTTGGAAGTATCTCTTATCTTTCACCTTAGTATTTTTTTGTACATCTCTACTCTTTGTTCATCCTTTATCACCTCCTTTCTTGTCCATTTCTCCCACATCACTTCATTTGTTGCCAGATGCAGATGTCAGTATAAGTATTGTTAGCTGTAGATTATAATAACAATCAGCAAATCTTATTATTTTATTATACTTAAATTCTCAGTTATGTTTAGTTTATTTGATCAGATATAAACCCTCTGTAACTTAAAAACAGCACACATCAAGAAGGAATATTCCAAATGGAATGAAATTGTTTTTGTATATTAATTTCAGAATAATACTAATACTGAACTGTCTTTTATTTGAAGGATTTTCATGACTTGTTCAAAGAGTTTTGTGTGGTGTGTCCCACCCATACTCTGTTCCACTTGGAAGTGCAGGAAAGGGTATGATGACCAAATCACACCTGATGCACCAATATACTAGGACAGGAGTGGCCAACCCATGGCGCATGTGTTGCAGTGTGGCATGGCAGATTTTTTAGCAGTGAGACGTGAAGACATAATAAAAATTTTTTTAAAAATTGAAAAGATTATAATATATTTTTTTACAGTTTTATTGAAATGCAGTTATCTTAGACAAAAAAAGCTCTCCAAATTTATTTTAAATACATTTAAATGAGTTACAATAGAAATATATCGTGTAGAGAATACACTTGCATTGTTTGCAAGTTAGCTCTTTCCAAAGCTTTTTTCACTCGCAACATTTTGGAATTTTGAGGGAGACTATTTCAAAATATTCTGCAGAAAACACTGAACCTCCCAGTTTGTACTTGCTATTGTGATTGTCTATGTGATGAATCTTTTCTTAGCATTAAAATAATTTAGATTTAAGATCACAAAGGAAGGATTGTATTTTTCTTACCCCTACTTGGTCATACACTTGCTTTTGTGGAAAAACCTTTGCTTTTTTTGTCTTGATTTTTGAAAAAAAAATTAACATATTTTACCTTTATGCAGGAAATATCTACCTTAATTATTAATGCTCCAAGCTGTGGTAAATTTTAAAATTTAATATCCATTTTTGCAAGATTTTTTCTGTAGTAGGTTTGATGATTTTCAAGATGATAAAAAAAACTACTGATCTTTTCACAAATCCTTTTTCAATATCTCTGATAAAGTTAATTGATACCCACCTGAAATCCAAATCAAAACTATTGTCTACTACACCATACTACTCTGAAAAGCAAATATAAGGAATTATATTGAATTTTAAAAATTTGTGTGTAGTTACACGCAATTCGTCAAGTTTACATGATTTGGCTGTCAGATAATGTTGTAGATTTGAATCAGCGTATGTTTGTGAACAAATGTTTTCTATCATGAACATAACAAAATCAAAATATCGTTCAAAATTAACTGAACTGAAATTAAAACTAAGTTTGTGCTTTGTATTATAAATAAGACAGTGAGAGTTGAATGGATGGAATTAAGCTTTTAATGACTTAGAAGTTAGGTTACATGATAGGCATGATTGTTGTTTACAGAATGTCTCATCCAGGCATTGCCAATATAGAAAAAAATTAAGTGATACCAGGTTACATAAGAATAATATTACATTTACCCCCCCCCCTTTAATTGTAATCTGGTTATTTCAGTCCCTTATGTAGTCCTTCAAGTATGCAGGAGGTTGGCTGTGATGAGCTGTATGCAATTCTTGTTCTGTTCAGTCGAATCTGAGTTTATTGGTTGTAGATCTGGAAGAACTTGAACATTTTCTTATGTACCCTTGTTGCCTTCAGATCTGGTAGTTTTCCCCTCTTGGAGCTAAGTGTCTTATAGAAACAGTTGTTTCCCTTCCATCACCAAGTTTTACATGTACGTAGTCAGGGTTAGCTTCAATTAATTCGTTTTCTTGGACAATTGCCTCATATTTGTTAGCACACACATGACTTTTTCATTAGAACTGGACCAGGCTTTGTAAGCCAAGTAGGTATGGGACAGCCGTTATGGGATTTTCGAGGGTGAGAAAACATTCGTTCATGAGGAATGGCATTTGTTGCTGTACACAACAAAGAGCGAATGGAATGCAGAGCTGTTTGGAAAACACCTTCCCATTGTTCAGTTTTCATATTATTGTATCTTAAAGCAAGTTGTATAGTTTTCCATTATAACGTTCAACCTGTCTATTATCTGCTGGATTATAGGGAGTAGTACAACTTGTAGCAATTCCTTGAGTTGTTAAAAATGATTTTAATTCATTAGACATGAAAGATGATCCTCTGTCAGAATGAATAAATGATGGCATTCCAAAAATAGAGAAAATGTTCTTCAAATGCAATATTATGGTTTTTGCAGAAATGTCACTACAAGGGATTGCAAATGGAAATCTAGAGAATTCATCAACTATTGTTAAAATATAGTGATTTCTTGAAACACTAGGTAAAGGCCCTTTAAAGTCAAGATTCAACCTTTCAAATGGGGAAGTAGCTTTCACACGGAGTTCCAACATGTTTAACAAATCTTGGCTTTCAATTCGTTGCATATTAGACAGGAGTCTGTGACTTTCCTTATATCCTCTAAAGAAAAAGGGAGATTTTTGCAACGAACCCAATGATGCATTCGTGTCACTCCATGATGACAAAGATAGTTGTGTGAAGATTGTTTAAGTCAATTCTGGGAGTTAGAGCACCAGTTATACGGGATAATGTATCATCAATCACGTTTGCTTTCCAGGATGATAAATAATGTCAGATTTAAAATTAGCAAGTTCAAGTCTCCAATGGATTAACTTTTCATTTTTAATTTTACTACCATGTCGCTGATTGAATACAAATGCGACCACTTGTTGATCAGTGAACACTTCAAAATGCTTTCCCATCAAGAAGTGTCTCAAATGATGAAGTGATTCCACAATGGCATATGCTTCTTTTTCTGGAGATGAATGTCTCAATTCAGATGTATTTAGGGTTCTTGAGAAAAAGGCAACAAGACGTCCAGCTTGACTCAAAGTAGCTCCAATCGCAAAATCGGATGAATCAGTTTCCATTTGAAATAGTATGTCATCTTCAATTGTTGCCAAGGCAGCATTTGCCACATCATCTTTCATGATTTTTTAGAATTACAATAAATTTAATTAACAGGAAACACAACATGTATAAGATCCACAATACTCGAAAAATCTGCAGTGTCATAACTTAAATTTGACCCAATGGTGCTAATCAGCAATCAGAATATCACATTAGATCAATGAATATGTTTCATCGCTCTCAAGTTTTAACTCTGTTGAATCTCTACTACATAATTCTTGTAAAGGCTGGAGGAATCCTTTTAGTAGCCTCTCAAACTTCTTTGCAAAATAATCATCTAAGATCTTTTTGGATTTTTCTAATACATCTATGTTTGTCATCATATTTGCCGACCGAATTTTTTACCCAGTCAGTAACCAAAGTCACTCCTATTCATTTGTTATTATTGAAAGAATAGTTTCCTTTGATTCTCAAATGTTCTTTTCAGCTACGATATTGTTTTGACATTGAAGCAAACGGTTGAGAAGCTGAAATTTTTATATATATATATATAATCTTATGAACATTTTTTATCATTTATAAAGAACAGTATAATATGTAGGATGTTTCAAAAGTATGTTTCATCGTCTTTTTGATAGGAAGGATGATACACCAGGTGAATAAAAAAATCACCATGAGAAACCCCGTCTATTGCTAGTTCAATGAGGGAAGGAACATCAGCATAAAAGGAATGACACTTGTGCTGGGCATTAAAGGAGAGTGTAATAGCAGTAGACCAACAGGCCTAAGGTTATTCAAATGCAAATCATGATACAGTCTGATGTGTGCTGACAACATGGTTGTCAACGAGAGTGCATGTTATTATCCACTACATGCAAGCCTGTTTGACTAATATATGTTATCCTTGAACGCCTACAGACAGTGTAGGATGAAGAGGTCATATCTCATAAAATGGTTGTTTGCTGTTGTTGTATATTCAGAGAAAGAAGACAGATTGTAGAATATGAAGGTGGAAATAAGCATTCTTCCACATCTTTGAATAAAAATAACATTACCCCATCAGAATTTTTCACTTGTTCCCTACATTAAAAGTCACACTTTGGGGACATTACTTCCAAAACAGTCATGAGGTGGAGCAGGCTGTGTGATAATTTCTTGCATTGCCAAGCACCAGGTTTTACCGGAGTAGTTTCTTCAAACAGGTTCTATGGTACGACAAATGTCTCAATGTTGGTGCGACTGTGCTAAAAAATAGAGCCAGATGTATAGCTCATGATGTCATGGTGTATTTTTTTTGCAATAAAGTTTTCATATGAAAAATAAAGACAAAATGCTTTCAGAACGTCCCTCATACTTGCACTGTGTATATAAATTTTAATGATATAATTAGGAATAGAAGTGCTGTGGCTCAGACTGGTAGCATATCGCATTTTCACATCACAGGTTCGGGTTTCAAATCCCAAGCTGACAAGGTCGATTCAGCCTTTCATCCCTTCAATAAAGGAGCACCAGGGTTGCTTGAGAACTAAACACTGGGGGTTTTTTACATTAGACTGACCATCAGGCTGGAATATCCGCTCATGCACCTCAGTGCCCTAGGTCACGCATACTGAGATGGGCGCAGTAGGCCTTGGCCCTTAGGGGCTGTTACGCCACTGAGTTTAGTTTGTAATTAGGAATTAAGTCGTGTGTTGTGATCCCATATCCTAGTGAGTGATACCTTTAATTTTATAATAGTTTCATGCATAGTGAGAAATTATTAGAATAAAAAAAATTGTACCGTAATTTCTTTCCTAAGGATTTCCATTTAAACATGTTTTTCTTCTTTTTGAAGTTTATTTTAAATACAGTTTGAATATAAAATTAAGAACAGTTGATTCAAAGTATGAATTATGATTAACAAGATATTATTTATTCTTTCATTAATTATTATGTTTATCACCAAAGGAAGATTGAAGAATTTAATTATATTTACTATTTTATTCATTTTTAAAAAAAGATAAAAAGCAAAAAGTTTTATTAACATTTATAAGAATTTTCTTGATTACATTTGTCAATTGATTTTGTAGTGCATTTAATTTTAATTCATGAAATATATCTTTCAATTCATTTAGGATTGTTGTCATGACATTATACTTGATGATGTATGTAAAGCATTAGGAGATGATCCTGCAAAAATCAAAACTTTACTTGAAAAATCAATGAAGCATTACATCGAATCACATGGAAGTGAAATATTTTATTGTCCTGCCCCTGACTGTTCAATGTTTTTCTACAAAAATGAAATATCTACTGATAAATTAAATTGTCCTTTGTGCCAGAATGATATATGTATCAAGTAAGTTACTGATTTCGTTTTGACATAAAAATAGCTTAAATTTCGTTAAAAATTCTGAAATAAAGTAGATGAATTTTGAAATATAACTGAAAATGTTAGTTGCTTTATTATATATATATTTATATACAGTGGTGTAACATACACCCCTGCACCACAAGGGGTCCAAAGCCTTGCTGCCACCATGTACCTACCCAACTTAATATACAACTGTAAAATCAAACTTAGGGGCCCAAAACTTGACTTTGCAGGGGGCCCAAATGTTCTCCATTACGCCACTGTATTTTATCAAAACATAATAATTTTATGCGTTACTCTTATTGTCCATTGCCAGGGAATATGTTTTTTTTGCTGTACTCGCATGATAAGTCTTTATCTAATAGTTTTAACTTTGATTTTAAAATATTTTAGTTATTATTACAAGCTATAATATTATCGTTTTACATTAAAAGATTATGGTTTTATTTATAATAGTTAAACTACTCTAGGAATTTCTTGCTTTCCTTATGGCCCAGAGTATTGGTAAATTCAGGTGAAGGTTGACTGGCTGAAAATCATTGTTTAAACCTGCAATCCTGGTTCCTAAGGCCAGGAGTTTGCTCTAGTACTACTGTGGCTAAGACTATTCTATCATGACTATAGTTATCTTAGGTTTATAACTATTTTTTGTATATTTTTGTAATATATATACAGTCGACTCTTGATATTTCGAAGTTGGAGGGACCAATGAAAAACCGAATTATCAAGAGGGTAGAAAAAAACTCCCAAAATACACAAAGAAAATTTTTTTTCAAGCTCATTTAAATTTGGTACTAAGTAACAAAACAACAGTTATATATATATGTATAAAATTATTTTAAAGTATTTTTGAAAAATACATATTATACAATATAAATACTATACAGAAGTCAAAAGTCCAGGAATTAAAAGAATACATGCATACACAATCCTACACATCTCTTCTTCACAAAGGGAACCATCCTTTCTAAACACATGTGTAGCTAGGCCACGTGTTAAACGAAAGATGGACGGCTGACAACAGGTGTTGTTGGTCTATTGTCCACTCGAAGAAGGAAAGCAATAAAAAAGTGTCTTTTTGCCTTAGGAACCAGAAAAAATACAAAGGGTAGCAGACAGATAGTCATCAAAGGGGTTAGGTTTCAGTAGAGACACACAGAGACAATATAACACAAAACTTGTAAGCTCCAACCTGTACAGGGCTTTACATGATAGTGAGTGTTAAAATTGTTGAGAGTTTTATAAGATAACTTTGAATTATCACATGTTGTAGTCTGATTTTACTTCGAAATATTGAGTGTACCAAAACGTATTGTTTTAGTTTGAAATATCACAAGTTTTTCTAGGGACTGAGCATATAAACTGCTGTTTGTAAAAAATGCAACACCATGAAGGAATCATTAGAATTAAATGAAATTTAATACACAAACTACTTGCATTAGTACAAATAAATGACAAAATTTTCAAAGCAAAACAATATTAAGTGTCCAAAACAGTTTTTGGTGTCGCCACCACGCTCTGCAATAAGTGTTGCTATACAGTCTGGCATGGGGTCAAACAGATTTTGAATGTCTGCTTGTGGAAGAGAATTCCCTATTGCTTGTATACGCAGTAAAAGTTTGTCTTTTGAAGTTGCAGATCACGAGCGAGACGACAACCAACCAAATCCCACACATAGTCAATAGGCAACATGTCCGGCGAATAAGCAGGCCGAGGAAGAAGTTGCATGTGTTGGGCTGAACAGAAATCTGAAACAGTCTTTGCAACATGTGGGCATGCATTATCCTGCTGAAAGCTAGCTCCAGGGATGCTGTGAAGGGAGGGAACGACTTCGGGCTGTAGCACTTCACGGACATACCTGTTGCTATTGATATTACCCTCAATTTGTAGCAAATTGGATCATCCATGGCACAAAATCGTACCCCAAACCATAACTCCAGGTGTTAGGCCACTATGTTCGATAACACATTCTGGATGGCAGCATTCACTGGCATAGCTTCTAACACGAATGCGGCCATCATGGTCTCACAAATTGAAGCATGATGCATCTGAAAAGACAACTTGGTGCCAATCAGCTTGCCAGGCTCTGTGCTTATGAGCCCATTGCAGACGCAGCCATCGATGGTTTGCCGTGAGGGGGATCCTGTTTAAAGGCACCCTTGCACGCAATCCACAGTGCAGCAGATGTTGACGAATTGATGAAGCCGACATTAGTACCTTTGGCAGTAGACCAACATGCCAACTGTCTGGAGGAAGCTGTACAGTCATTCACCGCCATACGGAACAGGTGTCAATCATCGCACACTGACGTCACCTTCCGTTGCCAGTTTTTCGAGTTGTTTGGCGCTCATCGGTCCACTGCTTCCAAACTCACATCACTGTGGAACTGTTCCGCTGCACATGAGTTCCTATTGCATGATAGGAAAATCCTCCTTCTTGAAGGCCGGTAATCCTACCCCATTCAAACTCCGTTAGTTGTTGGAATTTCTCCTTATTTCGTCGTAGAGTCATGCTTAGGTCTCGCTAAATGTTTGCGACTAAAAAAAATCATCAACTATTTTCAACGCTTGGCTACAGCACTCTATACACTTTCAGCATCAGTTCAGAGGAAGCTGTGCACGCATGTGTGGTGGCTCTGAAACTTAACTATTTTACTTAACATCCTATAACTAATATTTGCTGCAAAGTTCATTTAATTCTGATAATTCCTTCATGGTGTTGCATTTTTTAAAAACAGCAGTGTGTACTTCAAATTATCGAGAGGTTCGTATTATGGAAGGTTTGAATTATTGAGAGTCAACTGTATATACACTAGTATCAAAGCTGATAAAAAAAATTTTTAATCATCTGATTTTTTTTTAAAAAAATTGTCATGTGATTTGGGCAATTGTTAATACAAGATGAAGATTTGATTGTGTAACAGTCAAAATAGTGAATTTTTTTAGTAAATAAAATGTAAAAGTTACAATTTTTCTTATTTTGTTCACGAAATTGTTTCTCTTACCAGAAAAGTACAACTGATTGGTTACAACTAAAATAGTTTTTGAAACCCTGTAGACAATGGATTTAAGAGAAGACATATTTCTGTAATTGAATCTAGCCCTTTTCAAGAAGACTTTATTCTTTGATTATGAATGTTTTGAATTCAAAAGAATGATGCTAAGGGAAAGATCTGCAAGATCCTGCTCCATAGTCCAGTCCCAATGCATCTTCCAAGGCAAATCTTCTTGGCTATTTTTAGAACTTTGACCGGTTGTGGCTTTCTTCAGGAACACCCACACCGAATTGGTGTGAAAAAACACTCCTGACTGCCTTCTGTGTCTTAATGTAGAGACTATGAATTTTATTCATCTAAGAATTTGTGCTTTCCCTGGTCAGCACAAGCTTGAATTTTTCTTCTGACAACTGCCGTGCAAAGGCAAGTTTGTATTGTCTGCTCGCAGAAAAATGGCCAGTACGGCCTTTTCCTTGACATAATAAAAAAAAATTTATTTTTTTAATTCCAAATTATGGATACCATTATCTAGAAGCCCAGCAGTGGTCTTTCACTTAGACACAAAAGACAGGCACCTTCAGACCAATCATAGCTTGAAATGTGTAGCGCCATCATCGTATGTTATATTGTTATAAGAGTTGTATTTGACCTCACTCTTATGTATGGAATTATTTTTATATTTAATTTTTTTCTTGCGAGCTCCATTAATATTTTGTGGCATTCTCAGACTATTTTTGAAATGAAGTAGTGCCTATTTAAGATTTTCAAAGCAGCTTGGCTGGAAACTTTTAAATACTTTTCATTATTTACTTTTATATACTTAAGTTGCAAAGTTTTAGAATTGAGTAGAAAGCTCTTTATTAGTACTAATTGACCCATCTTTGAACCTTCTGTGTGAACCAGATTTTCTCTTCTCCAATATCATTAGTATTAATATAAAAGAGCGTTCTTTTAAATAGAACCTTTTCATATAAATATACAATATTTTATTTTGTTATTTTGTTACTGTTAGTTGTCTTTTTTAGAATTCAGGATGTTGAAAATTTCATTACAGTAAACTAATTATTACTTATTGCATGTTTTATGTATTTAGCCTTAATTCTGGGCTGTGGGTAGCCTAATGGTTAGAGCATCGGATGCCAGACCGGAAGGCCTGGGTTCAATGCCCGATGCCACCAATATCCGCCGAGTGCGCACGGAGTATGTGCTCGTTAAATCAGTGGGTCGTAATGGTGTCGCCATCTATCGTGAGCAAAATCGTACTGTCATCTTCATGGGCTCAAAGCTTCGGCTAACAACAGGCGTATCTCTAGCCCATTGCCGTGAAGAATTTCGTGGGCCTCGATCTGACTACGTCAGACAGGTGGCATAAGTAACAACAACAACCTTAATTCTCATCTCAAATTTTTTATTTAAAATTTTTATTTGGACATAATACAACAAGTATTAGTATTTACTGTCAAGAATTAAACTCTAATGTTATATCATATTTGTTTGAATTTTTAAAAAACTTAGTTTTATTTATGATATTTTAATAAAAAAAATTGCATAATTGATCTTTTTTTATGGTAATTCTATTTATTAAGCTTTGACACATGCAATTACTACATTATGCCTCCCTTTGAAGAGTAATCTCTGTTTCCTATTCTAAGCTTAATTTGAAATTTTCCTCACCTGAAAATTCTCCCCATCTATTATGAAATGTATTATCATATGCATAATAATTTATTTTATTCATTTCTTATACCTATTTTTACATATTTTTTTCTTCTAGAACATTTATTTCCATCTAATAACTTATTCGGTTAATATTCTACTTATTTAACAGAATTAAGATTTTTCAAGAATGAACTTAAGAAATTATATATCATTGTTGAAAATTCTATTAATTTTTTTAATTAATTTCATAAAGGTGAGTTTTTTTTAAATAGTATGTTTTATATAAAAGTAATTTTTATTTCAAGCTTTTTATAAACCTTCTCCTAAATTTTCAGCATTTTCTATTTGTGTAAGGTGGACATATTTTTAAAATTTTATCTGTATTAATTGTGTATTACTTTAATTTTTATGCTTTACTATTGTTATTTTTGCCTATGGTTAAAATTTGTACCTATTTCAAAATTTTGTGTCTTTTATTGACCTTGGTGTATCCTCTTGAATAATCATTTTTATAATTGTTCCATGTGTATTTATTTTTTTATATTCATTTCATAATCTTTTAGTTTTACATTTCTATGTGAAGGTAATTTTATTAAATTTCTAAAATACTTAGTGGTAATTTTCTAGTATAATTAGTCGTTGTAAGTATTAGTTTTCTCAAGTTTTGATCATTTCATTGTTTTTGCTTAATAACTTTTTTAATTAATTTTTACTATTTTTTTCATTTATGTTTATTTATTACTAATTATGACAATTTCTGTTTTCCATATCTATAAGAAAAAATTTTTCATTGCAGATGCAATACTGTGTACCACCAAGGATTTACTTGTGATATGTATCAAGGCTCCAAGAATGACCCGGATTACTCATTCAAGGTCTTAAAAATAAAACTTTTGTTCATGTTATGTATTATTAAGGCTCTAAAATGTTAACAAGATCATGCCTGACATTTTATATGACAATTCTTGGGTTTGAATCATGGTACCACTAAAACCTGCTGATGTATGTGAAATCTGTTTCAGGCTCAGATTTCTTACTTAGCATGGTGTGGAAGTTGGGACATTGGGGTGTCTGCGTGTGTGCGGTCAGGTATTGTTCTCATCACTCTGGTTTTAAATTATGAGTCCCATCGCCAATAACCCTCATCTAACTAAAAAACGTAATATTAATAAACTGTCAATCAATGATCTAGAATGATATCTGGTATGGAATTTAAAGTAATTTAAACTTTTTTCTTTATGTATGAAATAATGCAGAAATGGATCTTGAATGAATTCCTAGCTAATTAAAACATTACATTGTGATTTATTATTATTTCGTGCATTTATATAACTTTTTTTTTCTGTGCCTTTCTCATAGATCCTAAAATTTTTCTATAATTATTTAATTCATACATTTTATGAAATTTAAATTGGGTTAAAATATGCTTGTTTTTTCTCCTTCTCTCCATAAATTATGATATTTACATAATATTTCTTTTAATCTACTGAAGCATTTGATTTATTCTGTGTTAGTTCAAAAAGAATTATTTAAAGATTTTCTGAAGTTAATCAAAACCATAAGGATACTAATAAATTTTCCATTTGTTGTCTTTTAAACTAAAACATTTTTTATGTAGAAATGGTAGTTATCTGCTGAGAATTACAAAGAAAAATAAAAAAGGTATGTGCATATATATGTTCAAACACTTAATATTTCTATAACATTTATAAGTCTGCCTGAAAAAATCCTTATCATGTATAAAACAAAAACAACTAGAAACGTGTTGGAATCGGAAAGAAAAGGAGACCATTTGATTAAGTTTTTTCATACAATGCTCAACATCTCTATGATACTGTAAAATATTTTCAACTCAACCTGCCATAGCTACTGCAATTGATTGCCATTATAGGTTTGTCTGTAATGATGGTTTTCATTATTTAATTTTTGCATATGTAGTTTACATTTGATGATGAACTCTGGCATAACTGAATTTGGCTACTTCATGTTAACTGTTGTCTCATGTATATGCAGATATTCTAGTTTCTAAGGATTTCCTTTATTAAAGAAACGTGGTGTATGTGTTGTTTTCCCCACAGTAACACTGCCCTTGGGGAAAATTGAGTTTTACAGGGAAAGTTTGCATCCCAGCATGAGCTTCAATAAGATTATGGCAACCCTGGAAGATGTGAGCAGGGCACCAGATTGGCATCTTTATCACCTATGGCAAAAATTGCGATGTAAAATAATATTCTGGAAATTTCCATGAGGCAAAACAAAGAAAATTGCTTTACATGAAACTGAAGGGACTGAAATGATTTTTCCTGTGAAAAGAATTTCATGTTAAATGATATTGCAAATTATATACATATATTCAACAAAATTAAATTTCTTAGAGTATATTTTATTTACGTAGATATGTATATATGCATGTATTTAATGTAAATCAATGAACCAAAAACATTTATTGAGTTTTAAGAAAATGTCCTGATATTTTTCTTTACATTGTCTTTTTCAGCATCAAATTGCTCAAAGTTGTCTATTTTGTTATACATTTTACCATTGGAATGTGCATCTAAATAACTGAATTTTTTTTATGATATTCCTCATTTTGGATGATGTCAGAACAGGAGCTGCATTATTCATTTCATTTTCGTCTTCGGAATCTGCATCAATAATATTTGTTGAGCTTTGAGCAAACTCCAAAAATTTTTTGTCTACCATTTTTGGGGCTGTACACTCATCATCATCTCATGCAATGAATTCTGCTGATGATACAGTAGGACAGTCATATAATAAAGAAACTTTCATTCCCTAGAAGGGAAATACTTTTGTGTTAAGAGAAAAAAATATGCAAATACACGATGGTTTGTTGGGACCGTTGTTTTATTTTGTGTTAACCAATATTTTGTCTTAAGTGTTTTTGCGTTAAACGTATTTCATTGTGTAAAGATGGGTGGAGTTCTGTAGTCAATCAATTGAGCTTAAAATCTTCTTGTACAATGTTTGTAATAAGACAGGGAGACTTTATTTGCCTGAGTTCCTGCTAATGGGACTGTACTAGAGAGCTGTTTCTGGAGTACTGTGAAGCTTATTTATAACGAGTCCGTTTTTTGATAACTGTAAATAATTCTTTGTGTATATACATTGATTTGTCTTTATGTAGTCATTTATTCACCCTTTTCCATTAATAAATCTATTATCCAAATAATTGGAGTCATTGGCTGTGCAAATCACCCATGCAAATTTGTAATAATATATTTTACCAAGCTTAGTTTTACTGTGCTCCCATGAAACTTGACACAACTTGTTAATATGGTTAGAGATATAAACATTTCCAACAGTTAGGGCATAGATGCTGACAGATAAGAAGTGAGTGCGTCCATGTAAATTACCAAAATCTCTTGTTCCAAACTTAGATTATTTTTATTTTTCTGCAGTAGATTGGGTGTAATCAATTACCCAACATTGGTGACTCAGATTTGACAAACATTTCTTAAGAAATAGATGCTCAACTTCAAGATATTAAAACTTGTTATTTGTATCTTTTTTTCTGTTATACTATTTTCATTTAAGGATAATTGTATTCTGAAACTACTCAAGGCTTAGGAAGTATTAACTTGCATTTCTGCTTAAAAATCCTTAACATCACAGGATAGCTTATCACTGAAAAATACAGCAGTGTGATCCTCAAAAGCTATTCAACCAGAAATTGTAACTTACTGTGGAAGATTAGCACATTTTAATCTTAAATATACTTTGCATCTTATATCAGTGATGGGAACTACCTGTGCAGCAGTAAAGTTTGTTAATAGTGCAAGAGATATATAAAAATGAGATTTCAGACATTTCTGCCTCAAATGCAGGTGGATAAGCATTACACAAGCTTGTTGATGCAAATTGCCAAAATCTACTGTTCTAAGTTTTAATTATGTTGGTGCTGCTGCATTCGATTGGGTGTATTCATTCTATACAATTATTTTAGCACCACATATAGATAGCTTTTCATCTGCAAATAAACCATTAGAACACTTTTCATTGATGAGATAAATATCAAAAGGAAGTATATAGTTGTATTGTTAGTGCTTCACTTTTAAAACTATCAAAGAATGTTGAGTGATTTTTTAATGTAGTAACTATTTATATTTGTTCTAAAAAAAATTTTTTTATTTGAATAATTTATTTCTAACATATTTTGAATATGAAATCATTTTAAGGTATATTTATTTAGAAATCACAGTAGAAATAACTGTTGTCTAATCATTTTTTTAAAAAATATATGCTTGCATTTTTTATTGCATCTTAAATCTAATGGCTTCTGTAACTTATTTTTAAATTTTTTCCCCCCAGGTATGGCAAGAGACTAAATCTGAGTGCAAAAGATGCCCAAAGTGCAAAACTGCAATTGAGAAAACTGGAGGTTGTGATCATATGACATGCAAAAGTTGTGGCTCTCATTTTTGTTGGCAGTGTGTTCGTGAATTTCCCGATGCAGATGCAGTATATGAACATCTACCATTTTGTGATAAGTACCCTCGATGGTGAATAAAACATTTCCATTATTTAACATGAATAAGTATTGGAAAACATAAAAATTATTGGTACTGAACTTAAAAAGGAATTTGACGAGTTTGAAAAAAATCAGTATTTCTTTTTTACTAAAATTTGTGCTATATGTATATTGATCTTATATGCTTCAGGATTGAATTTTGCATATCTGCATGTTTTTTCTTTTTTCCCTGTAACAATGAATTTTGTACTTAGTATAATTATTTTTACTATAAATTGGCTTATCAATTTGTATGGTCAATTAAACTATGTATTATTATATGATGTGTTTTAAAAGATACAGTATTTCTGTGTTGTATAATTATTGTTCATTTAAAATACTTTGAAGCATATTCACATAAATATTGGCTAGTGTAAAAAAAATGTCTTTTTGAAAAAATTTCATAACCTTTTCCCATTTAAAACTATTTATGCTGATAATATTGAAATTTTGCTTATACATTCCTTCCCCTCCCCCTCAACCATTTTGAAATGAAATGTGTTTGTGTGTATTAAAAACGTATTGTAATGACTGTATATAAATGTGTTTGTTTTGTAGTACCATAGTACAAAAAGTTAATGCAAATGTAAATTTATATAAAATCACTAACAGATAATATGTTTAATGCTTTTTTTCACTAATTGATAATTTTTTTTTCTAAAAGAAAGAAATTAGTTGTTTACAAAATTTATCATTTATAGTACTGTTCTTGGCTTTTAAGCTATTATTTTGTACTTTTTCAATCAATCATTTATATATATATTTTTTTCAGAATATTTTCGATATACTCAAAATATTTTTGAATATGATATTTTGTATTTATTATGTACTTATTAACTATTGTTAAAATGTCTTATTTTGCTACTGAATATAAAACATACTTTAGTCTTCAGTAACTTAATCCAACTAGTTTTCCTCTTTTGTAGTCCTTGTTTTTATCAACAATTTATTTTCCGAAAAAAACTAAAAATTTTTGAGATTTGATTTTTATTTAAATATCAAATTATTAATTCAGAAATATTTTTTAAATTATGAACGATTTTTAATTGTTGAAATTATAATATTAAATAGTCTGAAAATGAACTGTTACAAAATTGTTGTTTTTAAAACGTGTGATTTGTGCTGTTTTATGTTCTGATCATACCAAAGGCTTTTCATGTGGATCAATGAGGTTTGATTATGTTAAATAGATCATGAATAATTGTGATTTTGATTAATAATTTATCGAAACTTTTCTTAACTACAATATATTTAACAGTTATTTTTATAATTCATATATATATATATGTTGATATTGTTATGCATTGTGTACATTTCTGTGAAACTTTTGTAACGTCACCGCATATATATGCATATTTTTGTATTTTCATAATTGTTTTCATTGCTAAAAAGTATGTGATAATGATTAATAGTTATTAAATTAAATGTTGAAAATGTGAATTAGAATATTAAAATATCCAACTTTACATGGTATGCTCCCCCCCCCCCTCCCTCTGTTTACTAGATTTGGTGTGTATGTGAGCAAAAATTCATTGGAAAATTTATTTTTTACTGTGAAATTTGATTAAAGCTTTTATATTTTTAAAACTGCTGTTTACTTCTAATATTTTTTTCATGTCATTCTTAAAGCATTAAATTAAATCCCTATATTTTTTTAATGGTTCAATTCAGAAACTGATATTTTAAATGTATTTGAAAATTAAAATTTGAGCTTTAGCTCCATAAAATGCTGTCTAAAAAGTGTTGTTTTTTGTTCAGTACATGATGAATTGGTTGTTTTACCATTAAAAAATTGAAACATCTACATTTATTTAGGTATTTAAGTAGAATAAAAACAATTCTGGAATTACATTAGTAGTTAAACATGTTAAAATTTCGGATTAAATTCTTTCAAAATTGATTAAATAAAAAGAAAATTCACTTTATAGTGGAACGTCGTTTATCCGAACATTTATTATCCAGAGCGTCAAATATTCGGACCAGAGTCCAGATATGTTTTCAAACAATGCAATGTGTTCAACAGTTTTGCGTGAGGCCAAATGTACCGAAAAACAACAACAACGAAAGTAGCAAAGGTCTATCAAATGGTGATGCATTTTCTGCGTTAGAGACAGCTATGGAGTGGTAGGTGAGTGAATGAATATTAATTTTGCACTGTTCAACTACACAAGGCTTTTGTCGACGGACTTCGTAATTTTGAAGCATGGTCAAGTGACGAGGACGACACCTGAACTGGCAACCCCATCTCATAACTACCACACCACACCAAATGGAGTGGTACAAAGAACAATAAGAGTGCTGACCTACTCAACTACTGCTGCTCAAGAGAATCAGAGACCATGCAGCGAAAAAACGAAGGTGTACGATGGTACAGTGAAAAATACGTGATTATTTTCCACAATCAAGGTAAGATTGTAACATTTTGCACCTATTTGACTTTTCTTCAAGCACGTTTCCTGCATGTGATGATTTTCAATATTCATATAGTATCTGTTTTCATATACTGCATGGATTGCATTCGGTTTTTAGTTATCCGAACGGTGTCCAGTCCCAATTGATTCGGATAAATGATGTTCTACTGTATGTTTAAATTTTTTTTCAAAATGCTTTGTTTATTAACTGAATGTAATAAACTACATGTGTATGTATGTCTTTGTGAGCTACTAGATAAACTAGAACATTGGCTGTCTTTATGTACACAAGAAATCGCCAAGTTTATAAAAGTAAAGCAATTGCGAAGGAAATTTTCTCAAAAAAATGTATCAATTTTCATGAAAATTTGTAGCATTTTAATTCATACATCTTTGTTAAAATTTCAAATTATTTTATTAATCATTTTAATATATTAACCTGTTGACTGTGATTGACAAGTATACTTGTCATGCATAAAAAGTAGTAACCATTGGCTATTTAAACTGTAAATTTGAGAAAAACAAAACATATTCTCAAATTTCAAGATGTTTAGAATGTTTTGAGGCTAGGCCTCAAAATGCCTCATTTAGCCTCAAAATGTTTTGAGGCTAAAATAAAAAATATGAAAATTTTAAGATGAACTCGTGCAACTCTGTGTTCCGGTTGAAACAGTTTGTAAGTTCGTATAACAAATTTATTTATGTGCTGTCATAATATTTCTAAATGGTAGCCAAAAAGGGGCAAGTAGAAAAAGTCAAGAAGTTGATTTTTAATAGGGTTCCTTCAGGTATAGTCAGCCATGGGACAAATGTCACATACTTGTTATAATAATTGCTATTTACTCTGCTGGCCATACAAAATACAACACCAAAAAGGACTAGAGATATTACAGCGAAATTTATTTGGCAGATAACACGTTGTGCGAAGATCAAACGTTTAAAAATTACAGCCTCTTGTGAAGTGTGGAGGATGACAAAATCAGTAGTTAGCGTAAAAATCAAAGAGGTTTTGGATGTATCCTTTGGGTACAGTAGTCCATGTGGCTTCTGCATATTGCCAAAGTTGATCTGGTGTAGCAGCGGGTGGTGTATCCCTGACCAGTCGTTGTGCAAGCATGGACCACACATTTTCGATTGACGATAAGTCGGGAGAAAAAGCAGGCCAAGGAAAGCAATGCGTGCCATGTTTGGTCATGCATTATCCTATTGGAATATGGTTGATGGCAAGCGCTGAATGTATGGAAAGACCATGAGCTTCACAACACCCCAGATGTAGCGCTGGCTGTTCAGTTTGTTTTTGTGCTGGCAATGCATACTAGAGGGGTGCAGCAGTGAAATCCAACACCAAACTAAATCATGATACCGGGTGCAGGACCAGTGTGGCGATGCATAACGCAGCAGTTTGTAGTGTCTCCGAACTCAATCCGACCATCGGGATGTTGCAGATAGAAGCGGGATTCCTCAGTAGACACACTGTCTTTCAACTCCGTTGTCCACGTTCGCCATTCATCGCTCAATTGGAGGCACAAACGCCTGTGGTTTCCAGTCAAGGGTAAAGGAAGCAATGGACGCTTTGCTGACATTCCACTCTGCTGAAAACGGCGTCGAATGGTACTAGCGGACACCGAATGATGCTTAACAGACTGAATCTGTTGTGCTGTTTCTCGTGAGCTGGCGAGCGATCCATCACTACCATGCGCACAATCCACCTGTCATCATGGGCAGTAATGCAACGAGGTGTGTGCGGTCGGTCCGTCGTTTCCTCTTGAATCCAGCGATGACTAATCCTCATTACAGTTGCTTGGTTTCGTCCAACACGTTGACCGATTTCTTTGAAGGATCATCCTCGATCCCTATAGGCTACTATTTTTCCTTGGTCGAATTCAGAAACTTGGTCAAAAGACGCATGATGTCTTCCGCAAGGCATAGGTAAGCAGCTTATAAAACAAATAGAAATTACCGTACTTCTATCGCCTACGGTGCTGTTACTGGGCATATGGGCCGCTTGCGGCCCTCAATCCCATATCTGTAGATAGATGTTGAACGAATGTTTTCATTTTCATGCTCGGAGAAGGACGTTACTGATTGGCTGGGCAAATCGTGCGGAAAAGTTCCACTTGGAGTTTTTAGGTACATGCTAAAAAACTGTGTGATCGCTCTCTGATTGGTTCTTGGCTTATGAGGAAATTGACTCTCATTAGCTGCTCAAAAGTCCAGGTAAGTAGCATAAGATAATGAGGGCGGGGATTGGCCAGTATTGAGAGATATAGATACTAAAATTTAAATTTTAAAAAGTGAACAAAAAATGTGCAATAAATAAAATTGCACTGAAAGAATAGAAATTACGGTGGGTTATATACGAGTAGAGAAGTATTCTCTGTGTGTCTTTTAGTTGTAATATTCGGATTGTAGTCGTGAAGATAAAGGATATTTGCATTGTTACTATGCGGTAGAGAATCGAAGAAAAAAAAGTTTTGTACGTGTGATTTAAAGTTAGAAGTTTTAGTGGCTTTTTAGATATCATTTCGCATATATCTAGTTGCTTTTACAATCATCCAGTTGGTAGAATTTTGAAGAGTATCAAGTATATATTATTTGTTTTAGCGGCGACTTCTATTGTCAATCTGTTCTCCCCTTATATAGCGCTTCTATCGCCCTTAATGTGCGTCTGCGCTATAATGCAAATGATTTGCATATTTTATCGCCGCCAACGCATGATGTAAATTTCACATGGTTTGCATGCTTCCTTCAGGGTGTTGCATTTTATGTGGCCAGCAGTGTAGTTTGTATTGAAATAAAACTGTATTTATATATATTGCAACTTTTATCTAAAGATATGTTCTACTACTTTTTGACGGATTTTTTTTGTTTGTTGTTGTACTGTGTGCATTATATAGAAGAAAATGAACCTGTGCACACTTAACTTTTTAATATGATACTAATGCATAAATAAATAGCTCTTTATACAAGATAAGATTCTCAGTGAATCATTAAAGGACATGACGCCAACTAGGTGCTGAGCACATTGATAGCTGCTGGCCCGTAGTAACCTTGCTATCGAGTAGTAGTTGTTGTTTCCAATCCTTCAGAGATCTAGCGGCAGCTAGATCAAATCCATGATACCGTGAACTCTAGCTAAGTCAAGCACCAGTAGAGGACTTTCATAAACATCCGCCAGAGCGAACCCCAAGCAATCCAGGATGTGATCGGGGGATGCCTGCTTCAGATTGCATTTTTTGCACAATGAAAAGATTTTGCGTCCTGAGTCGAATATCATGTTTTTTAGATGTCCACTCTTATGTGTCTTGAGATGGCCGTTTGATCATTTCTGTCACCCCCCCGCGCGGTGTCTTCCTGCTGAGCCAGTCTTGTCTGACTGCTTTTTTCTTAAAAGAGAAAATTGATTTATATATTAGTGTGTAGTCCCGGTTGAGAGGCTCAGAACAACTTCTTTTAACCAAGATGTCTGCAGCATCGTTCCCTTGGATGTTAACATGGGAGGGAATCCACTGAAAGTGGACTTCCCTTGGCTAGATTTTAAAGATGGGCGATAATTTGTATGCCCACAAAGTCGCATACATTGCTCCAGTCCTGTAGATAATGAATCGAGCTTCCACTGTCAGTAAGAACCCAAATGTCATTAGAATTAGTGCCGTCAAGGATGGTCTTTAATCCTTCATTTATGGCAATTAATTCGCTTCT
>BMAO01020509.1:0-79691 GCA_019973975.1 Trichonephila clavata
AAATATTTAGTTTTGCAAAGTATGATACGAACGAGTATATGAAATTGTTTCGTGGAACCTGGTATTGTAAACAATAGAATATTCACATTCTAATAGGTAGTAAATATAAGGAAAATTGTTTAAATTATTTTTTACTTATTACAATAAAAGTTTAAAATGTATTGCAAAATAGGGTTATATTATGTATAAACAAATTTTTTCCGTTATAATGATTGTGATGAGCTTCAGAACTTGTTATACAAACTTCGAGTACGTGAATCCATTTTATACACATTTATAATTTTCTTCTTTCGAATTTTTATTTGTTTTTGGAACCCTGGGTATGCCTCGTGGAACCCCAGAGTTCCGTGGAATACAGTTTGAAAACCACCGGTTTAAACTACCTGAGACAGCCATAGATAAACAGCGGCAGTGCTTGTGAAGAAGAAAAGAGTGATACAGTCGTTAAAAAAAGAAACCCTGAATAACATTCTTAATACTAATGTTATATTATTTGGAATGAGCAAATACTTAACAGAAAATAAATTATGGTGCAAAAAGTCAAATAAGTTCATCAATATAGTAAATAAGCAAAAAATTATTTTTTTCAACCTAATAAAAATTTATTTTCTGTGTATTTGATATATCTCATTCTGTGTATTTGATATATGTTTTGATATATCTTCGATTACGCAAAACATCACAATATATGAATTTCTACTCAGGTATTTTTATATAAATGTAAACATTTAGTAGCACTATTAAAATGGGAACTATTTAATACAATTATGAAAAGAATGAATTGTATCGTATAATTCTTTTCAAACTTAAATTTCTGTAATTATAAAATGCTAGATTTACAGAATTTTATACAACTCTATCTAATAGTTCAGGAACAATTCTAGGTCAATTTAAGATCAGAACAAGTCCAGCATTGAAGGTCTTGTTTAAGCTTATAACATTTTTTTACAGATCCACGTATCAAGCAATATTCGAAACGAGAATAAATATGATGAAATATTTGATCAAATTATCCCTTACGGTTTTCTTCAAATCTACTAAAAAATTCGAATTAGAACTAATAAAAAGATATAATGCTATTTATATCATAAGCTTTTTAGAAAATGCTCTAGTTTACTTCCGGGAAAATTGTTCCTTAAAGAAACAAAATTTATCTGTTACGTATTTGTTATTTTCCATAATTAATTCATTAAAAATCACAATTTAATTCCTTTTCAGTGATTAATATTGACACGAATTCTTTTCAATCTCAAGAAGGCTTGTAAAATTTAGTAATGGTATTCCTTTTTTGATTAAAGTACATGTTTATTTATACTTGCACAGTAAATTAATAATTTACAGAAACAGAAAGAAAAAGTACGATAAATTAACATCCATAGCCAAAATAGAGGAAAAATATAAAAAAAAAGTAAAATAATAAAGATAGAACAAAAGTTAAAAAATTTAAAACAAGGAAATTATTCAAAACAATATTAAATACGATATAACTAACCACAATTTGTTTTCCTTAGTATTTGTTTACACTAAGATGTATATTTTATATCCCTTATCACATACAAAAATAATATAGGTAAAAGTAATCCTAAAATAACAATTCACTCATGGGAGTAATTTATTAGAATTTTTATTACTAATATTACAGTAATTTATTGCAAACATATCTTAGAAAAGTAGGGTAGAAGATATAATTGATTGTTTCTAAAAGATAATGATATGTCTTCTTTTCATCCAAAAATCTACTAATGAGCATCAAGAGTCTATGGATAAGAATTTTTTGTTTTATAGCTATCATTATGAACCAGTATGCAGCAAAGAGTATGTCTTAAAAAAAAACAAAATTTTCTTCAGAAACAATATAAAATAATTGTATACTACTTATAAGAACCAGACTTCTCTTTATGTAGATATATTAATATTTTATTCCAAGAATAATAATTATTTTTCAGAAAAAAGAAGAATATATAGTATTTGACTATATGTTATGAATGAGAATGAGACTTTAGATTTTGAGTTTGATGTAGAATGCAATTATGAATTGTATAACGAACGGATTTTGACTTACCGCCATTTTCCATGCTGGGTGTATAAACAGTGTGGAAGTATTTCGAAAGCTGAATGAAAGATATATAACTGAAGATTATTAAGGAATAACACCAATGATTTCACAAGTCGACTTTTCATGTATATATTTGCTTCACACACACACTCATGCCTTTACATGTACGATAAAGAAAAACATTTCACAACACATAATCACAAGAATGGCGACCATTACAACCGAATAATCCGAATCGAATGTCATTTTCCCGCCGAAATCACACCGGCTTCCAGAAAACGAAGTTAAGTTCGTGGCGCCATCTTTGGACGGCGATAGGAGTCAACTATTCTTAACACTATATATACTGAATTCGCTATGAAAAGTCTTACAATGCACATGAATGTTTTTTCTTAATTTTTACTCAATAAATGTAATAAGTTTCATTGAACTTCAATATTACCACTGCGTGGTTGCGGCAAAAAAGAATAATTATTTAGTTTCTCGACAAGCCTAATAGGTTCTTTTCCCCAAATGTGAATACCTTTTCAATTACTATTCATCTTAAATTCAATATGATTGAATTTCTTTTAGGAACCAGATTTTACATTATAAACATATTGCTAATCGAATTTTTTATATGTTGGGATTATATTAGGAATCATTTAATAAAATAAATATAGCATAATTATTTTCACAAATGCATAATATACATTTATAAAACAATAAAGTGTTTTATGTATGTTTTTTGAATATTTTAAAAGTTTAAAATTCATGAAAGGATTTTCATGATTTCTGAATCCAGAAATGATTGCAAAAATTTGGAAGCTAGAAAAGCTTGAGTTATATCGGATAATAATAGTACAACTTTCAAAGAAAATTTCTCATCTTATTCTAATTGAATATTCTGATGTAAAATTGCGTCTGAAAATACAAATTTTAAATTTTTTTAAAAAAATAGTTTAAACATGGCAGACGTGTGTATCGCATTTTTAGGCCAATTCCATTAACTTCCCAGACATTTCAAAAAAAAAAGAAAAATGTCTAGATATATATCTTTGGAATAAAATTACCATACCATTTTAAAAATCTATGAATATATATTTGTAAATATTAAAATCACGAGTTAAAATATTAAAATAACTTTATTTTATACTGGAAATATAAGTTTTAATATATATTTTCAGGGATTAGTTCATGTAAATATAGCTTTAAATAAATTATTAAATGATTTTAGAGCTCTAAAAATGGTTAGAATTGTTTAATTGCTCATACCTGCCTGTAATTATTAGGAAACGTATTTAAACAATTTGGTAACTCCTTATTAGCCGTATCATGTAAAAAAATAAAAATAAAGATTCCCATGTGTTAATAATTTTAATTTAAATTTCAGTACGCATCAGTATTTCTTTATTATTTTTATAATGTAAAAATAAATTATTTATTGTAACGCATAATATATTAGAAGATTAAATGTAAAGCTAGTTTAATAAAATATTTAATTAAATAAAATGTAATTTTTATTATCAAACATATTAATATTTAAGTATAGTATTTACCATATAGTTTATGCTAGCTGTTACCCGCCCGCTTCGCTGGGTATTTCATGATGTTTTAATAAATTTTTACTGCTTATATATATGTATAAATTATTGATATCTAAGTCCTAGCATTAAGAATTCGAATGAATTGAAAAATATACTTATACCACCACCATAAAATATAATACAACCACCAACTGTCACCTGTTGATAAAAAAAAAGGGCAGAACTCATGCTAATTTGTATTTTTTAAAAATCTCTAAATTGAAGCATAGAATGATGCTTTCGTAACTCAAAACCAAGTGGATTCCCGCAAAACCAATTTTCGGTGAATCTCTACTCCGTAAATTGAACATGCAAGCCAATTTCAAATCTAAATCTAACAGAAAAAAGCAAAAGTTTTACTATAAATATCCCCGTAATCCCGTTGAGAGCCGTTTTCCAAAATTACCGCTCTTAGCGGATTTAAATTCAACAAAAGAAAATCCAAACCAAATTTCATTATTATAGTCTTGTAGCTCGAAAAAAGTAATTTTTTTTGTCAATACGTCCCAGTAACCCCCTGCAACCCCCAGAACTTGATTTGCTTAAAATTTATTCTTAGTGGATCCCTATTCAACAAAAGAAACATGCTTAACAAATTTCAAGTATATGGGTCTAACAATTAAAAACAGGAATTTTTTTTCTGTAACTCCTCTTGACCCCTCGCAAACATCTTTGGGGGTCAATTTTCATTTTACTCTTTGTTAGAGGAACTCTATTTCATGAAAGGAACATGCCTACCAATTTCCAAGCAGGATGATCAAGTAGTTTAAAAATGGAAATATTTATCGATTACGCCTCTTAATCTCCCGAAATTAAACTTGGTAGTTGATATTCGCGAAACCTATTTTGTAGCGGTTCTCTACTTTTCGAAAGGAATCTGCTTACCAAATTTCAAGACTGTACGTCTAACAGTTTAAAAATAGGGATAATTGTCTATAACGCCACTTGAGCCCCGGCAACGCCACTTCTGGGTCTGTTTTCACAAAACCGATTTTGTAGGGGAATTGCACTCTAAAAAAGGAAATCTGCTTAGCAAAATTTGAAGACAGTGCGTCCAATTAATTAAAAATGCAAAAAAATTATCAATAACGCCCCTTGAACCCCGCAACACCATCTAGGGGTCGATTTTCACAAAACACATTTTGAAGTGTATTTCTATCCTATGAGAGGAATCTGCTAACCAAATTTCAAGACTGTGAGTCTAATAGTTTAAAAAAATAAATAATTATTTATATCTGCCCTTAACCCCCCGCAACACCCCTTGGGGGTCAATTTTCTCCAAACCCGTTTTGTAGCGGATATTTACTCCATGAAAGAAACATTCCTACCAATTTTCAAGAAGGTAGGTCAAATAGCTTACAAACGAAAATATTTATGTCTTACGCCACTTATTCCCCTGCAACGCCACTTAGAGGTCTGTTTTCACAAAACCTTCTTATAGCTGATCTCTACTCTATGAAAGAAATCTCTTTATCAAATATAAAGTCTGTGCGTCTAATAGTTTAAAAATGGAAATAATTATCTATAACGCCCCTTAAGTCCCCTCAACGCCACTTGAGGGCAATTTTCACGAAACCCATTTTTAGCGTATCTCTACCCTATGAGAGGAAACTCTTTACTAAGTTTCAAGACTGTACGTCTAATAACTTAAAAATAGGAATTTATAACGCCCCTTAAACCCCCGCCCCCGCAACACCCCTTGGGGGTCAATTTTCCCAAAACCCATTTTGTAGCGGATATTTAATCCATGAAAGAAACTTACCTACCAATTTTCAAGCAGGTAGATGAAGTAGTTTAAAAACGGATATATTTATGTATTACGTCCCTTAATCCCCAGCAACGCCACTTAGAAGTCTGTTTTCACAAAACCCGTTTTGTAACTGATCATTATTCTACGAAAGGAATTCTATTTATCAAATTTAAAGACAGTGCGTCAAATAGTTTAAAAGTGGAAATAATTATCTATAACGCCTCCTAAGCCCCTGCAACGCCACTTGGGTGTCGATTTTCAGCAAACTCATTTTGTAGCGGATCTCTACTCTCTGAAAGGAACCCGCTTACCCAATTTCAAGATTGTACATCAAGTAGTTTAAACATGAAAACAATTATTATTAAAGCCCTTAACCCCCGTAACGCCCCTTGCATTTCGAATTTCGGAAAAATCCTTTCTTAGCTGATGTCTACTCTATCAAAGGAACATGTCTAGCAAATTTCAAGTCTGTAGGTTGAATAGTTCCAGAGATTTCGTGATTAGTCAGTCAGTCAGTCAGTCAGTCAGTCGCTTTTCTCCTTTATATATATAGATATAATAACTACTTCACCCCCCCCCTCTTAAAATGAACATATATTTAACTCTTAATTCAAATATTTTCATACATTAATTATTACACCATATTTGATATATATTATAAATTCTAAATAGCATTTTGAAATCTTAACCACTTGACACGGCTGTTTGTTTCATATTAATTAGAATAAGATACATAGAGTTAAATTATATTGCATATAATAAATCATTATGTTAATTATGGTGCACGATTTTAATAGAGATGTGATTATATTTGGTAACGTTTTTACAAATTAAAATTAATTATACTAAAAATTAAAAGTTTGGGACTGGCAAATTCTGATCGGTAAGTTGGTTTGCTTCAAAATTATTTTTCTCTCTAATGCTGCTGCGTATTTGTATTTTTACCTTGGCAGACCCAGTACATTCTCAAGGAGCTGGTATCACTTTTTAGTGCGGCACCATATGGGCGATACCAACTACCGCAAGTAATTTTGTCACGCATCTTCAGAGCTCAGGTACCACCTCCCTCTGGAGAGGTATTTGAGCTCTGAAGATGTGAAATTGTACTAGGAGTTCAATTTTGACAAGAGCATCCAAGTCAAATGGGTACTCAAGGATTTTTTTACATGTCGCATAATAATACGACATGAACGCTGTCGATTTTCTGAATCATGAAAATCCACCGACTTGGGGCGGGGCTTATCCCTTTACGGTGCAGAAACGCAGCGACAAACCAACCACGCCACCCAGCCGGTTTGTTTGTCACTGAATTATTTTGCTTGCATAATTTATATCACCATCCAACCCTTCTTAATTGAAATATAAATATGATCAATGGACAGAGTGATAGGAAACTTTCATAAATCTCTAAAAATTATAGCTTTATTGCAAGCTTTATGAATAATTTTGTTTATGACATTAAATAGTTTCATTGATATTTATTTAAAATGTTATTTAGAAACAGTGTTCCAATATTTCTTATTCCAGTGCCTTCCGAATTGCGGTTTTACGTACAATGTTTTGAAAAAGGGCCAGCTGATAAACAAATGCTTTACTTAATTCTACGTTGGGCTGTTAGGAACATACTGCCTAATTTTGTATTACATACGGTAATACCACATATTTTGCAATTCAATACCGCATACTTTGTAATGCAATACCGCATACTTTGTAATGCAATACCATACTTTTGCATACGCTACTTTGTAATGCAATACCGCATACTTTGTAATGCAATACAGCATCGTAGCATACACATAACTATGTACTCAAATTGTTTAAAGGACGGTACCCGATGACACTTGTTCTAGTTATTTTGTGGATTCAGCCTCAGTTCCTCAGGGTTATGGGTAGCCTAGTGGTTAGAGCATCGGACTCCGGAACTTGGTTCCATGCCCGATGCCACCAAATACCCTCCGAGTACACACGGACTACGGGCTCGTTGAATCACTGGGTCCGTAAGTTTTCCGGGCGGTCCCAGCAGAAACTACGGGTGCAGGGTGCTGGAGAATATATCCTCCCATCCAGCTCATTCCTAAATTTTGGAGGTGGAGATAGGCCATGTCGCCACCTATCGTGTAAAAGTCCAACGTGTCTCAGGCTCTGGTAACTGTCCTTCCTTCCTTTCCGGAAGGACACGCCTACAACAAAAACCCACAGTTTTAATTCCTTTGAAAAACAAACCCATAAAAAGATCAGTATAAAAATCTGCGAATTGAAGGGACATTAGAAATTTTAGTAATTACTGGCATCATTGTATACATTTAGCAGATATGTCAGCGTTTCTTAAACCGTGGGGCGCGTGGTAATACTGCATGGGAGGCGGGTATATATAATAAAGACTAAAATATAAGGTAAAAAAATATTAATTTACTCACAGGAAGCAAAACAAAATACACTCTGACATAAAAAAATACATATTCACAATGATATAAGATACTTATAAATGTATCAGTATGGCAAAAAGTATTTATAATACAAAATTAAAATAAGATTAAATTTACTAGTGGCTTATATGGTCTCTTGGTCTATATACAATATAACACCTACTTATTTTGATAATTTGTGGAGTTTATAATTAAAGCATTTAGTCGCATTTTTTCATTCAATACATAGTTGATGTAACGGGGGGTGCGATGAAAATTAGACTGAAAAGGGGGTCGCAAATATTGAAAGTTTGAGAAGCCCTGACGTAGGTGCATATTTAAAGTGTATTGCCCTCAATTGAGAAATATCGCCATATATAGTACAACACCTTTAGACATTTTTTCCCTACCTTTTCGATTTATTTAGCTATAATTCTCTAATTCACTTTGCTTTATATTTAAATTGTTAATTATTGTATTTATGTCAGTATGAAGTTCACTGTCATATACCTGTCAGACTTGAATATAGCCAATATATTTCATTAAATAAAATAACTGCTCAAGTTTTAGTTCTTCTTATAGTTAAGTACTACAACAAAACCTGTAGCTACATATAAACATAAATTAAGTGTAGTCTTCATAATATACTTTAAACTAGGGCAAATAGCTGCCCGTGGGGCACATGCGGCCCGCGAAGACAGAGACAATATCAAATATGGAGAAAATGTTCTCTATATTTGGATCAATATACGAGGGATGGAGCATAATTCATTGCAACTATTTTTTTTCTTGTAGATATGTGAACAGATAACAAACGTATATGAGTCGTGTGGAAGTTCTGCGCGCATAGTGTGTATGCAGCACAACAGATGGCTCTGTGATAGCTGGTTGTAGCGCAGCGAGAGCTGTGAAATCATTAAGTTGGTGAGCGTCGTGTGAGATAAACTAACCCATGTTGAGAAGCGCGCTTACATCAAAATAGCCGTTTCCGAGGGAGAAATGCGATGGACTGTCACAATGAATTAGTGGAAGCCCTTGGGAATATTGCCCTACCATACCATGCATCAGCAGGGGGGGGGGGAGGAAAGTTTCAGCAAGGACGTGTGTCAACCAACAGGTGACCCGATTCACACATAGTGCAGCAAATGTTGAGGTTGATGGCATTCAGTGCCTCCCACATCATTGGCAGCGTGCGGTGACAGTAGCAGGGGACTACATTAAGGGTTTTTAGTCACAGGTTTGTCATCTCAACTTTATGTGTTCTGTGTTGTCATTCTTTTGCACCGTGAAGGTCATATTGCCCTGTATACTACCGCAATATATTAATGTGTTACAATATTTTAGTATTATTCATTGTCCACACATGTAGTTAAAACCTTGTCCTTTTGTCTGTACATGTCACATTTTCCAACCGGACTGGTATCTTCAAGAAAAAAATAGTTGCCATGACTTTTGCCTCAACCTTCGTATATTTTGTGACGGATCTATACGCGGCTCTACTAATCCCTTCATGGCTCTTTTAGGAAAATATTTATTTCAACCAACTTTCACCGATTACGGAAGCGTGATTATGTAAATGAAGTAGATTTTATAAATTCTGTTTTCGCGAGTTTGTGATTTGGCAAGTAGGAGTTAACATAGAGTCTGCCCGATAGCTGTTAGTTGAAGACTGAAAGAGAGTGGAATTAATTAGCGGTCTTGGAGTTGTCCAGGAAAAAGATTACAGAGCTTGGGTCCAAAGACATTGATCAAACCAAGAGAGATCACCTGCAAGTTTCTAATGTAGGATCCGATGCATACAAAGTGCAGGTATTGTGAGCTTGATTAAGTAGAAGTTAGCTTATTAGTGGGTGACGTAGTTATATTTGAGCGTATTTAAGCTGTCTTAGATTCAGTTGAGGGTCCGTAGTATAGAATCCTACCTCCGCACTCTACTATCTAATCACCTACTTTAATTAGATTGTTATTGTGTCTGATTGATATTTGGTCACAATAAATTAGTTAGATTGAAATCATCTCTGTGGATTATTCAGTTTCTCCCACACACCTAGCCGGGTTTACAAGTAGACAAGGGGGTTCAGACTCAAGCAGGAACCGGCCGCTATCACATTTTTAGAGCAAAGTTTTCCTTGCATAAAAATCAACAAGATTTAATATAAATGCATGTTGGCTAACATTATTTTACAGGCTGTAATGAGTATTTCAACAAGCACAGTCTCACTCTGAATTTTTTTTTAAAATTAATTAATTAATTAATTATTTATAAAAATTGCAGAAAAGTGTGATTGAATACATTTGTCTCATTAAGCTTATTTTAATATCAAATATACTTGCATATGTAGATGATATGAAACTAGCGCAATAAATACATTGAATAAAACTACCACTATTTTGCTTAATATATTTATTGATTATTATGCCGCCCCGCCAGTATGGTGGATATGTCCCTCGGCTTGTAACCTAGTGGGCTCGGGTTCGAATCCCGAATAAGGCATGGATGTATTTTCCGGGAAAAGAAGTCGGACTTTCGCCTGTAATGGATTCCCGTCTCGAATGGAAAGCAGCGCACCCCTTCTGTTTATGCTGGTATCATCGTTTGTGTAATAAAAAGTCTATATTCTTCTGTGTGATCGTACTGTATGTTTCTGTTCGTCTATCTCTCTCGTCTTTCATATGTACACCAGCATGAAAACACGCGACCACAGCAACATTGATTATTATGGTAAAATGTATCATTTTTTTTCTGAGATACAAAGTTAATTAAGGCAAACAATCATTTTAAAAAGCTGATGCATTCCGGTATCCTATGCTTCCACAATAAAGCTCCTGAGATCACAAACAATTGCTCGCCCTTGCTCTAAGCGAAGGCTTTTGTTCTCATTGGTTTGAAATTGGAATATCAAATAAAAATGAAAATTTTACTGAACACGCATTTTGTCACAAATGAGTACATTATTTAGGTTTTCTACTGATCTTTATTAAAATTAAATATGACTACTGAAGTATTCAAATGTGTCATTTCAGTTCTATTATAATTTTCATTGATATCCACAATATAGAACCTCTGACAATAAAATTTGGTGAATAGTAAATAACATTAACCAAGATGAAATATTAAAGAAATTTATCTTACTGTCCTGCGAAATAGTCACCTCCCATAACTATGCACAACTGAGATCTGCTATACATGTCCTTGAAACTTTGCAAGAAGTCTTCTTTTGGGATGGAGTGCGGCTGCGTTAGCCAAGTGATCAAGGTATCGGATCGTGGCTGTCATGTCATGAGTTCGAGCCCATTACCACTGAAGACCCTCCGTGTAGGGAAGTTGTGGGAAAAATAGAGTTTCCCTATTTAAATAGCAGGTTCTTTGATAATAAAGTTAAGAGAAAAACAAATAATTGCTGCGAAGCTTACTGGAACAGTAATTTCAATTACGAGCACTCGACGTTGAACATACAAGGGTAATCCCCACGTGAGTAGAGGAAAAGGTTAAAGGTTACAGCTAATGCTCCCTCGGTGGGGAGTTGAGCGGTTTCTCCCCTCACGCAAGGGAGGGGAACACACATGGCCTGGTGGTGATGAGACCCTGCGGTCGGAACACAACATCCTCCCCCATTTTTGAGTCTACTCAGACTCAAAAATAGTAGTGACATTGAAAACACTTAGTCTCTTGGGTCTTCGGATAGTACGTCCATATCTTGATATCTTAGGCAGATTAAGAGGAGCATCTACAGGTATCATTGTACTCTCAGAGACATCAAGGGTAGCAGAAGGAACTTTAGGAGCATCAGCATCCAATGGAACATCATCTGACTCTGTCGTTTCCACAGATTGAATTTCCAAAGGAAAAACTCCCTGGATAGGACGAATGATCTCGGAATTGGTGCATCTCAGCTTTAGGGTGCGTACTTTTCCGCCCCTTCCAGGAATCAGCTCGATAACTTTGCCTAAAGGCCAGTAAAGTCTCTTCTTGTTTGGATTTTCGATGAGAACTATCTCGCCAACCTTAAAGGCTCGAGACGTCTTATGAGCCTTTTGCACTAATAACCCAAGATATTCTTTACGAAACTTTCCTCTTAGATCTTTCAAAAGTTTCGCTCGAAATTTGACCCTTCTCTGAAACTTCGCAAAATCACAAAGATCTAAATCTATCACCTCAATAGAGGAATTTCCCATCAGGAACATTGCAGGTGTCAAAGGTACCAGGTCATCAGAATCCTCAGACACATAAGTCAGAGGACGACTGTTGACAATAGATTCGCAATCACATAAAATGGTGAGAAGCTCTTCGTACGTCAAGATTGCATTACCTAAAGTGCGTTTTAAGAGATCTTTAAGCACTCTTATGAGCCTCTCCCACCAACCTCCCCACCATGCTGCAGTGGGAGGATTAAACTTCCATTTTATGCGTTGAATCTCTGTTTCCCGTTCAATTTTTATCCAGTCCAGGTTTTTGAACTCCCGGACAGCACCTTTGAAATTAGTTCCATTGTCAGTGTACACGACAGAAGGCCTGCCCCTTCTGGCTATGAAGCGTCGTAAGCACAGCAAAACATTATTGGTTGTCAACGCTGTAATCAGCTCTAAATGCACTGCACGATACACTGCACACGTGAAGAGCACAATCCACACCTTTTCACCAGTTTTTAGAAAGAGAGGTCCGGCAAGATCAATGCCTGTCACTTCAAACACATTAGTATCCCTTACTCTATCAGCCGTTAAAGATGCAGATTCACTTTTAACTGATTTTGCGTTGTATCTTTTACATTTTACACAATTTTGAATGACATTTCTGACTGTCCTCCTTGCCCTCAAAATCCAAAATTTTTCTCTAAGAATTGAGACTAGCATTTGCGTACCTGCATGACAGTTTTTCTTGTGATAATATTCTATTAATCTTTGAGTTAAAATACAATTATTTGGTAGTAGAATAGGAGACAAGAAATTAGGATCATCCTTACGTTCTGTGATTCTAGTTTTAACCCGAATTAAGCCCTCATTGTCTATGAATGTATTTATATGTGGGATATTGTTTACTTCGGGAAAGTATTCTTTTTGTACTAAGCATATTAAGGTATTTTCGGCCTTTTCAATTTCGGACGTTGAAAGTTCTTTTAATTTTCTATTCTTTAATTGCTTACGACAGTTACTTAAAAATCTCAGAACCCAAGCTATCATGCGAACAATAGAGTGGTAATTAGAGAATTTTATGGAATACCATGTTTCTCTCTTATCTGTAACGTTAAGATTACACAGCTTAATTTTTCTTCTCTCACAATCGAGAACTTTAGCCTCACATTGTAACTCATTTATCGGCCAAGTTTTAGCATCTCCCAGTAACCAGTCTGGACCTTCAAACCATTTACTTTCTAAAAGATGTCGTGGAGAGCATCCACGAGATAGAACATCTGCGGGATTCATTCACCCTGGAACATGTCTCCAGTTTCCCGGAGAAGAAATTTTAGCTATTTCCTTAATTCGGTTCGAAACAAAAATCGACCATTCCCCGTTATTTTTTATCCAATGAAGGGCTACCATAGAATCTGACCAATATGTTATATTTAAATCAGGTATGTCAAGTGAGCTTCTAATTGAATTAGATAACCTGGCTCCCACACAACAAGCCAGAAGTTCCAACCGGGGCATTGACACAGCTTTAGTAGGAGCTACTCTTGACTTAGCTCTAAGTAAATGTAATTTGATACCTGATGCCAATTTAGTCCTTACAAAGATGCAGGCAGCATAAGCATTTTTGGATGCATCTACAAAAACATGAAAATCTGAATCTGAATTTATTTCACGATATCTGGGGATTTCTACATTTTTAAGCAGCAAAATTTCTTTAAACCATTTATCAAATTTATTGCACAATCCAAGTGGTAGGGGACTGTCCCAAGCTAATTTCAATTTCCAAGTTTCTTGTAACCAAATTTTGGGTAATAGAGTAGCAGCCGTTAAAATCCCTAAAGGATCAAATATTCACTGAATAGCTGATAAAATTGTTCTTTTGGTCATTTAGGTCAATTTTTCCAAAATTGCAATATTAATCCTTACATCTTAGAGTGTCTTTATCCAAATTCCAAGTTAAACCTAATATATTCGTATCCCCCTCAGATTTTGAAATACATTCTTGTTTGACATTGCTTTCCCATCCCCTCAAATTAAAGCATCCATTAGACATAATTTCTCGAGCCTTATTGACAAATGACTCAATCTCCTGTGCATCTGACACGCCGGTTACACAATTATCAACATAAAAGGAATGGCGAAGCTTAGATACAATAGCTACATATTTTAAAGGAAGTATTATCCAGTAAGTGATTGATAGAGGCAGCTAACAAAAATGGGCTTGAACACACCCCAAACACCAACCGACAATGCCGATAAACTATTTCCTTGTTTTCATGAGGGTAGAAAAACCTTAAAAAATCCCTATGTTTAGGCGTGACACTTATTTGTAAAAAGGCCTTTTCAATGTCAGCCGATAAGCCAATAGGGTACATACGAAATCTATCCAAAATATTCGGTATCAACTCTATTAAATTAGGACCTCTAAGTAAACAATCATTAAGCGAAGGATTATTTCCTTCTCGAGCCGTTGCATCAAACACAGGTCTTGTTTTTGTTGTTTCAGAATTCTTTCTATGGGGAAGATAATAAGCATCAGTTTCGATATCTCCTTCAGAGACTTTTTCTATAATTTTTAGTGCTTCCCACTCATCAAAAATACTAGCATATTCTTTCAAAAAAATTTTCTCGCTCATTTTTTTAGACGTCCTTCTAAGTCTTTTCAGAGTTAAGCCTTTGTTATCCGTAAGTTGGCCCTCTATTTTAAAAGGTAACGCCACTTCATATCTGCCATTGGGAAGTATTTCTATGTTTCTCTGAAATCTTTAAATCATATCTGAATGCTGTATCTCACTTTTAACATTTTCTACTGGATCTCTGATCCCTATAGTTTCAATGTCCCATAATTCTTTAACATTCAACTGATTTAAAAACATATTTAATTGTCTTTCCCGAGTGGCAGGTACGGAAATCTCAGTATTATCATTAACTATTTGACTCAATTTACCCATTAAAGTAAACCCTAACATAGTACCAATAGCTATCAGACCCGACATTAATTTTATTGTTCTACCTGACAAAAATACACTAATTACATCAGCTCCTAAAAGCATATCTATCTCATTTACAGAACTGCATAAATCAGACACAATGATACCCTTTTCTTTAATTTCAGATAGAACTTGCAAATCATTTACTTTAGGCAAGTTACCACATATTTTATTTTCAGAAAGAACTTTAATTTGACAAGAAAAACTGTCATCTATACTCTTAATAATAACATCGTATAGAAAATGTTTTCTTGGAGCAGTCTCTCTGCCCCCAAACAAACCATGAACAATGGTTTGTTTTGATACCGGTTTTAAATGCAATTGATCAATTACTCGCTGAGTTAAGTAAGATTTTTGAGACCCATTATCTAGTAAACAACGCAAAACCATTTCATTATTATTACAACACAGTTTCAAAACTATAGTTTGCAAATATACATTAGTAATTAAAGACTGATTAGCAAGGGAATTACTAATGGTAGCTTTAACTGTCTCATTTTTTAAATCAAATTCTTCATTTCTATTGCATAATAAAGTGTGATGGCCTTTATCATCACAATTCATGCATATTAACATTTTTAATCTGCAAGAACGAGCATTATGACCTTTATTTAAGCACCGAAAACATGCACGATTTCTAATTAAAATACTCTTTTTATCATTTAACGATAATTTTTTAGCAATGAGACAGTCAGAGCTCCAGTGATTACAAAATTGAGAACAAAATACTCCATTGAGAACAAAATAAACAAAATTTTTGCTTGCCTGACCTCTCTCCTTTTGTGTTGACGAGAGCAGCACTTGTAGCCAAGAATGGCTCCTCTACAGTGGCTTTGCTTTTCTGACGTTGTGAGGACCCCGATCCAGTGCGAGCGAGGAGTATCATTTCTTCCGATTCGACCTCCCTGCGGAGAAAAGTCATCAATCTTTCGAGGGTTCGGCCGCTCCCTTGACCTTCCGAGGCCGGGTCCGTATTCCTGCTTCTCTCCCAGGCCCGTAGCACAGCTTCCGGTAAACATGATTCTACGAGGGGCTCCAAAAAATCGGCGAACTTCTCTTGCGTCCTTCCAAGCGATTCTAGAGCTAGGAGTTTGCTCTTTAAGACATCATAAAGTTCGGCTAATTCAAATTTTATTTTACCGTTGGCATTTTGCATGACTAAACCAAGCAAGTCTCTTATATAGATCTGTACAAGCAGATCTTCTCGGCCAAATCGTTCCTTGACCTGCTGCACCGCTTTGCTGTAGTTTTCCTTTGTAGGTGGAAAGCTACTTATCAGTCTGAACATTTTTGATCCTGGAACACTGCATTGTATGAGATAATGCATTTTATCATCATCAGGAATGTCCGAATCCATGCGAATTTTCTCGAACTGCGACCAGAAATTAAGAAAGTCCTTTGGTTCACCGTTGAATTTCGTTAGTTCAAGCTCAGGAAGCTTA
The DNA here is from genome assembly GCA_019973975.1 of Trichonephila clavata. Taxonomy (NCBI): domain Eukaryota; kingdom Metazoa; phylum Arthropoda; class Arachnida; order Araneae; family Nephilidae; genus Trichonephila; species Trichonephila clavata. The sequence goes on from BMAO01020509.1 coordinate 16,337, forward strand.
AACTTTCTACTGTTATTATGCGAGATCCCAGCTTCACTTTGCGGTTTATTTAGCCTTTGACTAATAGCATACTCCAGTTCCGCTGATAATTGACTCATTTTATCGCGGTATTTCTCCGCTTTCGTGAAGTCCTCTTCATATTCACTACTCCTTGTTTCATCGCTTAGAAGCAATTCCAAAATCTGCTCCTGCACGGTATCCAGCCTTGTAAATTTATCCATTAACTGTCTTTGGAAGGCATACAAGTCCGTTAATGAACTATCCTTTTTCAACGCCTCCTCAATCGAATTGCAGCACATGGTGAAACTTGAACGCAGTGATTTCTGCTTCACTCTAAGACTTTCAACAGCCATGCTTAAAAAATCGTGGACGCCAAAAATGTGGGAAATAGAGTTTCCCTAAATAAATAGCAGGTTCTTTGATAATAAAGTTAAGAGAAAAACAAATAATTGCTGCGAAGCTTACTGGAACAGTAATTTCAATTACGAGCACTCGACGTTGAACATACAAGGGTAATCCCCACGTGAGTAGAGGAAAAGGTTAAAGGTTACAGCTAATGCTCCCTCGGTGGGGAGTTGAGCGGTTTCTCCCCTCACGCAAGGGAGGGGAACACACATGGCCTGGTGGTGATAAGACCCTGCGGTCGGAACACAACAGAAGTGATGCACGTTAAATCTGTCGAGAGCTCAAACGTCCTCTCGTTGCTGTGGTGTGGTAGAAAGGAGAGGGGGATGCCAGATCAGGTGTCGTCCTGGTCACTTGACTATGGTTATATGTGCATGGTTATAGTGCGACGTTAATATTCACTCACTCTTTTGGGATAGAGTTCAAAAGCCTCGTAACATTTTGCTGGATGTTAGGAACATCGTCACTATTGATAACGTGTTTTTCTCACCCCAAATTCTGGGTAAGGATTTGTCGCAAGGATTCACGGTTTATCTGCAGTTTATCAGCTATCATACGCGCAGTCAATCGACGATTTTTAGTGATTAACTTCCTCAATTTCTCAATGTTTTCGTCACTGACGGAAGTCGCCAGTCTTCCACTATGGGGTTGTCAGAAACACTTTTCTTGTTTTTCGAAAACAGGCGAACTAATCTCTCACACACTTCATGGACAGTGCTTGATCTTCGTAAACATGCACCAGCATTGCATACAATTTTTAGTCTCTTGCCAAGCTTAAAACAAAACTTTAAAATGGTTTTTTGTTTGTTCATTTTCCTGTTCTCAGTTAAGAACCACGTTCCAAACAAGCACTTTATAAAACAAGTCTTACAAGGAACACAAAAGAGTCTCAACTGAACAATGATGGGGGCAGATGGTCAACAATTGCCACTACTCATGTGCATCGTTTTGTTTCGCCAGTGTTGCCAGATTGGCCATTCTGACTTCATTCACCGAACTTTATTGTCAGAGGTTGTATCACTGAAATGACACAGGAATAAAGAAGGAGATTTTTTTTTCCGCTTTACAATGGGGCTGCGGATCAGTAATTACCGTTTCAGACCTAGTACATTCCTTGGGAGTTGGTATCATTTTATAGCGCAGCACCACATTGGTAGATATCAATTTTGCTCTAATGTGATTTTGAAGCCGAGTTTCTTTCCAAGAGGGTGGCATCTGAGCTCTTTCGATGTGAAATTATACCAGGAATTTTAATTTTGCCGAGACTACTCAAAGCATACGCTATTTTTAGAGATCTGTAACGTACTGCATAATCATACGATATGAACGTTGTCAATTTTTTGTATACTAAAATTCCCCCGTCATGACTCAGGGTCGAACCCGCAAACTTAGATGTACACGGCCAGCGCCTAACCAACTACACCACAGAGTTGGTTTTAATGAATGACGTAACGTAACTAATTTTCAATTTCAGTCTACACCCACAGCATATTAGAAAATAGACAGCACATACAGAAGAATTAACATTTATAATGCAAGCATAAAGAAATAATTCTACGTATATAAGTACGTAACGACGAAATAATTTCCCACGAACGAGGTTTAATCTCTTAGTGTTTTGAATCTTTTGATCCATAAAATCATGAATTAAAGAAATTTATTTTTAAAAAAAATGTGAACCAAGCAATTTTTTTTTATTACAAAAAAATCTAAGAATTTAAGTTATTTTCCAGAATTTCAGTTATATTTTATGTATATAATATTTATCTATACATTATTTATACTTTTATTTTAATATTATGATTACATAGCAACAATTTTGTAAGACGTGCTCTTTTTTCAGAATATGTATAAAAATATACAATTAACGTTATTCATATAGTTATGCTTTTACATTTAAATTTTAATAGTTAAAAAAACGCTATAATAAACATTAAAACAGTGTTTATTTCCTTATATTTTGAGAAACATTTAATTTAATATATCTACAAACATTATAATTATTATTTATACATAATAAATATTTAAATATACTTAATATTTTATATGTTTAAAAACACTTTCTAATTCATCATATTGATAAAATAATCATTACTTTCTTATTAAATTGAGAAAATACCATCTGACAACAAACTGTAAGTTGAATCATCTCATTTTAAATGAAGTTTATATTATTAATAACAATAAACTAATTCTAAGCAGACTTACACTTTGCAAACTTCATCTGATGTATATGAATGCATAATTATCTCAAATCATAATTAATTATAACTATCTGCTAATAAATAATTTGAATAACAGTTTACGTTTCAGGCATAATTCAGGAGAAACACAACTAATACTTCCCCTTTTGTATTTTTATTTGCTTATGAAATTGCAACTTTCTGCTTTCACCACACTTGAAATAACTCCTCCTTAATCTAATTCCCCAAAGAATCCCCAACCTGCTCGACAAACTGTAGAAGCTGGGGAAATTCATTTGAATTGCGTTTCTTTTTACGAAGGAGGGAGAAGATATCTCTAAAAGCATCCAATGAATTGGAACAATTGCTGAGATATCGCCACCTACTGCCTCGCCCTTACACTTAGTGCCGATAAAATGAAACGAGTCCCCTTCTCTTTACATCTGCTGTTTTATTCACTTCACTTCTGGATAGGCGGTAATTAATTAAAACTAAAATACGGAGACGAAAATAAGATTAGTTCTTCCCGAGTAAAAGGGTTTTCTAACGTCGCAGTTGCCTTTCCTACTTTGATTAATTGAAACACGGATGTTGTAAACATATAATTAATTAAGCAAATTTTATTCGAGTGGATAAGCGAGTGCGAGTTGGGAGGATTTTTGGCAATTTTTCGTCGAAATTAAAGCGTTGATTGATGCTCAGGCGAGGAGGAGAGGGGAAAGTAAGTTTTATTGTTATTTCCAAAATACTTTATCGAATCGCCTTTTTTTTTATTTGGTGTAATTGATCAAGAGTGCGTCATAGCCAGATTTGACTTTGACAGATGAGTTTTCATCAATGTCAGTTCCCATCATAATTAAGGTAATCATCATACAAACGTCATACTTAAATGGATTTTAAAAAAATAGTGAAAGAAACTGAACTGTGTTTAATTCTGGAAGGAAAACAACTGTTTTTTTTTAAAGTATTATTTTTTTAAAAAAACGATCTTTAAAGAAATTAAAGATGTACACTTTTAATAAATGAAGTTATATATCACACTAAATTTAAATTATGTAAACATCTAGAAGTGATAAAAATAAAGTCAACGTAAAATTGCATCAGAAATTGTTTTTAAAAAAAATATTATTTTCCGCTTTACAATGAATCATTCTTTTTACTATGAAAATAGAATATTTCTCAATGATTATACTATAGAGTTTTTGTGAATTGCATTTTTCTTTAATTTCTGAGAATCTAGATCAGCGGTTTTCATCCTTTAGAACATTACGGACACTGGACAACCTTTACATTGCATAATTTTATATTTGGTGGACTACTAATATGATTTGCCGCTGTATGGCGAACCATTATAAGTGTATTATTACTGAGTGTGCGTGTGTTACTATTTTATTTATGCATTTTAATATCACTGGAAAAGGAACTTCACGTTAAGCAAGAACAAGCCAGCTACTCAAACTAATGTCCACACCTGTTGCTAATAAATCGCTAAGTTCAGAAGTCATTTCGCTAAAAGTAGTAGAGCTAATTTTTTTTAAAGGTAATAATCCATTTTCCGTAATATGTGTAGTTATCCGTCATTTTTCAGACTGAATCTTCATAGAAATATAAGTAATATCCCAATTTTTCTGGAAACTTACAAGTTTTTCACGGACTACTGGTTGGCAACCCCTGGCCTAGATTCAGACAAAAACTACAATAAATAGGGTCAAGATTTTTTTATTATTATTCTTTTTTAACCATTAACCTTATGTATTAACTATTAGCATTTGAGAATTAACATCGGTTGAGTCCTAGGATATATGCAAAAATATTGTACCTTTCGAAATAGAGAAGTATGAAAAATAAAAATACATATTAACTATATTATTATGTACATTACTAAAATTTATTAGGCCTTATTTTTCTATATTTAATTGCCATACTTTTTTTTATTATTAACCATATTTTTAACAGAAAACAGTGTAAAACTTATATTTTACGACGTTCTTCAAATGTTCAGACACCTAAGTCTAGCACTTGCTATCAAATTGTCTTCTGGGTATAAAAGGAGCGTTTTCTGGAAAACCTCATAATTTCGCATTTATAAATAAGAGAATTAAGATGTAAGTTGCAACTGGAGCAAACATCTGAATTGTATTGAGTCTCAACCTATCAACGTCAGCGAATTATATGCAAAACAGTAATATCTATTACACGTGATCTCAACTCAATTAATCTTTTCTTTATCAGGTCCATTCTTTTTCCTCTGAATTTCAGTGATTAGGCTTATATGGAGTTTCTGAAGGACGCATTTTATTTGATTTCTTACCAACATATTCTTCGACAAATGAATATTGGTTCGTTAAGAGATACAATCAATGGGAAAAAATGAAATACCACAAAATGACATCATACAAAAAAATGAAAAACATCATTTACTGTTTCGAATAAGTACAGTGCTGGGCGTGGGAATTTACTATTTTGAAAATGTAATAAAACACATTTATGTTTCATTTCACTTTATTGTTATTTACCGCTATCACACAACACCGGAATTTTGAATTTAAACAGTTTTAAACACAATGCCTGTTAAATGTCGCACTTTGTTATCAATACACTGATGCAGTCGATTTTGAACACTTTGAAACACCTGTCCAAGCATATTGTTGTTTCTTAGGTCTTCCATGGTATTGGAGTGACCTTCGTAAACTAAAGGCTTGAGATAAGCCCCCATTAATTAATCAGGAGGGGATATATTAGTTGGCAACGTAGGCCAGTTTACGTCCCCTTCGCTGGGAGATCTGTCATTCGGCGAAGGCTGCTCTTAAAACACCCATGGAAACCCTGGAGATGCGGACTGTGCCCAGTGGCGTAACGGAGAATATTAGGTCCCCCCCTGCAAAGTCAGGTTTTATGCCCCAAGTCGGATCTTGCAAAGGGTACGTACTTGGCAGGTGTCAAACGTTCGGCCCCTAGAGTCCTGGACCCTCCCGCAATGTGGGGGTGTACGTTTCGTCACTGATTGCTGCCCCATCTTGTTATAACTTGATGTAGTTTGTTGTAACGTTGTCGAGATCGCTTTCTTGGAGAGCGGGTAAGAAAAATTGTTGGATCATTGTTCATTGTTACAATGCCAGTATTGACACTGAAACTAGTTTCACGTTTTCAGGTGTTCTAATGGTCTTCAGATGGGCTTCCTTTCTTTGGTGACATTCCCCGTATCTCGGAAGACCTCGTGGAGGAATATCGAAGTGAAGACGAAAGACTCGTTTCACTGCAATCACTGACCGAGCGTTAGAGAACTACACCTCCATGGCAAAAGCTCGCTGTTGCCTTAACCACAGACTGAGAAGGACGGGAACACACATATCCCACACTCCACCTCTTACCATACTCCTCCCCACGAACGCCACGGCGACATGTTCAAAAAAGGAAGCTCCTACTCTCCACCCTGTTTGTAGAATTATTAATAAATTATTAAAAAATGCTCGAAATAAACAATTATGCGATCTTTTTAAGCTTTATGTCGGGGGAGAAAATCTTTATTTTTATTTAATATTTCTTTGTACCTAGCAAGATTTATTTTCAAATACATTCAAGTAATTTCTTTTCTCTATTAAGTTGCTAAAAGATATCGTGTATGTAATTAGCTACTTTGGAGAATTCTTGTAGAATCTTGTCATTCATTTTTCATCGAAACTATTGTACAAAACGTTAAGGTATTATTGAGTGTTCAACTTTATAAACTTTATTTCTTTTGAGATAAATACATTTTCATTATGAAGAGTTACGAACCGGAACGTGCCAATATTATACTAATTTCTTAACTTCCCATATAGACTTCATATTAAAAAATGGATATCATTTACTTTAATGCCAGTTAATATTTTAGTATTTACTGTACCATAGTTAATAAAAATATGTGATGAATTGCATTGATCAAAATGCGAAATGTTTAACAAAACAAAATATTTTAAAAATCCCACTAATTGAATATCTTATGAAACTTAGTTTCCTTATTTTCTTAAACTTTTGACTATCTTTTTTATTTTGTAAGAAAATAAAATGGCATACGTAAAATCTTTTCAATTCCAGCTCGATTCCGAGTTTCTCGAAAATTTCGCTTTTAAATACAGATAAAGTATGACCTTATTTGAAAATTTACCAGACTTAAACACAAATTTAAAAATGTTCTTGAACACTATTACAGATATCTTCTGAATATTTCATTTAGGTTTTTTTTTCAATAACCAACCACAAATCATTTCCATATGATTTTTCAGTTTTCTTTTATTACAAAATAATTGAAATCCAACACCCCTTAAAGATAGACCCAGACTGAATAAGTCAATAAATAACGCAACATGTTGTTCAAAATCTTCCAGACATCCACTCAATTTTCCATCATTAGTTATAAACTAACGTCTTCTTTTTAAACTATCCTTAAACAATATATCCATTTCAAATAATCATATTTCCTGTCTAGAATATATGATGCACGATTAGTCCTTCAGATGAAACTAGAAGCAAATCATTAAAAAAAGCTTCACGGTGGCTTCTTGTTACTTCTTTCATTCGAACAGCATGAAAAGAAGGGACAACCAATAAAAACATCGTGTAGAAAACACACGTTAGAGGAATAATGTATTAGTAAGGGAGTCAGCCGGAATAAGTTTCGCCAGGAGTTACAGCTGCTGCGTTAAGAACAAATCGCTGACCTTGTGCAAGGTCATTGATTTTCTTGCTGTACCCTGATATGCCAAAGACGTCTGTCGCCACTCATTTCGATTCACTGACCGCGATACAGTGTTTCCTTTCTCTCGCTGGGGGACCCTTGAACTTATCGCTGATTAAAAACTGAGACCAGGATTCGTTTCTGGCCGGTAAATGGACCTTCCTGCTGTATATCTGTGTTTTTTGGTTGTTCGACATTGCTTGCTGACTGAATTTGGAGGATGGTCTTATTTGTAATGCACATATCTTTAAAAGCTAAGACATTGGTTTTTTTTTTATTGTTGTTCGAGTTGGGTTAATGGTGTTTTTTATATGTTCAGGAATTTGAATTGGTATTCATGAGTAAAAAACACAATGATAAGTTCATTGTAGAAAATAAACTTATTATCCATAGCATGCATATTTTATTTATTGAATATAAAAGTTTGTTGTCATTTTAGGAGAATAATGAAGTATGGTGAGTTACCAAAAAATAGCTGCTTTTATGGCAATGATCATTGTTGTATATATCCTGAGAGTACTTTGAAATTACGGTTTTGTAAAATGTATCTTATATTTAACCCGGCACTTCACGCACAAAAAGAACGGCCTTAACTTCACGTGTGAGGTATCTCATACCCGGGGGTGTTTACATTCTGTTTTTAACGTAAAATTTACATACAGTGGGGGAAAAGGAAGAAAAGTCGAAAAACAATATGTTTATTACACTTTTCACACGTAAATTTAGGTTTTCTGTTCTTTTTATTAGTGCATTCAGTTCATTGTTTATACACTTCTTAAGTCTTCGTCGCGAGTTGAGTGCAATGTTTTACTGCATCTTAATTTTCTTTTTTAATTTTGTAGAAGCATTGCTTGCCGGTTTCTACATTCTTTACATTTTCTGTAAATCGAAATCCAAAACACTTCAGAAATCAGCGTCTGGCTCAATGTTTAGTAGGTGGTTTCTGACTGCTTAATAAAATAATTCGCGTATTTATTGTCACAACGTTCAACAACTTAAAATAAATATTCTCATAGGCTAACGAGATTACTTTTTCTAGCCATTGAATATGATGTGGTTATCTTATCAAGGACACGATAATTGCTCCTCAGATAAGTTATCTGGATATATTTCAGTAGATGAACCATACTTGCTATTACACTCTTCAGCATTCGATTCTTCCTCATCATTTCCGCAAAGAGGCTTTCTTCATCCGAAAATACTGTCGTACTATATCTATAAAATTACTTAAATATTAGATTTCTTCATCATAATTACGATGATAAGTCAGCGCATAAGAAAGATTTTAAAGTGTGCTCATGCATTTAGAAATGTAACGGTGATTCACGTGCAGGGTATGATATACCTGAAGAGGCGATATCCAAAAATATACCTTTAGAATTCGCCGACAAGCTAAGGCCCCTCAAAGGATATTGCCCTAAAGTCAGCTAAATAAGAAGCTATCAATTTCCCAAAAAAAGGTTTAGATAGATTCTTAAAAAAGTTAGGCGGTGGGTATAGCATACATACCCTGCGCATGAAGTGCCGGGTTAACAAATTCATGCATTTCCGTGATTCAAAAGGCAAAAACTGAAGAGAAACTGAAAGCTAAATGGCTTCTTTTCAAATACAGTTGGATCCCGATTTAACGAATTCATTAGAGCCGGACATTTTGTTTCTTTAAATCGGGGTAAAAACAAAAAAAAAACAAATTTTTTGAATGCAACTATTTTGATAGGAGCTTCATTATCAACTTCTGCATTAGAAACGCTATCCATTGGCTTCGACAATTCAAAAATTTCCTCAGCTTCAGCCTACGCCGTGTTTCCTCCATCAAGTGTTTTCCCCCCGTTAAAATCTTAAAATATCACCTGTTTCGTGGAGTTGGATGAAATAAGAAAGGAACTTCCTGTCCTACTCAAGACTCACACGATAGGTTATACTCATGACTCATTTGCACCTGGTAAGTCTAATAGCGGTCTTCACTCTTTCCCGTTGAAATTTGCTGCTCACAAGATTAGCTTTTTTCTATACGGACAAAAAGAATGTTAATTGAAAAAAAAATGTCCCTGATGTTTTCTAAAGCAAACTAATAAAAATAAATTTCCAGCTGCTAAAATATTTCATTTATTCGTTAAATAAGGTCCCCCCCCCTTCATTTTAATCGGGGAAGAGAAAAATTCTTTAAATCACGAAATTCGTTAAATCGGGTCCGACTGTACATTATTTGCAAACTCTCAACTTGAAATCAGAGAAACACAACAAAAATTGATTTTTGAAAACTAAAAAATAAATTTTTGTTATCCAACTAAAATAATTCATGAAGGAAACGCATCTATCAAATCCAGAATCAGTTAAGTTTGAGATAAGTTATCTCAAAAGTTAAGTTTGAGTCAGTTACTATAAGATAAAGGGCAAATATATCTTCTGTTCACGAAACTGTTATTTTAAAGTTTGACTCTAGTTTATATTTACATTGGTTAGTTCACCAAAACTTCTAAATTACATAATGAATCATTGCTTCATTATTTTTATTAGCTTTTACAGAGATATTAAAGGTAACTTTTTTTCTAATTGACTTATAGTTATCAGTAAGATATTTTTAGAAAGCTTATTAAACAGGCTACAAAAATAGACTAAAAATAAATTTCGATTTGTTTTGATGAAAATGATTTTAAACCACGGATACCTTAAAAGAAGACAGTATACAGCATCTTGGTCAAATACTCATGCAAACGATAATCTGAAACAAATAAATGTGAACGACTCACAACATTCTAGGTGCAGACCGGCTTGATTTATGGCCTCATTTCGATTAAATGAGTTGAACGATTGTTTGTGGTAGTGCTCCTCAAACTTTCAATACTTGCAACCCAATTTTCGATCTTAATTTTCATCTGACCCCCTCCATACAATAACAATGATTTGAATTCAATTATAATGTATTTGACGCTAAAAATACAATACGATTTTAATTATAAACCGTTCAAATTGTCAAGATAAGCGTTAAATTGTGTATATAAATTTGTATATGACAAGCCCATGGGAGTCACTAGTAATTATAAATCTGTTTCTTAACTTAGTATTGATAAATTAATTATCAAATGCATTTAAAAGTATATTACTGATGCATTTATAAGTGTATTATATCAGTGTAAATGTGTATTTTATTTGTATTATGTTAGAATATATATTTTGTTTTGCTTCCATTCAGTAAAATGTAATTCTTTAATTCTTTTATTTTCGACTCTTGGATATGCTGGAGACCTCCTAGGGTGGTGCACTGCACTGTTTGAGAAACGCTGATTTAAGGAATTAAGCTTAGGCATGGACAACATTCATCACATAACAATACAATCTTACAACATTTGCCAGTTGGCATGTGATTTGAAATGTACTTCGGAGAATAGGAACGGGAATAATAGTTGACTCATAAAATCATACTGACCATGATCGTATTAAGACAGTCTTGAGAAAAAAATTAAGCCCCTACCGAGGGTGAGGTCCGGGCCCTCACCAATCCTTTAAGGCCTATCCCTTAAGACGTCATTGACCATGATGGCCTGTTTTGTTTTAGCACTCGCCTATATATATATAGATCTCAATAACACAGTCAGAAAAGAAAGTAAATAAGTAAAAACAAAGAAGCGAAAATAATGGCAAACATCCTAAGCTCTCTAAATTAACATTCTTATTATTATGATGATGCAAAGAAAACTTAAAAACTTAGTTACAAAATTCTTCAGAAAGTCGTAAGCAGAGTTCAAAAAATTTCAGAAATATAAGCTATTTGCTACTTTTGAGTTACCTGGGTGTTATGATACTTGACCCTCTGCTGGACATCTATTTTTATTATGTTTGTGTGTGTGTGTGTGAGGTAAAGTATTATTATTTTATTAATTAATTATTAGCGAAGTATTACTGTAAAATAATTTATTACATTTTATAAACTTTTAGTCTAGGTAGAGATAGCGTTTTTGTAGTACCCAATTAACGTGCATAGATTTTAGAATCAGTTATTTACTTTCAACTTCTCTTGGCATGCATTAAAATTAAGGCATTTTAAATGATTGCAAAGTAACAATATTGAAACACAGCAATGATTTAATTTGTTGAGTTAAAATGGGAGTTATATACAGCAAATTCTTCACCCAATGCCAGAAACATACTGAAAATTTTTGTAACGAAACATGGTACGATTAACACAATTTTTTTCTAAGAATTTTTAAAATTTTTTTGGGTTGCTCCCTATGGGTATGTATGTAAAACAGATTTTGAGCTCAAAATTTCATAATAAGCTAACCATTTAATTTTGTAAGGAAAAAACTTAAAATTTGAGATTTTAAAATGCTACTCCTCCTACAAAATGTGATATACACTCATGGAATTTGATTTACAAGTACGTCGAACTAAGCATAACAAAAATTGGTATGGGTTTTGTGAAAACATGATTGGTATTAGTAAAATACTTATTTTTATGCGTGCTTATTAGAAATTTCTTAAAAAACGTGTAAATTCTTAATTCACTTATTTAAAAATATATGTATTACTTCGATTCAAAAATGCATACCAACTTCAGTTAATGTATTATTAGCAATAGTTAGAAAAATATTAAAGCATTTGACACAATACGTAAAATGCCTTAGCATTTTAAATGAAGACAAACTAGTTAATTTATCTTTCTGAGATAAACCAGTTTAAAGTTTTCATTTGAAATTGGGATGTGAATAAAAACGAACATAAATGTTATTATAACTCAGCATTTTAAAATTTTGTGAGAACATGGAAAAGTATATGAAAGAGAGTTTAGGGCTAAAAGAATTAGATTTGATTTTTCGACTAATTTGTGTCAATGGAATCGCACTGTGACCCCTTACCATATTATTTTCATTGTTGTCTCTTTAAAATGTCAAAACAAAAATATTTATAAAGATGTCTCCAATTACAGTTATAATGAAATATCTTTAAATTAACATTAATTATTTAAATCCCCCCCCCTCCTGAAGATGCATTTTTATTTCATGTAAAAAATCTAGAATGCAATGAGACTATGCAGGAGCGGACACTAAAGTAAACGTATCAACTATTATAATATTATATTACATTATGTTTTAGAACAATATTACGATTCCTGTAATCGTATTAGACCCAAATATTATATACAAAGTTATATTTTGTAAAAATGAATATAGAATGAAATACAACAAAAAAGGTTGCTAAACTCTATTCATGCCAAAATAAATTGATTAATTTTTCCGCATTCTCTCTCTACTTTAAAAACTACTAACATAGTTTATTCCAACTATTTCAAAAAAATTCTACATTAAGTTGTCTATTGCGATAATAATAGGAAACAATTAATTTTGCAACAAAGTACTGCATATAATTCTGAAAAGATTTTTCTATAGTAAGGCTTTATTAAATTACCAACATTGTCTAGTAAGTCAGGCAATTTTTTTCATTCAGAAGTAGTCAAACTGCTTTTGAATGAAATATGATTTAATTCAATAACGTAATTGGAATTTGTTAATTTTTGTGTGGCATTTCGATATGAAAGTGACTTCCATTAAACATTGTTGGGTTTTTACAATGTTCTTTAGAAATATAATTATTGTTACTGTAGACCTGCAGTTAAGTATAAATTTTTTGTACGATTTATTAGTCATTAATAATACCATTTTTTCTAAAATTGGCTCTCTAACTATATTAAAATAATAACGTTATAAATATCGGGAGAGCAATACTATTCTAATTGAGTATAAATAATGTAATAATTTATTTTTATACAATAAAAAAATGTCGAATAAAACTAATTGTAAGCAGATTTAGTTTGTTACAAAATTTTGTCTTGTGGCCCACAAATCAGCAGCCATATTTCGATGGGGAATGGAAGACCTATAGAATTGTATAAATAAACCTTACATATAAATCAAAGGTGGGCAACTTGTTGTCTACGGAACACTGGTGACCCTTTTAAAAAATTTTATGCTCCACAGAAAAATTGGGACATTACATTTTTATGAAGATTCATTTGAAGATTCTTTTCCGTTTCCTCGGCGTAGGTGATAAATTCGCAAAAAATGATACAAGAGATGCCTTACAAAATATTCTCGCAAATAACCTTTTACCACCTCATTTCAAAACAAGTTGTAGTCTTTTCTTATCAATAACGTCTTTTTCAAAAAGCCAGTAGGTTATAATTAAAGTTATACTATTCAGAGGCCTGTAGAACCTAATCTGGTTAACGGATTTTGATGAAACTTGGAATATATGCTATATGAACCATGGAGAAATGGTTTCTACAATATAAAAATAGTTCAAATTTTGACCACCAGGAGGAAATGTGTTGCCCAAATGATACGTTAGAATTGTTAAAATTTATTCGATTACAGAATATGATCAATATGTGTGTGCTCCATTGAGATCAATAATGTGTTGAAAGCGCAGTACAGCGTTTTCAATGGTAGTACGAAGCAACTCACGAGGGATTGCTGCCACATGGCGTATGATTCTAGACTTCAAATTAGGTAAAGTTCTAATTCATTCGCTATAACCGCGATCCCACAACCAGAAATCCCAGGTATTTAAGTCAGTTGAACGAGAAGGCCTTGCATCTGGAAAATGTCTGGATATTACACGATTATCGCCAAATTTAGCACTAAACAGTGCTTTGATATTGCGCCAAATGTGAGGAGTGGCTAACATCTTGCATAAAGATAGTGGTTTGCAAAAATTGTCATTTCTAAAAAGCAGGAATGACCTTTTGTTGAAAAAGTTCACTGTGGCGTGAACTCGTGATAGAGCATCTTTTAGGACCGTATGTGGTGAGAGTTTCAAAGAAAAAAGGTTCGAAGATAAACTAAGCTGTAAATCAACACCAAGCAGTCACGTAATCAGAATGCAGTGGTTGTTGATGCAGGATATTTGGAGGTGAAGCACTCCATATGCAGAAATTCTGAGTATTCACAGCTCCATCTAAATAGAAGTGTGCCTCATATGACCATACAATTTTCCAATGCCACGCATCATGAACTTCCATTCTCGTCAAAATTTCCAGTGAAATTCAAGATGTGTTTTCTGATCTTAAGGTTTTAGCGTTTACATCACGTGGATCTTATACGGATACCATTTCAAAATGTATCGCAGAATTTTTCGTACTGTTGACCACGGAATCTCCAACTCGTGTGACTCTGATTGATCATTTGCTGAAGAATAAATGGAACTGAAGGCATTTTCAACCATAGCAGTAGCGACGTCTTCCCCAATTTCAGTTTCATCCGGTTTTCGTCCTCTTCCGGGCAGCACAACCAAATTCCCAATTTCTTCAAATTTCATAATCATCTTCCTCAAACCAATCCTCGATATGGGGCCTTTTCGCAGATCTTTAAACAACGATATTTACGCAGAGCAGCTAAGGGGTTGCTGCTGTTCTGATAAAACAGTTTTACCACTAAATCTCGGTGTTTTTTTTGTAAGGGCATGACTAACGATGAAAAAACGCTTCCTGAATAATTATCTGTCAATGACTGCAAGTTCATAAAGAGGTTTGACGGATTTGCATAAGAAATATTCAATAAAAGCCACCTGGTGGTCAAAATTTGTACTATTTTTATTGCAGAAACTTTTATCTCCATGGTCCATATAATATATATTCCAAGTTTCATCAAACTATGACAACCAGAACAGATTCTACAGGCCTGTGAATAGTATAACTTTGATAAAACCACCTGGTACATCAAAAATGATGAAACACCAATGAGAACTATTATTTACTTATACTTTTTATGTTTATATATATATTGTGTTTTATCGCCCATAACCAACTTGGCGGGATTCGCACCGGTGAAACGGAAAAAAAGTAGGTACCTATTCATCTTTCATAAAATTAATTGCTCTGTAACTCTATTTCATGTAAAGGGTGCAGTTCGCATTAATAAGTTTTCTCGTTAATTTTATGTATTCCTTTTTTTTCTGAATTCCTATTAGTGGTCCATCAAACAAAAAATTATGCATTTATGTGATCCATGAAGTTATAAAACCACTGGTAAAGATCCTATAGATAAAACTATGGTATTGTTTAGATATTTATCGAACAGATAAAACTATAAAATCTGTTTTTCATTATTACAATTTATTTAAAAAATTTGTATTTTTCTGTTTTGCTGGCGCAAATCTCGCCAAACAGGCTTTATTAGTGACAGCCCACAATTTTCACATAAATGTTATAAATATCAGTTCTCATTGGTTTTTCTTCTATTTTTGAAGTGTTATAAAAAGGAAAATACCGTCATTTGTTTTCAAAATGTGGTGGTAAAAGTTACCGGCGGGAATATTCCATTTGGCGTCAGTTGTATCATTTTTGGCGACTTTTTCGCCCGCGCCGGCAAAACGGAAAAATACCAAACATTTCTTTATAGAAATAAGCGTAAAAATTTGGATTCATATTGTCTTTACATACGTTTCAAATTTCATTGTTATTCACTTAGATACTGCTTTATTCCAATAAACAACTACAAACAAATTTAAAAAAAGAACATTGATAAAAAAAATATAATGTGTTTTTTTAATAATATAGAAATCAATTTGTGAAAAAAAGATTATCTATTTTTATTCTGATACTTCAATCAATTTTAATATTGGAAAAATTTATTATTAGAATCAATAAATGTTTTTGTATAAACATATATTGATTCATAAATAAATATTCATTTCCCAATGTATAATTTCCTTTTCTAATTCTTTTTATTGAAGCAAATAAAATACAGCTTGTGTTATCAAAAATAGAAATGCATTTGTTCAGTATAATTTTAAGACGTTTCATAAACACTTTGTAAATCAATTTTACATTTCCTTTTGAAATAACATTGAATTCAATTCAAGACAACCATTCCGTTTCTTAGATATATTAATCGCCCTACGGCGATAAAGCTCAAATAAAAAGAAAAACATTCAATTTTTAAATGAACCAATAAAAACATAATTTTCCCAAGTCTAGCAAACATTAAAAACATGAACCCGATATTATTTATAGATAATTCCCTGAACAGTCTCCTGACCTTTCATGCATAAATTATTAACACCGAGAACCATTGAAAACTGCATCTGCGTGTTCATCCGAAGAAAATCACATTTCTTCAATCTGCTTCATCATTACACCACGCTTCAGATCGAATGATGGCATAAAGTAGAAGAAAATAATAAAAGAAGAAAACCGTAGAACGAAAAATAAAAAAAAGTAAAATAAGAAAAAAACTCTCATGACCATAAATTTATTACATCCATCCGTCCATGCATAATGTAGGAGGCATCAGAAATAATACTACTAAAAAATGCTTTTTTTAGAAGATGCGAAATGAAGAGAGAAATATTGATTTAGCAATCGTTTCTTAGCTCAGCAGTTGTTTACCAAAAAATGATGATAACAAACATTTCCATGTCAGAATAAAATCGATTTTCCTTTATATTTTATAAGAAGGTGGCCTGAAAAATATTTCTTCCTTCTGCTAATAATATTGCCGTAATTTATAAAGCCACAAATGATGGAAACTGTAATTTTTTCTCCGATTTTTTTTATTTCTCGTGCTTGAATATTGGTAAGCTACAAAAATTGGTGAGGTAAGAAGATAAAATAAAAACCTTAATATATCACAGTGGAAACTTTATTTCATATTTATTATTTTTGTTTCCTCTAAATTGTATTGAAATATATTAAACTTGAGGTAGTTGTGGGTTTCAGATGTGTTTTGAAACATGAAAATATTTAGATGCACTTTTTCCTTATTTTCTTTCAAGGCAATGTTAGAAATATGTCTGCTATGTGTCTCCCAATACGTCAATCAGTATCCAGCTACTTTGAAAATATTATTTTAGGTCAAATATTACATTTCCTTTTTATATTATTTTTTTAAAATTCAATTATATTTTACTTTTTAAAGCTTTCTTTTAACTCTTACATGTATGGTGTCAATTATTTCACCATGATTAAAATATATTATAAAAGAAATGATTTTACATCCATTTTAGAAGGTGAAAATGTTCAAAATTTTTATTTCGCTCATTCCGTTGTTCATACTTTATTCCTCAAGCTCGTTCTACTGTTGCTAAGGCAACTCATTAAATCTATCGTCTGATCTTTTCATTGGCAGATAATACATGATGAAAGAATACTATTCTAAACTTAAAATACAGGCAAATATTATTTCTCTAAAATATACCACTAAATACACTATTCCCAACTAAGTACTCGTTCAAGCTCATCTGCCTTCCTTTATTCATCAACACCTATTACTACACATGATCTTAAGTTTGCTAAAAGTAAACATTAGTGCGTAACATATATTTTAAGTTTGTTTAGTTACGAAATAAATAAAAGTAATAACACAATACATTAAAAACCGTGTTTTGTTTTTAAATCAATGTGTCAATTTGAATTTATGAGTCAGTTTAATTTAGATTCATGTGTCATTTCAATTTGGATCCATTTGTCAATTTAATTTGGATCCATTTGCCAATTTAATTTGGATCCATTTGCCAATTTAATTTGGACCTAGTTGTCAATTTAATTGGATAAATGTAATTTGGATCCCTGTGTCAAATTAATTTGGATCCATGTGTCAATTTATTTGGATCCATGTATCAAATTAATTTTGACTCATGAGTCAATCTAATTTGTATCAATGCGTAGCTTAATCAGGCATTTGTTTTACTTGTTCAAATATATTTTAATATTGCCTACAATTATTGTTACCGAATAATATAAAAAAATGAGAAAACACAGTAATATATTATTGCATGACGCAATACACTGAAATAAGTAATAAGAATAACAATGCAACCCGTGAATATTTTATTATTGGCAGCAATTGGTTTGTCAATTCTTTTTTTCTCTTTGAGTGCTCTTATTTATGTAATTGCGTTAAACATAGGGTTGCTTTATTTTGACAACCCGTATAAAAAAATAAAAAAAGTAGTTATAAATTTACAATTAAATACTCCAATTTTAAAAAATTAATTTTAAATTTATGATTAACACTAGAACGTCCATCGGTGTCGATTAGTCGGTCCGTTCTACTTTCCGCATTTTCCTGGCTTTTAATCATTTTTCATAGTGTGAATATACAGAAATGTTTTGTGGTTCTTAGTAAATTAGGGCAGATTTTAAGACTAAATACGCCAAGAACGTCCACTGGTGTTGTTTTGACACCAAGACAATTTATCATTACAAATAGATGTAGTTAAGCAAAAGATAGTTCACTAAGTAGATGCCAGAGTAAAACATACTTCTGGAAGTAATATTGCCCATTTATTTGACATTGAATGCAGTGTTATTGTGTTCACAGTAGAAATGAGTCAGTTATACTAAAATCGTTGTTTCTAAGTTTTTCGTTACGTAGCATTTGCTTATATGCCATTACGTTCAAATTACGTAAGTGCTAGGAACTTGAAAAATCAGGTAAATACCGAATTCAAAGGAATAACAAATTCACTAAAATACAAAAAGTGTGAAATTAAAGAGTGTAATAGAAATTTAAATTTAAAAAAATGTTCTTCTCTTATATGAAAATGGTGCGCGGAAAATATACAGAGAAAAATTGAATAACATTGTAGCCATTGAAAATGAGGTATGTACAAAACATTATGCATAAAAACGATAAGTAATGATGAAAAAATTTGCATTCACGCACAAATTATGTGATTTTGCTAATTATACTATATTTCTAAATATTATTGTTTTATTCCATGTTACAAGATTAAGTAACTTCTTTTGTTTTAATATATTATGTGATATAAAGGGTCATAATATATAATAATTACATGAAATAATATTAAAAATACTTAAAACTAAACCCAACTGTGAACAGTAGTACTGCAAATATTTAATATTATTGCAATTAGTTTATATAATTTAAATCATGGTGTCGAAACGACTTAGGTGGACGTTTAAGGATAATCGAAATCCCGGACGTTCTAATGTTAAATCACTAATTTCAAAATTGGAATAAATATTTCACTTAGTCGTGAAAGGTTTATTGGGTGGTTTGTAAAAAAATCTTACATTGCTTAACATATGACTGCGGCTGCCAAAATAAATTATTTATAAAGTTTAAAAATACCTTTTCCTCATAATTGAAAGCATTACAGAATCCAACTTCAAAGCATGGAATTTCACAGTAATTAATTTATAGAAATGATCTAGGAAATGTATTGAAGTTTATCAAATTGAATAATTTTAGTGAAGTTATATTAGGGAATTTCTCCGAAAGGTAACGAAATATTTTCAAAAATTCCAGTATACATCTTCAGAGAGTGATTGAGGGACGTTGCACTATTCAGCTACGAAAGGGCTTTTGGTGACGGACCTCGCCATTTTGAAACATGGCCAAGTGACGAGGATGACACCTGAGCTGGTAACCCCTCTCTTCTAGCTTCCACACCACACCAACGAGAAGACGTTTGGACCTCGACATATTTAACGTGCATCAACCCTTTTGCACGGCTGGTCATCAGCAATATTAGACACGACAGCCACGAGTCCGTTATGCTGACCCCTAGGCGACTAAGGCCACAATATGCTGCTTGAATTGAATTGAGTTTTCGATTCAATACTAATAATTTACAGTTTCTTAGGTATACAAATATATTTAAGAAATGTGTTGCATGAAAATATTCTGGGAAGTACAATTTTCTTTCTTTCAAGTTATTATTTTTTTTTTTTTAGAAATAGAAAGTATTTAATTGTGTGCAATGTTTATAAAATATAGAATTTTTCAAATATTTATGCATACGTATTATTTCTAACTCCATTTTGTATTATGGTGCGTGAAAGGAAGTTAAAAATATAGAAACATTTTGTTTCTTGCAAATTTTTTAAAAAAAAATTCTTTAAGCATGTTAAGTACTTCAAATATCGTGTACTCTAGCAGCCCACCATCAATTTAGAAAACAAAAATGATAAAAATTCATATATTATGAACGAAGGCCTTTTTTAGTTTGGTGCATTTTAAAAGTATTCAATTCTCCTCAAAAAACTTCAAGATAAATTTGTACTAAGCTTAACATGGAAACAAACTATAGCAAACTTTAAAAAAAGAGAAGAAAAAAACTTAATAAAATAAAAGTTTGATCATGTAAAATTTATATCAAACATTTTTAAACTGTGTGGAGGCTAGAAAAAGTAAATTTATTGACCTCATTGATTCGCAACATATTAGTTCATGATGTACTTCATGAATTTTGTACATCGTTAATGTTTATTTTTAGAATTAAATCATTATTATTAAAAAAGAGGAGAATTATTAAGAAAATACTTTCAGAATTGAGTTCAATTTTAATTTTTATTCAACGCACAGTTTTTGAAGAATAAAAAATAAATCACAGTAACAATACTTTGTTAAAGTACCTTTACAAATGTATTTTTTCTTGCCTAATTTTTAGTTTAAGTAGGAGTTTTTTCCTATTTCATTAAGTATTAAACTTATTGGCGGTATAGAGAAGAACAATAAATTTTGTTGTGTAATAATTTTAATTAGTACTTTGAAGTACCAGACTAATTTTTGATTTTTTTTAACTGCATTGTTGTTATGAAGTTGAACATGAAGTAATTGACTGATAGAGTTACAAGTAGTGTCTCTTCGATAAAAATGTAAAAATGTTCAGTGACGAAAAAAAAAAAAATATTCTCTCTGCAGCACGTAGTACTAGGAAAATATACTTCAAAGAAATATGTTTATATAAATTTTTTTTAAGTAATTTTTAATAGATTTTCTATTTAAAAATATTTAATTATCTAAGCATAAAAAAAAGGGAAGTGACAATTTTTAAGCATCATATATTACAAAGCATATTAGCAAGTTAATATTTCTCTGATTAGCATGCACATATCTTAAAAAATAATACAAAAATTAAATTTCGAAAAATAAAAATAATTGCCAACCAAACGATCTGAAAAGGCTGGGATATCGTTCTCTACATTTAAGATATGTACTGTATGCAATGACGCCCACAGGAATTTTTCAAAGAGGGGGGGGGGTCACAGGGTCGAAAGCCCACCATTCTCGTATCATGCTCCAATACACCCCCAACATATTCTTTTGATTTCGTCGAATTTCTTGAAGAAAAATAGTAAAAAATTAATTATGAAATAAATAATTAACATTAATTAATAAAATTAATTATTAACAAATACTTAATTAAATGTTACGTACTATATAGATAGGATTACAATGAATCAAAAAAATCAAAGGTTATGGGGGTCTGGAACCCGCCTTTTCGTCTGTGCGCCACTGAAGTTATGAACTCTTTAAATCTGAAATTGAATTACAAAAGCATGACAGACTCATAATTGACCATGGATTTCCTTATCAGTTAGGAGATTTACTACTGGATATTTTCTTGATGAAATATTATGTATATTTCCTTAAAATATTCCAACGACGATTATATTTTTATATCGTACTAATTGGTTCTTAACGCTTTGAGGAATGTTACAAAAGGAACAAAAGAAGCGATTCTATTATAAATTTATGCTTCATAAACTTTTTTAAACTAAAATTTCAGATTTACAATGCTGGATGCTACTGTAAAAAATAATAAAAAAGTCTTTGTTTTCTGAAAATAAATTTATGGAATAATTGTTCGGGAAGAATGATTTGGCGTATCTTAGGATTTATAGGATTTACATTCTGACGGCAGGTGCCCAATTATTGTGTTTTATAAAGTTAGGTACATTATCTTTCAACTACCACTAGTACGTCTTCGCTTTTTGTGCAGGACCAAAGACCTGTTGTAAAGTTCAATGATTTCTATTGAACAGTTCTAGTTCAAAGGCTTCTTTATTGGTTCTAAAATAGTGTCTTTGTAACTTTTACTGTGCTTTTCACTCTTTTCTCGCGAAAAGGAATCTCGAGATGCTTTCATACCTAAGCCCCACTGAATCTTTAAAAGAACCAGATGAGGAGCTTTTCTCAAATTTTTTTTAAATCTGTTACTTATTGGGAATTTCTTAAGAATAAAAAGCAATACTTCTCAAACTTTTAAAGCTTACGACCCAATTTTGAATCACAATTTTCATGGCGCCACCCAGTACAATAACTATGTATTGAATGCAATAATAATGTACTATGACGCTAAAGCTACAATACGACTTTAATTATAAACCGTATAAATTATCAAGATAAGTATTAATTTTTGTATATAATTTTGTATATGACAAGTTCACGGAGAAGTCAGTAGTACTTATTAAGCCTATTATTAACTTAGTATTGATAAATTAATTATTAAATATATTGCGCAGTACCGATGCATTTATAAATGCATTATATCAGTTAAATGTTCCAGAATGTATTTTGTTTTGTTTCTTTTCAGTAAATTAATAACTTTTTAAATAATCTTTTATTTTCGACTTTTCGATATGCTGGCGCCCCCCACCTAAGTTTATCAAGCCTTCTATGGTGTGCAACCCACAGTTTGAGAAACGCTGATATAGAAATATTCTGTCAGGTTGAAAGGATTTTTCAGAGTCAAAAATTTACTCGTCGATAAGCAGCTATGAGCATGGTACCGTAACATAGTTCTTGGTATTAGGTACTTCTATCATTTTAATAGTTTTGTAAGAAAATAGTCAGTTATTCCTCGATAAACTCTTAGTGTTTACTAGGTCATTTACTATACTTACTTATTTTTAAATAGCTTATCAGTTCAACATAAACAATCTTTTTTCGACAAAGATTTTGTCGAATTCTCACCCTGACTGATTTCGCAAGAGCTGGTGTTCTCACGAAGCGCGGATGGTCGCTTTTGGTACTGTCTGGAATGCTATTGACTTAAGAATATATCTTAATTGACCCCTAAATGAATATCCTTTTGATATATAAGTGCTTATAAGAGCCTTGAAAATTTCCGCGACTGGCTCTTTCTTTTTTGATGTAGAAAAATATCTGCTGTACGCTTCTGTTAGTAACAAATTGCGATACGTAGTACGATTCAAAAGTTTTCGGACATAGTCTATATCTACAAAAATATTACCAATTAAACTGCTGAAACGCATCCTTCTTCGAAATGACCCTTTTGCAAAAACACACTTTTACCATTGCTTGTAAAGATAATTGAAACATTTCTGAATCCATTTTAGCCATGTTCTTTAATTCAGACTGCGATGCTATTTTAACTTCATCTACAGGTTGGTCTTCTTTAAACATGTGGGGGGGGGATTTGTTGACACACTCAATACTACTTACTTACTCGGGAGAATCAAGCCCACCCAAGGGGTTTCGAGCTGTGAATCGACCCTCCGAGGTGTAACTTTATTAAGGTAAACAAAAAAGTATACAAAGTGGTCCCGAATGAGAAACCCTCCCCATAAAATTCTTGAGAAAAAGGGGAATAATACAGTTGAAAAACCTTAAAAATTTTGTACAAATTTGCAAATACGAAAAAAAAGAAAGAAAAACACAACACATACACCGACGCTGTCTAACTAATGAGACATGAAAGACATGGAAAAAGTAATAAGGGAAGCGGGGGAACCACTCCTAAAAGGGAATTCGAGAAAAGGGAGGGGAGGAAAGTGCAAGAAAAATATAGCGGAGGTCCAGACATTTTTTTTGTTATATTTTGGAAAGAGCAAAAATGGCCGGTTCACGAGCGGCAGCAGAGCGGGACCCTGGAAGAGGCAAGAAAAAGACGCAGGAGGGTGCCATCACATTCAATAACCTCCCCTCTCCAAAAGCTTTGCACCCCCAAGGCAATGGAAACAACAACAGAGGAGGAATGCAAGCCAGTCATCCTAAAATAGAAAAGAAAGAGAGAGGTTTGATGAGAGAGATGCTTAGATTCTTATACAGAATTCATTGACATGTGGCCGAGGGTATCCCAACTGATTCTGCTATTGTTTAAAACCTATTCTTATGTACCTCCACAGAAACCTTTTCGATGTTTTAGCGGTGTGGAAAGTCTGTGGATGTCCAGAGCATCGATGTATTAGAGAAGGCAGGGAATACGCCGAAGACATATTCCCTGTCTTCTCTAATACATCGATGCCATTCAAAGGCTTGCGTTCGCTCAACTGTATAACAGCTTTACACATGCTTCAACATTTCGAAAGTATCCATGGTACTTTTTTCCAAACAAACACAAAATTTTGTATTAATTGTCTGTTTAACAAATGAGTTTTTTTTCCGTCGCAGACGATGAAATGCATCCGCCTTCAAAATACAAAGCCGTGGTGAGACACCGACAGCGGGATTTTGGACAAACTTTTTTAGAAAAGGAGAAGAACGTAACCTGATATTCAATATTGCGTCCCTTTCTTTTTTTAAAACGAATCTCGACATGGCTTTGATAAAATCCCATTTTGTGTCGAAGTGTTATTTTTCGTAAGAAATATTTAAATGATACATCTAAGATACGTCGGAAAATGGCCAATTGGCCAAACATGGCCAATTTATTTCGAATATTTATGTATGTGATTTTTGCAATTTTTCCACTTTCTTCATCGCTTTACGTAAAAATTTTAAAAGAAAAATATATATATATATATAATTTGAAAACGAGATTAGAGAGGAAAAAAAATTAAATCATTTTTCATAACATCTTATCAAAAACCACCTACAAAAACACTATTTTAATATTCAAACGGTATATCAAACTTTTCTCATATACAAATAGAATATACAACTCATTTCCCTGAAACTTCCGCCATATTTCCTTACTTTTCTTTTTAATCTGCATTCAATCTTAGCATTGGTCACCATTTTTGTGCAAAAAGCAAGAAAGCTTGAAAAATCCCTTGATCGAAATCATGGTATGATTATTACTATTTTTATATTCTTTACATATTTCAGGGTATATGTTCATCTTACTTTACTGCGAATATTCCTTCGTCTTTTGTGAAGCACAAAAATATCATAGTAGAATTTGGTTATGTTGGTTTTGTATAGTTAGGAAGCATTGACTACATTTGGTTTCGTCCAATACATTTTGAAAAAAAATAACCTAGGTTAACTATTACCTTCTAACCTTTACAACTGATAGAATTTTGTATACGAAAATGTATATTCATAGTATGGAGAGGAAAACTTTTTGGCTAAAATTGATTTAAAAGTTATTTATTTTTATCCCGGAATTTGAAAGCTCCATTGAAATATTCCAAAGTAAAAGTTATATATTTTTTCCATCAAAGTATCGAAGTTTTAATATCCATAAATACACAAATACAAGGAGATCCTGAAATTCTAATATATAGGGTGTCCCCGAATTTCGTGTACAAACTTGGATGACTG
The DNA here is from genome assembly GCA_019973975.1 of Trichonephila clavata. NCBI lineage: Eukaryota > Metazoa > Arthropoda > Arachnida > Araneae > Nephilidae > Trichonephila > Trichonephila clavata. Next base: position 41,899 of record BMAO01020509.1, read on the forward strand.
ATAGAGTACATCATGATGAGCCAAAATGACATAGGAAAGCATGGCGGAAACGTCACCCTAAGGAGAAAAGAGGCACAAAGACTGTAAGGCCATAATGCAGAATGTAGCGTAAAACGCTTTATTATACAAAACAAAAAACAATTATAAATTAAAACTTTGACGTTAAAGTATACTAAGAAGGTGTTTAAAATTGTTGCCAGTGGCATGCATGCACGCCCGACACCAACGCCACGACTTGGATTGGCGGACATGTTTGAAAATACCGGAGCGTTTCACGGATCTTGCCTGCAGCTATGAATATTCGTGCCACCAGGTCCATTTCGGAATTGACGTGTGAATTCCATGGCATCTTAAAGAAAAAAAATACCAGAGGAGATAACTCAGAGGATCTGGGAAGTCGAGCGAAGGGACAACCACGCTCAATCCTCCTGTTTAGAAATACCTGGTACAAATGGCCACGTACACTCCTCCCATAATAAAACGGCGCCCGGTCCTGTTGAAATGACATGCGGGGATGAACAGGTACGGGGGCATTGGTAAGCAATTCCGGAATTACCTCCTGAAGAAAGACCACATACTTGTCAAAATTCATTCAAGGCGGGAAGATGTAAAGACAGAGTGAACTGTCCCTCACGATAATTGTCCACACTTTAACAGTGAATCATAGTCGTGCGGCTTGTGGTCGATTGCTCTGTGGGTTCATTAAGGTGTATATGGGCGCGTTGTGCGTATTGAATACTCCTTCACGTGAAAAGATTACTTCATCACAGAGCAACTAGGGACTGGTAAAGTCCACGTCATAGATGATCATCTGGCTGAAAAACTACACTCTCTTTACATGAAATGGATGTAAGGCTTTATACCCTGAAGTACACGATGGACAGTTGTTTGAGATTTTCCGGTTTCAATGGCAAGAGCTCATACACTGGTACCGGTATTTAGCTCCACAGCATGCAACATGCCCTCTTCGAGTATGCCGTTCATGAACAACCAGTATCTTCAATCGTGCTCCTGAAACATCCATGTTCCACCAGGTTCTGATACACTCGAATGAACGTTTGATGATTTGGTTGCCACCTAGTTGGATATGCTTCACTTACGACTGGAAATAAGCACGTTTTTTCCATCGGATAGGCCATAGATGAAATGAATATCCGCCAACTCGACGTTCGTATAACGACTCATAATCATAGCTTCTGACCGTTTCTGAAATGAGAAACCACGTGCGTGCGGTCCTTACTATTTCACGTGGGACCTCCACCCATGATTTTCTGCTAATTATGGCTCTTTAGGATGTTCTCTACCTCCCCTCCATGTCTGTACTTCTCATTCAGGGATACCCTGTATATAAACATCAGTCTTTGTATGCATATATGAACGGATGCATGTATGTAGGTGTTTAAGTTTATATTAATTTACATATTTTAAAAATTATTATGCCTTTCTTTGCGTTACTTTCTTGCAAAAAGAACGTGATCTATACAGTGTTTGGGGTGTAGAAACTTCCTGTTTTGAACAAGTTGCAGTGATGTTCGCATGGGGTGGGGTTCGGTGAAAGGGGTAGAGTGGGTTTTGTGTGTTTGAGTCACAGTCTGAAACATGTTGTGTTTGAGGTAAACAGCGTGTTTTACCGTGGATGCGGTTTTTACTGACGATCGGTTGGTGATTGCAGTGCAACGTGCTTTTTGTCGTCACTTCGATATTCCCCCATGAGGTCATGTTCATGATCGGAAATGCGTTTTAATGTAGATTTATTTCTTCACGTCAACAGGGAATGTCTCCGAAGAAAGAGAACGACTTCCGAAGATCGTTAGAACACCTGAAATAGTATAACGAGTCCGTGTGTCAATTCAGACCGGTATGTGACAATGATCCAACAATTCTTTTTACCCGCTCTCCAAGAAATGTATCTTCACAACGTGTGATTACAACAAGATGTGGTCACAGCCCACACCTTCAGGGTTTCCATAGGTATTTTAAAAGCAGCCTTCCCCGAATGACTGATCTCCTTGCGAGGGGATTTAAACTGGCATGCGCATTCACCTGATTTATCCCCTCCTGATTACTCCCAGTGGGCTTTCAAGTCATTGGTAAAAAAAAAACGCTTCAAGACCCTAGAAGACATAAGGAACATCATCTGAACCAAAATTGACAATATCCTGGTGGATATGTTTGAATAGGTGACTCAAATTTTTCGAAATCGATTGCATAAGTGTACTGACAATGAAGGGCGACATTTAACAGATATTGTGTTAAAAACTGTGTAAATTCAAAATTTCTGTTTTGTGTTGTAGGCGGTAAATAACAATAAAATCAAATGAAACATGTAGTGTGTATTATTACGTTTTCAAAACAGGAAGTTCTCACTCCCCACCCTTATAAAAATTTAAGATAAAATGGTTGAAGATATGTTGATTCGATAATTGATTATATAAAGTGATTTGGAGTAGGAAGAAAATAGTAAAAATTAAAAGATTTAATTTTTACCATTTCGTGCCCCCCCAACGTAGGGTTATCAAGACCCCCAAGGGGGTGCGCCCCACAGTTTGAGAAACGCTGGGTTACAGTTAAAAAACTTATCAGAAACAGAAAGAGTTTTGAGAGCGATCAAGAACTATAAGCAGCCCAAATATATTTCGTAATAGCATGTACTTTGATAATGTGTTTTACTATAGAAGCATGAGGATATACGAGTATGTGTAGTATTTGCTATATATATATATTTAATTATACTATATTAAAACATACGTTGATGGATAGTGAAGGATATTAAATCAATATGAAGTATTTTCCTAGAATATCCATCGTATATTAGAATGCTTCCTATTCTATATCAATTTGCATTCACACAGATCTCACACATACATGTACACATTTATTTATCTTGTATTATATAACCTATTCATTTATTATGTATGTTTACATTTTGTCAATACCTGATGCAATTTAATATGGATTATGAATAGTACCTTTTGTGTTAAAGGTATTTGCATATTAATAGTAGGGGACAGGGGTAGACATCATCCCGCCTATATATTCACGATTTGTTGTTCAGCGTATTGACATTAATAAAAATCTAAGAATAATTAATCGATTTCTAATGAATGTCAAAAATTGTAGAATTTCGTTTTAAATGTTTAATGAAAAAAAAACTTTTTCCCTTCTAGATAAATAATTGTCTTCAAAATATACTCTTTATAATATGCAATTAATTGATTGATAATTTCGTGCATGTGATAAAGAAAAATATATTTACTTAGAAACAATACTGAAAGAGGAATATGAAATTGATGGATCTTTTTAAATTACAAATTCACTGATTAAAGGAAAACGCATCAAAATGAAATAAAATAAACTTTATTCCAAAATATGGACCCACTAACATATTGGTCTTAATTAGGGATCGGCAACCTATGGTACGCGTGCCATGTGTTGCACATGGTAGAAATCTCAGTGACACTCTGCACTCATCTACAAATTTGTCAATTTTTGGGATGGAAGTTGATACATTTGTAATGGACCTTATTTCACAAACATCTTCAGAATTATTGATATTTAATGCATTATATGAACAAATCTGAAAGATAACTCAAAAGGTAAATTTACAGCTATTTTGTAAATTTTTGAATGTCATTCTTAGAGGTAGTTCCTTATTTGAAGAGAAAAAATATTGCATGTGCTCAGGTTTCTGATTTTCACTTCACATTATCAAAGTAAAAAAATCTGTCCTTATATGTAAAACATTTTAGTCTGCAAAGAAATTGCTTAACAACTGAATATTCAACATCTTCTCAAATTGAGAGTCACAAATAATATCCCTCATTTTATTATATGAAAATAGAGCGATGCAAGTACAAGGTTCGCATTAAAAGTTTTATTAATCTTTTTATCTTAATAAATATTTGTAAAAATACATAATTTATGTACAATTTAAAATTTTTATTATTTTTTTTTGGTCAAAGAAAGTTATATTTTTTACACTGCTTATTTTTATGTAAAAAATATCTTTAAATGATGCAAAACTAATGCATAATAAAACATTAAATATATATATATATATATAATTGACCTATATTCTTTCTAACCATTGTCACGGGAATCGAGTTGTTTCAAAAATGTCCTACTGTGTGGTACGCGGAATCATATTGGTAGACGAGTTTGGCACGGGACAGCTAAAAGGGTGCCGATCCCTGGTTTAAATAAAACCATAATTGTACTTAAAGCAATATTTTCTGTTAAATTTTCTTATTAAAATATTAATTAATATTATGAGTTTTAGAAACACATGATTCTTAAGAAACATAACTTCTTAAGTTTTAATATTTTGATAATACACAATGCCATTTTGAAAGTTTATAAATTATAAATAAAATTTTTTCTTTTAAAATATTTAAATTTTATGCAAACTGATGAATACAACTGCAAACCTAAGCATCTTTTAAAAATAAATAAAACACACTAAATGCTTAAAAAATCGTTAACTAATTGTAATTTTTTAATTTGTAATTTACCTAAATGTATGCATACTCTCCAATTCAATAACCAGCAAGCTATTACTGTGTTCCTACGGTTTGAGCTAAACAACATCTAATGTTAGATGTTGAGTTTGAAAGAGATAATTTATGGTCGTTTTATTATGACATTTATTTTTAAGAAGTAAACATTATGTATACTTTTAACTTATTACACTTTTTCTAAATTTAACGTAAATAAAACCCCTGGAAAACTTGAATACGGTAATGAAATGGAAATATAGTATTAAAAAACGTTTGCATTTCATACTATTTTCCATATTGACTTTAAAGGAATTTAACTATAGCAATTAAACGATTGTCATCGAGTATTCACAATTTGCTATTGATTCTTTGTTTTTGTGCAAGCTTTGAAAAATTAATGCAAGATTTAAATTGATACAATTTATTTAAAGAACATTTCAGAACATAAATATTCGAATTAAAATAATAAATGATAAATGAAATGTTTCTGCATTGGCAGTAATTAGTATTAGCCATATTCGTAGTGCATTTCTCTAGGATATATCTTTTTGTTCTACACCAATTTACATGTTCATGAACTTTGTGTGCGTTGAGCTACTTTTCATAATATAATACTTTTCGATTCAGTATTTAAGGTAATTAAGTTCTAAGTAATTAAGGTATATATATTATTATAAGGTAACTTAACTTGAGACAAATTAACTAATTTTGGAGAATGTGTGGGTTCTACTATAGTTGTATAACTAAAGCAACATACAAATCGCGGAATCGAATTCTGATTTCGCCTATAAGGCGTTCCTCGAAATTATAGGGATACTGTTCAAAAAACGTGTCTTAATTTTTTGGAAAATAATATGAAAATTTTAATAAATATTTATTAGAAATAAGAAACAAGAGAATTTAAAAATAACCCAATTGACAAATAGCTCAAAGTAGCAAAAACGAATGAACCAAATGGATATATTCTGGAAAATAAGTACAAACAAATGAGAGACTTAGAGAAAAAGGAGAAATTAAGAAAAATTTCCAACAAAAACCAATAATATTAAACTGATAATAAACGTATGCATAAAACAATAAAATTAGTTATGATATAACACTAACTAATACATTTTTAAGATTACTGATTTGGCCTCAACGTTTTATTAACTAAAATACTGTTAAGTTGGAAATATTTAGGAATAGTATTTCTATAAATATAAATAGAAATACTGCTATTTTTAAAAGGTACTTAAATAGTGTCAATATAAAAGTCTTAATTCTTATCAAAATTATTACTTTTTATTTTTATGCGAATCAGTCCACGTAATTTATAGTAAGTAATTATTTGTTTTAATAAGGTTTTCAAATAATTTGAACAAAACCTATATCAAGAATTTGCAGCATGCTATTTTAAAATAAAATTGAATCACCAATTTTTCTAAATGCATAAAAATTTTTACTACTAATTAAATTTCATAAAAAAGTGCTATATATAAATCAGCTATTCTATTGCCAGCAGTCCTGCATAGCAATAAACTATTAATTTGATTATACAGGTTACATTTCACAAATTAATATAATTAAAAACTAATTTGAAAAAGTCTTAAATTTGTGAATATGGTAAAATTCTTTAAATGAAAATTACTATATTGTTTTTGAAAAAAAATATCTGAATATTATTAATATGTATTGATCTATTTAAATCGTGAAAATCTTAATTATGCATAGAGTAAATATCTTTACCTTTTAAACATTTAACCTTAAAATTTTTCATAATACCTTTAAAACTAAGTTCATAATGTTTGACTAAATGATTTGTAATAGTTAACTGAAGTGATGTATTTATTAAAATCATTAGCAATAGTATGAAATTTAATAGGATTCTCAAGAAATTCGAAGGATGAAAAATGTGTAGAAACTTAACTTCAGGTGATTGTATGCTTTTTTTTATATACATATATTGCCAAAGTACAATTTCTAATTTTTCTGCAGCATAGCTCAGATTTATGAAGTTACTTATCATCATAAAATGATTTTTCAAGTATAATGCTTACAAATTATACAAATAATTGCATGGATGAGACATACTTCATGAATGCCCATTATAATTTAGATTTTTTTAAATATATTCATAATGTGTTTGTGTGTATGAATTCGACTTTTTTTGATATTCACTATCATCCTCCATTTACCACAATTTCCTGAATTTCTCTACTCTTCCTTTATTCATACACATACAGTCATCCTTTCCATCCCTTCCTCCCAGTCATAATGTTGGTCATCGTTTCCGCATAAAAAGTAAGAACGCTGAAAAAAATCCCCTTGATCGAAATCGTGGTACTACTATTTTCATCTTCTTTACGTTTTTGAGGGCTTTTGTTCATCTTTCTCTTTATTGCGAATATTCCTTCGTTTTTCGCAAAGCGCAGATGTTTCATATTAGGATTTCGGGTTTTAGAGTTTTGGATAGATAGAGGAAATTGTCTACTTTGGGTTTCTTCCAGTCAAATGAGAGGGATAAAGGAAACATAAAAAATTTCGTAATGTTTCAAAAGGAGAGAGAAAATTTGCCTATTCAAAATAACCTATTGTTACTGTTTTCTACTTTATTGCTACAGTTCTATGGGTTTTTAGTTTTATTATTTGACATTCAGATATGTTTAATAAGTAAAGAAATATTATAGTTTTAAAAAAAGAAACGTTCTCAAAGAATAATGAACAGGATATTTTGCGCATTTGAAAAATATTAAACCAGTTTAGTTATTTATGTAAAATACTTGACTGTTTTTACTATAATTTTAAATACTATTCCTTTTCTTTAGAAATTTAACCCTCCCCCCCCCCCGTATTTGCTAAATTACATGTACAGAAAATTTAAAATTTGTACATTATAGTATTAATCAAAAATATAATTATCCATTTTTCAATTAATAAAGTGATAGTTTTCTATGTCTATATAGTACAGAATATGCTATTATAAATTTGGAACATTAGAGCAAACATCATAAAATAATACTAAAAATATGAACCCAATAAAATAATCCCCAAATACCTCTATAAAATTAAGAATATACAAATGAAGAATCATTTGTAATAAATTCCGAATGAGAAAGAGACAGAAATAATTTATTTCTGAGTTTCGTTGCTGTTAGGTTTTTAGTACAAACATACTCGCCTTTTGAGGCCATTGAAAATAAACCATAAAATATTCGAAAAATCTATAAAATATTTTAAGAATGCAATTAAAAAACATTCCCCCAAACTTTACTGAACATACGTGCTGATATAATTAGGAATTATTTTGCAACATTTACATTTTCCAATTGAGTTCGTATCCAATTTAGGATAGAACGACAATGTGATTCAAACTAAACACAAATAACCGTTCTTAATCAACATTCACATTAATTGTTCTTTGAAAAATTGGAAAATATTTCCACGAGATTTTCAATCAGTTGATAAGAAGATTCGAAATATCCTCCGTTGCATTATTGTGTAGGCAATGGGTGGCTCTATTCGCTCTTCGCAACAATGTTTATATCCAAATTGCAGATTCGTAAGCATGTTTATACTGATTACCTAGTATATGCAAATATCATGCACTAAAGCATGTTGGAGAGGATTATGTAAGATATTATATGGATATTAGTAATCTAATTAGAAATTAGAAATCTGTGTGTTAAAACATAATTAACAGATTTGCATGCTCATGGACCTTGTGTGTATACTGAATTACATTTCACAATGTAATCCATTAATCCAGATACAAACCGTTACATAAGCACACATTGCATTTTAGCTGTATGTATATAATTATGGATTCCTTTTTTGATAAGAATGATAATGTTACTTTGATTATAAATTTTATACCCCTTGACATTTGATATACATTTCTCCCAGGAAACTGTTAAAGGATAATTTTGAGTAATTGATATATGTTTAATAGTTACTACACTATGATGCAGGTGCTTTTGTTTAAATCTTATTTGATTCCCTCTCATACTAGATTCTTACAACAAATTGTCTGAGATAAGTTCTGAAAATTGGGAATGTTCTAATATTCTTTGAGCAGAAATTAAGTGACGGACTTTTATTAATGAAAGCTAGTCATGTATGCGTATGGTGATTTCTTTAATTAACTATAAATTGTCCTGGCTTCGAGTATAAACTATATGAGAGACGGAATAGAACTTAAATATATTTCTCTTAATTCATTCAAACTACACGTTATAATCTATCATTTCCAAAGATATAATAAAAATAAGGCTGTACTTCAGTGATCATCTAAGTTGTACAGTCATCAATTAGGTGATACAAGACATCAAATGCATAAAAGTTTAAAAAATAAATGCACTGCAGTATATTGGAATCACGTAACAAATTCTAATCCAGATTAGGAAAATGTCTGTTACTACAAGAAGAATTTGATATATATTCTGTTTGAGGCATTAATTATGTTATCCATGGCTCAACTCATCTCAGATGCAGTTTGCTTAGTTTCTCAACATATTTATTATACGAATTTGGAAAAAATGAGCTGATATTAAATGATCTAAAACAAATTATTATCTTTTTCTTCTAATAATATATCTCCAAATATCTGCGCCATATTACTCTTTGTATACGGCCATGTTTTCAAATAATTTATTAGAATTTAATATTAGGAAGGTTCTCATTTATTAGAACATTGTCTTGAGGATTTAGTTTTTAAGTTATTATTTGATTTAGAGAATCATAACGAGATATTTGCATTTATTATAACACTCGTAAATGTGATAAGAATATTCTGAGTTTTCATAATGTTTCCCATCATAACTTTTAATATTATTCTTTAAAATATACTACAGAAATATATCTTTTGATATCATACTGAAAAATAACTGTTGTTTATGTGGAACTGTATTTAAAAATCGTATCAATCTTAAAAACAGAAAACAAATGAGTTATGTTTGCTTCAAATAAGTTTCCTTTCAAATGTATTCTAATAATTTGCATATAACTTTCTAATCATAGTTCAAAATCACATATTCAGTTCAATTCATATCATTGCACTGCTTTCCTTTTATAAATCAAATTATCCACATTTGTTATTGTTGTTTAATGACAAGGTCTTGTATGGGATTTTATTTCCATGTTCTCAAAAGGAATACCAAAATATTAACTCTATTCATTAATAAATTGGATATAATATACTTATAATTTATACATTCTTGTCACATTCTTTCAAAAGTTATTACGTATTAAAAGTAAGTGTATTGAAAAGTTTGAAACTAGTAAAAACAGAAATTCTAGTCACATTCGCATCATTGTTTTCATATTATCAAATTGTCTTATACGCAATTTCACTCAATCACATTATACTTCTCAGTCCAAAGTTATTTTTCATTTTCATCACGATTCTCTATTTCAAATGCTCAAGGAAATATTCAGTTTACGATGAAGAGTAATTTATTTAGGTAAGTTTCCTGGTGCTGTTTATAAAGATTAATTGTGATTTCCTGAAGGAGATGAGAAATCCTTCATTTAAACTGTTTCTCACAGGCCAAACGTTATAAATATGAATTAAATATATTTAAATATCTGGTAAATAATCATGCAATCACTTCCACGCAGTTTTTAAATTGATATGAAATAAATAAATAAATGTTATTCTTATTCAACTATGAATGATAGTATCAAGTAAAATCATACTTCTTAGTTACTAGTTTCAAAATAAATATAATAATTCTTTCTCCCCTTACTCGGCGTAAGTTTAATAATTTTTATTTTAAAAAACTTACCGTACTCATGAACGGATTACTTCTCTGTGTACACTCTTTCAAGTTAAAACTTCTCCTAGATTTAGATAAATAAAAATCAGATAAGATAAATTAAAATGCAAAACATAATTTCATACCGAAATTTTTCCATTCAGGAAATAAGTAATTGTAATTACATAGTAATTTAGCAAAATATATATGTATATGTATATTTATATTATATACCAGGCGATTATAATTACATTCAAAACGCTATAAAAAGTACCACTGATCAGAATGACGTCAAATTTGAACAAAATATTATTGAAAGAGGGGAAAAGCGTATTCCACAAGAAAAAAAAATCAAATTTTACCAACATAGCGTCATAATATGTAAAAGAAAATACCTTTCATGCGCCCGACTCATTTCAATTGTTATAAAAACGTCGGGTACACGACTTTTCCTCATTTCACGTCTAAGAATATCGTCATAACTGTCGGACCAGAGCTCTGCTTTTAAAGCTTTTTTACAAGAATGATGACTGTGAGCCAATAGCTGTGTAGAATTTCTGGACATCCAAGGGTACGAAAACAGGCGCTAATCCGATGACTGACTAGGGTCTGTAGAAAATTATTCAAAAATCCAAAAGAGACAGGTTCTTTTCATGTGCAATCTAAGGAAAAGAGTGAATTCGACGGTACTTGAAGAAGTGGCTACAGTAGTGAAGGAGGATATGAATGGTGGTTTGCAACCGTGCATTGCTCAGGGAATTGACCTAGCACTTGTGAGGCCTGTGAACATGGTGCAAAAATTCTACGAAACAGATTACTATCCATATAAAATACGACATGTGCAGGAGTTGCTTCCTTCTAACCTGCCAGCAAGATAGACCTTTGCTTTATAAATTCTTGCTCTCATTGAAAAGGACAATGAATGGCCGTGGAAAATTTTATGGTCAGACGAAGCCCATTTCCATCTGACAGGATATGTCAATACAAAGAATTGCTTACTATGGGCAATAGAGAATCCACTCGCAACTCAACCAGTACCACTTCATCCTGCAAAGGTCACTGTTTGGTGCTGCTTTACGGCATCATTTATCATAGAGCCATATTTTTTCGAGGAGACAGGTGCTTTTGGTAACGTTACCGTTAATGTCAGTGGTCAGCGCCATGAGTGTCTTTTGCAGAACCTCGTCATTTAAGATCTTCAACAGCGTGATTGTGTGGCTGGATTATTTTTATGCAAGAGGGTGCTCCTCCGCACATTGCAAATCCAGAGAAGAAGTTGCTGAAGGGACATTTTAGAAATGCTTGAATGATCAGCTTCCATTTCTCTATCATCTGGTTGCCCCGATAAACTAATATTAGTTCGTTTGACTTTTGACTGTTGGGCTGTCTGAATGATGTTGTGCTCATTGCTTTGATTGCACACTTAGCTGAATTGAAATCGCGCATTATGCAACATGCTGTTTCTCGATTCAAACTTGTTGCAGACAGTGGTGGACAGCATATTGAACATGTTTTGAGCCAGTATCACGAATTTTAAAAATTGATTGGATGGACGCTTTTTATGCGATTTTTGGCCTCGGGATAGTTAAAAGCCAATGTTCCTCATCCGATGTGATATCACCTTGCTGTGTTGGGAGGGCTTACGTAACTAACAGTATCACATCTGAACAGTCATGCATACTGAACAGCATACTTGGTTTAACGTATAACTTACACCTTAGCTGTTGTTTTACGATTCACTGTCATTTCTAATCGAACAGAAAAATGTCTACAGCACCATCTATTGCTTAAAATTTGGAATTCCCTTTTTTTACTATTCCATATGCTTTTTCCCGTTTTCAATAATATTCCTTTCAAATTTCACGTCATTCTGTGATAAGTGATTCTTTATTTAAATCATTTTTAATCTTTAACATTTATAATAATCCCCGTGTATAATCTTAAATAGTGTATTAAATTACCATTAATCTTATCTAGTGTTAAAATATAAACTAAAGTATAACAAGATAGCATTAGCTTTAACTGAACTAGCCATAGCCCATACGCTTTATCTTTAAAGCAAAGGAATTGAATTTCTTAAACGTGACATAATATTCTTTTATACTCCGTTCCCCCTCCCTCATAAAAGTGCAAATTTACGCAAAATTCACTTTTAGTGGATCTCTACTGCGTAAAATAAAAATGCTTGCTAAATTGTTAGTGTATAAGTGTAATAGTTCCAAAACGGGAGTTTTTATCAATAACGCTCACGCAACCCACTTTAGGAATTCATCTGCTCAAAACCCGCTTTTAGTGGATCTCTATTCAGCAAAAGAAACACTCCAGCGACAATTCAAGTCTGTTGGTTTAGTAGCTCAAAAACAGAACTTTTTTGTCGGTAACATCCCGTAATTTGTCCAGAGAGTCTATTTCTGTGAAACCTGTTCTCAGCTCTCTACTCAACCAAATGATTATGCTTATCAAATTTCAGGTCTGTGGATAAAAAATGGTAATTTTTGTCTATAAAGTCAATTTCCGTAAAAACTTTTTTTTTGTGTGGATCTGTGTTCAGCAAAAGGAATATGCCTGTCAAATGTTAAGTCTAGCATGTCTAATATTTGCAGAGATCTCGTGATGAATGACAGAATGTATTTGTATGATTCACCTTTCTCTTATACACCTAGAGATAATTATTTATCTCAGTAAAAATTACGTTCAAAGCTCAAGCAAATCACTTAAAAATCATGATTAAATACACTGTATTTAATAACTAAATAGTTTATATATTATTAACAAAGATTGATAGCTTGTTAAATTTTGTTTATAGTTTGAAATGAATTCAATTAAAAAGGTTTAAAAATAAATATCTGATCAGTCATCTGATTAGCTACAGCATATCAACTTCTGCACCGTTCAACCGATCTCCAATTTGCCAACATGGTCGCAAAAAATTAAGCTTACTCGGTTCTATCACCAACATTTCGCTATGTTTCTGTTGAATCGCCCTTATAATGTAAGGAAAGGCGTTGCTTGTTAATATTACAATTTTGACATAAAACAAATACAATATAAAGTAATATTAACGTATTACACATCCAGATATAAATATTTACGCTATTTTAAGCGTTCATGACAATTGTAACAATGTGTTACTTTTGCTGAACAGAGATTAGCTTAGAAAGGTGTTTTCAAAAACCGACCCAAAAATGAGTTACAATATTAAATAGTTAGTTATAAATAAAATACATTCCTTTTTATCAGTTATTAGATCTACAGATTTAAAATTTAACAAATATGGTTTTTTTGTTCGGATAAGATATGCAAAATACTTTTTTTTAATTTAATTTGCAATTCACGTAGAATTATTGTTTGAAAAACTTCTTTATCCTTCAATCTGTATTTTTTTAATTTTTCAATTCACCCGTGAGAAGAACGGGTATACCAGCTAATATTTATATATAAATTGATCCTATCCGTAATTTAATTTTACAAATATTGTAAATGGGCGGATTTTAATACAAAAATCAGAAACATATTAGGTGGAATTTAATACCGAAGGCAGTTTGGCTACTAATCTTTGAAAAGCATTATAAATACACGAAGCTTTCACAAAAAATTATACATTTAAACCGTGGTTTTATTTTACATATTCAATTAACCATGAGTATTTGGCAGATCAATTTCATTGGAATTATTTATGTTCTTTTTTTTTCAAATGACATGTGATTCGAAATAATCTCGTGACATTTAATACTAAAGACATAATAAGCACAAATTTATGTTATTCTAAATCTGTATTGTTTAATTTTTCAATTCACCCGTGTGAAGAACGGGTATATCAGCTAGTATACTATAAATAATTGTAAGCAATTATCAATTGTTAAAAAAAAAAATTTGTTATAAAAAATTTAATATTACCATCCACAAGGCACGCGACCTCTCTCAGATGCTTCATTTCATAATCACTTTTGAAGGTGATTTAATCATTTTATTGGTAATATTTGACATTAAAGACTAATATTACATCTAAATTGTATACATAAGGTGCGGTCTTTGTTATTGAAACTTTTGATTGTTGTATTATCTATAGCTTTGCGTACTTATCAAAATAATGGATTGGTGCGAAAATTATATTTAATAGACAGAAGTTCCTATCTACCTGTAGTACTCAAGTGAAAATGGATGGAGGAAACAACAGGAGAGCGGCCCAAAAAGGTAGGCTCACATATGAATTCGTATATTGAATTATTTTAAAAAATCATAGGAAAATTTAAACCTTATTTGGCAATTATTTCAACTAAAATTAATCACTTCTATACAAATGATAAAAAATACACTTAATGCTGAAAGATTTTTGTAATAAATTATTTTGGCACTAACTTGAATCACACACACAGTTTGTACATATATACGTTACACGCGCGTAATATAATATTTAATACATAATCAGAAACTTCAATTTTGTCAAAAAACACATCCTCAATGTAAATGTTTAGTTGCACTGTCAGCACTACCTATTTACATATTTTGAGATCCTTCTTTTACAATATTCATAAATCGTCTTACAAAGTTCAAGGCACATGACTATTTCACATTTTACACAACAAAGAGAACAACTAAGAGGACAGTACTTCCTCTTCAAAGTTCTTGATGTGCTTTCTCTTGATTCTTCCTCTTAAACAGAGCGCTGTGTTTTGTACATCAGATATTTCTTCAATCCTAAAATATAATGAACGATTCTTATTTGCGCTTTTTCTTAGATTCATCTCAACTCTCAGTAGAAAAACCTTTTTAAAAAAGTTGAAAACTACTTATTTTGAGTAATTTTAGTGTGAAACTTAAAATTATACTCTCTCTGTTATAGAAAAAATGAAAATTAACGAAAAATTGGAAAAACATTGAAACTACGTTATTGCGCGCGCTGTATCTGTCGGACTCAAGAGCCTCTGCCGCCTGAAATGCGAAGAGAGACTTTATTATGAAAGACATATAGGAGAAGAAGAGGCGCTCCCACACATCATGTGGAAGTGGCACCAAAATAATTTTCACCATACATCTCAGAGATTCACGCAATTAAAGAAAAATGACAAATGGAGATAATAGGGTATACACGAGTAAAATGGAATATGTACTTTAAACCATTGGACAACTAATTATGACTTCATAAAACGTAGCTGCTTTTAACTATAAAAACCGTATTCTAAAAAAAAAAATACGTGAAAGTCATTTTTGTTTCGAGTCTACTTACAAAAGTCACAAATATAATCTTTCTCTGCACCAGTACAGCCAAGGTAAGCCCACAGAAATTAGTTGCATTGCTTTGTAAATTAGTTGTATTTTATTGTAAAAGCATTGAATCCAAATTTCCCCTCGTTGATCTTCAAAGAATTTTCCGTTACAGAAGATAATTGAATGTCTTCGTTTTTTGGTTCTTTAGTTGATGAAAAGAAGTCTGTTACAAATGAAACTCCAGAATGGAATGATTTATTTCTGTACGTCGGGTGTTACTGAGTTTCTAGTATTCCATAATACCCGACATGTCATCTTGGAAAATTGACTTTTAAACTAAAGGACAGAACATGTCAGTTAAGGAAAGACCACGTTATTACACACACAAACAAAAATTCTTTTAGTGTACATTGTGCTTAACTTTAGTGTTCAAGCCACATGTGTCTAGTAGGTTAAAATGTTTGAAAACTTTCTTACAAAAATTTTTGAAAAGCGCAAAATACACTTTGTTCTGTAGCAAGTGGTATGGCAACAACAGGTGGTCAACAATGCATGTGAGTGTGTAATGCTGCAACAATGCAACAATAGAATGGTAACAACAATGCAACAATGATATGACACCAATAATGCAACAATTGCAGTGCAGCAACGATGCAACAATGGTATGGCAGCAACAATGCAACAATTGCATGGCAGCAACGATGCAACAATGGTATGGCAGCAACAATTCATCAATGGTATGGCAGCAACAATGCATCAATGGTATGGCAGCAACGATGCATCAATGGTATGGCAGCAACAATGCATCAATGGTATGGCAGCAACAATGCAACAATGGTATGACAGCAACAATGGTATGGTAGCAACAATGCAACAATGGTATGACAGCAAGTATGCAACAATGGTATGTCAGCAAGTATGCAACGATGGTATGACAGCAACAATGTAACAATGGTATGACAACAACAATGCAATAATGGTATGACAACAACAATGCAACAATGGTATGACAACAACAATGCAAAATGGTATGGCAGCAACAATGCAACAATGGTATGACATCAACAATGGTATGGCAACAACAATGCATAATGAGAATCTTTTTTCAGTAGTTCAAGGTTTTCCCACGCATTAGCTGCTAGAAACATGGCCAAAACATTGGTATTTTATAATACCCAACTATTCCATAATACTCGACTCTCATCTATATGTATAGCCATAAAGCAAAAGAATGATGGTTTAGTAGTTTATAAATCCTAGACATAAGATGGAGATGAATTCTGAGAATAAGATTCTTGAATAAGACACTAATTGCAAGATAAAAAGAAAAAGTCAATTGAACAATTAGCAAAAACTATTATTATTTTTAAAGGCTGTTACGGACTTAGGTTTTAGGTGTTAAGTGATTTGTTGGATCCAAACATCTCCCCCTTTAACAGTAACCTGACACGTAATACTCGTAGTACAAGAAAAACAATTAATGGACAAGAAACAAAACTACCGAATAAATATAAACATAAGTAGATAAGAACCACAAATTGGTAAAGTATATCATTTATGAATAAATAATGAAGATATAAAAAACAATCAAGGGTTATCATGAATTCAAAAAAGCAAACGTTAAATTTTAAAAAATGTAACAAATTGAGGATGGACACCAACTGGAATTTAAAATGACATGCATACATACTACACATGACAGTGGGGCAAATCGAGTGATACATTTTTATCTATTTTTAAAAATATTGAAATGGGATTTTAAAAAAAGAGAAATAGAAAATAAAGCATTAGTTGAAAATGTAGTTTGAAATGAAATAAAAAAGATAATTGTTATAGTCTATTTTTTCCCTTTAAATATACGTATGAAGAAATTTATTAACATAATTATGATCATAACAATAATATTTGTTTCGTATTTATTGCGTCTTTCTGTGTGTTCCACATTATATCTATGATTGTAATTAAATATTACAATCCAATAAATTGAGGTGCAGTTGTGTCTATTCCAGAATTGGACTTTGATTATGTTAAAATGAAAGACCTCTATTTTATCATAAACGTCTAAAGCTAAAATACAATTATCAATCAAAAATCTACATTGTGTTTCTCTTGCTTCTTATTAAATTCAAGGAGTCGGGAATCAAATTAAAATTAAAGATATGGTTTTACTTAAAATACTTAAATCATTTGTGTATCTATATATAGGAAAATATATTTAATTTGTTGATAATAATAGCCTTTTTGAGACATAACATATTCTTATTGAAATCAAGGTGATTAATTGTATCAGTTTATCTTTTATTAACAAATGTTTACATAATGAACCTTATTGATTTAGAACCTTATTGATGTGTTCTCTATCATTGATATGTTTCATTCTGCATGTTTCAAAACTATTGCTGAAACACTGTTATTAAATATATGTTTAAGGATTGAATTATATGATCTTTACTTTATTATTATTGTATTAACCTCTTAACTGGCGAGACACACCAACGAAATTTACCCCCCCCCAGTGCCACCGTTTTTCCCACAGACGCGAATAGTAGTGCGGTGTTTTGGGGGGAAAGAACAGGCATGTGTTTTTTTTTAACCTAAACATTGTTTTCTTTAAAACGAAAGAAACGGATAAAATAATGAAATGAAAGCATAAAAGTTTTTGTCTGAAGTTAGCATATAATAAAAAAATATTTGTTTTATATATCCTGAAGCATAGTTGAACACATAAACTAATATCATATTCAGTGCATTGATAGCGAGATTCATGGAGAATATTTTTCCTTTCATTAACAACACATTTTCGCATCGCACTTTTCTTAGAAAACGTTAAAGGTACTGAAAAATTACCTAGAATCTCCTTTTCCTGGAATATACCCTTTCAAATTCTTTCCCCGCCTCTTCTACGTAATAAGTAAATTCTTGAAAACCACTGTCAATGTCATTTTATTGTATTCCAAAGTCGTGGGACTAGTTTTAAACACAGCATCACAGTGCAAAGGTCGTCCTTTAGAAAGACGAGTATACATGACCGAGGCACTAAACGCACTAGCTGAGCAGAACGTGTACACACGCGCGTGGCACTTAAGGGTTTAAAAGCTATACCCAATCGAAGCTGCAATTAATAATTTTCAAACCATTTTTGATACATCTATAGATTAATCCAACTATAACTTCTTTAAAAATAAGTCAATTTCATAGCTTTTGGTTTGTTCCGTAGACCAGCAGTCTACACTTTTTTTTTTGACTTTACATATTATGTATGTTTATGTGTATAATGAGCCAACTTTTTTCATCACTTTTTGAGTATCAATCTGCGTACTCTTTGCGATGCGCATAGCCTACTTTGGAGTTTATTTTCTTAAAAATACCATTTAAAGCAATTGTCAATTTTATTGGTTCTTGAGATACAGAGTGTATCAGTACAGCGGTTAAAAATTTTCAGGCTAGATAGAATACTTCTAATCATTTAGCAATGTATGACCGGAAACGCTTTGCTGAAGCAGTAGTGACGACACAAAACACAAAAAAATAATGACAAGAATAAGAGGGGAAAAAAAACATGTTAATTATTCTTAGAACAACCAAAATGGAGAAATATCTTTGGTTGGTGTATGCGATAGATCCCACTACTTAAACTAAAGCAACAGAAGACAGTTTTTGCTGCCGCACTTGCTGTGAAATTTCATTTCTCCTGCCAGCAAAGTGTTAGAAAGAAGGAACGTTGCAAGAAGTCTGGGCTCGCTGATATACATCTGGTATATGAGGTCGTTGATTGCAATGGATGAGTCCCAACAATGATTGTTCGCCCAACAATACACCAGGAGGAAAACTCCCAGTCACCCCGTTTGCACGTTTGAACTAAAGATCGTCCGAAAGCGGATCCTTCATCGTGGATAAACATGGACGTGAATGAAGAATAAGAAAACCGAATAATGAGGAGACTGTGCTGGATCTGCTATAGAACGATCCCGGTACAAGTACTTTGGTTATTATTTCGGGGTTTCCCATATGACTGCCTGGTGGATTCTGCATTATAACGACGCGCACTTCTATCACTCCGACATTCACCTCTATTGCCCCCTTAATGTTCTTTTTCCTTAATGTTTTGCTGCATTGTAGTGGAAAAAAACTTGTTTTCTCCTCTTTTTTAGTCCTGTCTTTCTTGTGTTTTGTGCTGTCACAATCGCGCCAGGAAGGAATTTCCAACAATGTATTCCAATATGATTTTTCAACGTCTAGGTATATTCTATCTGTCCTGAAAATTTGTAACCACTGTACTGAAACACATTGGGTAACATTTAAGATATCATTAAATTTTTAAAAACACAGTTTAAAAAAATAATGTGTTTAAATTTTATAAAATGATTTGTTTTGTAGTGGTTGTAATTTATTAAAAAATTAGAACTTTTTTCTAATGACCGAATAATAAAAATACAAACATATTTAGAATTTTTTTTTTAGAATTTCAAAATGGTATATAAAGTGAAACATGAATTTTGGCCGAAAATGGTATTTTGAACATAATTGTATATTTTCAAATTGCATGAAAACACTTTACATCATTTCAATATACAATGGAATAAATAGAAAAATTATGGTAAACAACTAAAATATCAGTTTAAAGTATAAAGTATCATTGGAAGAAAGAAACATTTTGCTATTAATAAGTTCATAATTTAACTGTCTTTAATTTATTTTTATAAAATTAATAGATCAATTTTGCATTTTTTTATTAAAAAATCCCAAGAAATATACTGGGAGATATAAATGTGAATATGCAAAAATATTTTCCTTTCCCTTAAAAATAGAGTTTTCAAGATGCCAGTTATAAACCTAAATTCAGATTAAATCGCTAGTTCCTATTTTCAAGAAGTTATTTTTAAACTTAATAGAATATTTTCAATAAAATGTACTTCCTAGTATAAAATGTATGGGAAAAAAAAATTGATTTTTAAAAGGGTAATAGATTATTCATTTTAGTTTTCATCCAAGAAAGTATAGGACTCTTGATTTTGATGCCTATATATTCTACATTTTTTCTTGTACAACCTTTTAAATATCAAATTTTGTTATTTAAATTGAATTATGTAGCTTCTTCTAAAAGCAACCTTATCAAGGCTATAAATTACTTATCGTGCAAGCTTGTATATTGCTTTCAGTATTCCTTAAATTGATTTAACGCCTTCTCTGTCGGCATCACATATCGCAGATTTGGTGTTTTTGTGCCTGTTTTATCCGCTTCGCATGGCATGCAACACAAAGAAAACTTTTATCCTTGAAACTGAGTTCATCGCTACCTACACGTCATATTAATTTCCGTGATATTTTCGTATATTTTTGAGTACTTCTTCCAGATAGCGCTACTAGTATTATTTTCATCACAATTATCTGAGTAAGATTTCCCGCCTGGAATCAAACACTGATAACATTTAAAGAATTTCGTGACATGTGTTAAAATTTCAAGTAAAAAACTATTCAAGATATATTTGATAACTATTATAAAATTTTGTTTGACAAAGTTAGCAAAAAATAATATTAATATATGACGTCGGTTTTATGGTAAATGTGATTTTTATGCTCTGGTGTCCAAGGAAGATTGTAATGCAGTTTTAATGGTAAAGTATTTGCAAAATATTTTTTAAATAAATTATTCCATTTTTTTAAACAAATACTTTTATTATTTTTTGTAGATACTCATCTTAAGCAACTCAAAGCGGTACAATAAACACAAATATATATATATAATCACAGTGTACTTTAAAAATTTAAAACTAAGGTACATTGCAGGGAAAACTGGAAATCAGTGATCGTGATATTACATACCGTAAAATCCGGCGTATAACGCGCACTTTTAGCGCATAAAAAATAAAATAAGATCGAAATTTAAGGGTGCACGTTATACGCCGGGTATAAAAATGAAAGCTTTAAAAATAAAAAAAAGAGTTGTGCATAAAAAAATCTACAAAGATCGGAATACTGTTTATTTAAAAGAAATATCTTGCCTTATATGAACTTAAGGGGCTGTGTTTTTCTAGAAATAAACTATTATTTTTTTTCAAAATCCTGGGTCAATGTGTCGAATAAATGGCTTTAAAACATGATAACATTGCTTACGTACAATGCATGTTCCTTCGGAAATAAGAGGGAGCTTGAAAAATTGAGCTTGAAAGTATAAGTGCGCGTTATACGCCAGATTTTAGGGTATTTTTCCAACTATAAACCAAGCAAGAAACTGTTTACTGGTGAAAAAAGTTTGCATTTTTCACTTTAAGGTATACTATTTATATATTAGTTTTGTAAAATAAAAAATGTTTTGGGTCCGAACTCCGTAAAAAAATCCTACAGAGAAGAGTTTAAATTTTTAAAGACTTTTATCTTAAGAAAACTTATTATCTGGATATAATTTCCTTATTCTTTAAGTAAAGATGAAATGGCTTTTGGAATTTTGTAGCTGGGTTGGTAGCATTAATAATATATTTAGAATCTATGTGAAGACCTCTTTGGGGTTCCGTCTTTGAAACGATTGAAGGTTACAAGAGACACACCTCGTGATTGACTTCAAATTGTGTGAAGTTCAAGTAAGGAAAACGACATTTAGGTCGAAACATCTCTCTCCTAATTCCTTCATCTCGTCAACAAGACCATTTTAATCTTTAATTAAAAGTACATTGCATTCCTATTGATTAGTATTTCGTGTAATTAAGCATTTTAATTTGTGACTCCAACTGTAAACGTTGCATATGAAACTAGGCATAGAGGCAACTGGATAAATGCGTTTTCTGTAACTGAGAAAAATAATTGGTAAGCAAAAATTATCTGTGTAAAAAATAAATAATAAATTGGTATAAATAGTTTGCTGTTTATTTTTCAATTTTTCACTATTGAAATATCTCTATCAATGCATTGCTGGGCGCATTACAAAAAATATACGATTGTTAAGAGTCACACAAAATTTAAATTTGCGTTTTTTTGATCAATTAATCCTATTTTAAAAAGAATAAAAACTGCTTAAATGTAACAAAAAAATTCAGAAAAATAAAGTAGAAAAAGTGTTTTTAAAAAAACATGACCTCATATTGGTGACGGAGGAAGTAATAGGATAAGTCCAATAAATTGAAATGATAAACATTTATTTTCTAAATTAAAAAAATAACTTTATTCTTTCTAAATTTGTATACATTTAAGGCTTTGGGTTGCGAATTATCATGCTATGAAAATTTCATAATTGTAATGAAGTTTTGTATACACTTATTTATCTATATTATTTTCGAAGGTGCGAATGCGTATCTTGTGCTATAGCTAATTTTAGTAAAATAGAAGCTCCAGCAAATGATGATCACTCCTTTCTTTTTCATATTTGAAGAAAAAATGTGCTAGCATTTTTATGATTCTGATAATATTTTGAAATTAAACTGTTGTCCGAAATATTATGTACTTGATTCTTACCTTATATTTCTTTTGTCATAAAAATCACTCTATGCTACTATTGTTAGTTTATTTAAAACATTTTAAACAATCATTTTTTAAATCTATCAACTACAGAATTAGTTAACTTAAAGTATGTTATTAAATCAGATTTAAAGGCACGAACACGCACTACATACGATATATATATATATGTTGATATAGTTGATATATATATATATGCGATATATATGCTTGTTATTTTCTTTAATATTTTGGTTTAAATTATATCTGTACATATGTACAGATATAATTTAAACCAAAATATTAAAGAAAATAACAAGCTGGAACATGAAAAATTAGGGGGGAACTTAGTTCAAGGTCGTACCTTTTAACATTAATTTTTTTATTAGGTTGAAATAAATTTAAAAAAAGAGAAAATATAATTGAAAACATTTTGAAAACTAAATTTAATTGCAAAAATCTAAATATGCATTATCCTATATTTATCCAAACATAAAGTGTGTGCTTACGATTGATAAAATTTAGTTGTTGTTTTTTATTGGATTTATCTGCTCCAAAAATATGTGAATTAATTAAAGTAAATATGTCTAATTTATTCTGCAAATGATAATGCGTTTATACTATATGCTTACGCAAACAGAAAATAAAATTGTTCTCTTCATAATGTATTGTATTGTACTCTTGAAATCTTAAAAGTTGTAAAAAATAACGCTCTCACAGTGAACAAAAAAAAAAGATTATATTAATTCATCCTAAAAATGAATATTCATTAACAACTCTTTTCGCCTACAGAAGTTGGAAAAAAACAACAGTTACACACTTCATTTGCAGAACGGTTCTCGTAGCAACAGATGTTGCCTACTCAATCGCAAATGAAGTCAAGAAACTACCAAACATTCAAAACTCACTCACGAAGTCTCTGTTCGCTTAATTACTTTATTTTCATTTGAAAAAATTAAGCTAGGAGAAAAAAAAGGAGCGTCTTTCCTATTGCAAAAAAAATGGCATAACATAATATTAAAAACTAAATTTGCAACAGAGTGCTAATTCCTATGTCAGCAGACTCTAAGAAGACATAATTAGGCAGATTTCAAATCTTGGAAACTTTATCTCGTATTATTTATTAGATTGTCTCCGATCATTTCTCTCATTGACGAGTTAATTATCTCATTTCACTTTGGAGTCATTATGCCATTATTAAGAATTTAGAGACGGTGTTTGATGACATTTACGGTCTCTTTTCATCCATATAAATATGACAATATGTTATTCTCTTTTCCACTCTATCGAATGTATCGATTAAGCAATCTCTGAATTACTTATGGAATAAGAATTAATAAAAGACAAATAACGTATAAGGAGCAGGTAAATTTAGCAGACTATAAATATGTTTTTTTTTATTTTAGAATATTAAGTAATTTAAAAAGTTTTACTTTTGGTGTACTTAAACTTCCCTCGAAATTCATCTTTGATTATTTTTTTTAATTTAACTATGCAAACTTTTCAGACGTATTATTTTCAATTATCAATGTTAGTTTTAATTAAATATATTTTTATTTGGTAATAATTTGAAGAGTATTTACAGTAATGTGCACTATTTAGTGCAAAAATTACTTAAATATAGTGTATACAAAAATTACACTTATAAAATTGTTAAATATACGATTCAGAAATGAAACATATTAAAATTAGTTTTGTTTTCTTGCTATTTCACCCTTTTAATATAATTTTCTTACCCATTCAGTATAATGTTTGGGTGAAAAGATTTCTTATATTTTTTATTATTAAATTATAAAAATAACAAGAGCAAAAATGTCCTTGAATTTATTTTAAGAAGTGAGAAAAATATTTATAACATAAATTATCTGATATCATTATCACAAATTAACTTTTATTTCATAAGTTTTCCTTTAATATTTGAAATAGTAAAGATATATTCTTTTAAAATTCAAAAAAATTTGATATATTGGATCGAACTTTACAATAATTTTGATATATTTTGATAACTGAAATGTCACAAAAATTACTTAACTATGCTATGTTTCTTTCATATACTGACGATAAAATAATTATTTGCAAAGTTATCAGAAATTGTTTGGTTTCATTTAATGTAAAGTAAAAAAAGGCCAAAGGAGGTAATGAAAAAACATTAACTATTACAAGACCTCCATTACTCCTTTTTAAAATGTATAGCATTCCAGTAATGTTTTATGCATCAAATCATCTCTTATTTGTTTAAACTACGCATTGAATCATAAATCAAAACATAAAACAAATATAAAATTCAATAAAATATTTGATGATGGTTTGTTGAATATTAAACAACATAATAAGGATGTTTATATTTTGGTATGCAAATCTTTTCTCAGCAGCTATGGCTCTATTCAAAATATTTCCTCTTTAAGCGAAATACATTTGTAAAATAGTTTTCCTGAAGAATGTCTTCGAATTATAATAAACTATTATACAAATTTTGGTCGTAAATGTTTTTACCAACAATAGGTTATATAAAATAGAAGAAACCCAAAAATGGTATATTTATATATACAACGTAAAGACTACAGTAAAACAAGCAGTGTGCAGTCATTGAGTTACGAAGTCAAAATTGTTTTTTGAATCAAAAAGATTTGCATTGTAATAGAAGTAATAAATCAAAAATATAAATTTCATTAAATTATTTTCCATTGATTGAAAAATAAATTAACATAAATTTAACCACGGAACTAACTACTGTAAAGTTAAAAAGAAAGAAATTATCCTGATAATTTATCTTATTGAAAGAGTAATATATGTAAAACGAATTAAATATTTTGTGTTACACGCGCTTTTTCATAATTTAGAGGATTATTGTGTATGCCAGTGCTCCTCAAACTGAGGAGCGCACCCCTCCTTAAGGGGGCGGGATAACCCTACAAGGGGGCGGCAAGCATATCAAAAAGTCGAAAATAAAAGAAAACATTTTAAAAATTACTTATTTACTAAAAGGAAGCAAAATAAGAAATATATATACATTCTGATACAATAAAAAATAATACGTATTATAAATATAAATGTATCAGTCCTGCAAAATATATTTGATAATTAATTGCTCAATACTAAATCAAGAACAAGTTTAATGATTACTATTAAATCCAATGGACATGTTTTGTAGAGCAAAAGTTTTTAAAAGAAGTTTTAATGTTAGATATGACACTATTTTTTCTCTATAATTAAGCTGTCTATATTTTGTCTTAAAATCAGCCACGACAGAAAATCTATTTTCACAAAAGAAGGATATTATAAATGTAAGACTAGACTTAAGAAATGGATGATTGAAGAAATTAATATTTAATTTAATTAAAGATTATTTTATAATTAGCTCCACTTTAAATTCATAAATGGAAAAAAAAAACATAATACTTATCTTTTTGCTCAAAAATAGCTTACTTAAAATATCTATTACTTAAAAGCAAAATGTACAAAATTTAAAACTTATCGATAATTTGCATGGATTATAAATAAGATTTTTTTTAATTTTAGCATTAGTCTATTATTATTACATTTTAATTGCACGATGAAAGTTATGATTGAAAATTGGGTCGCAAATATTGAAAGTTTGAGACGTACCGGTGTATGCATTTGTGTATTTTATTCCCCAGAACTCTGGAGAAAATATATTCTATGACTGTAATTTTGACGAATTATGATGCAGTAATACAATTACAACAGAAATACATGCCATAGAAAAAGGAGAAATGGCAATTTAAGAAGACATTTCATAATTTACGCCGGAAAGTTTATTACTAAACGGATCAATCAGTGTTAATCTTAGCCTTTAGTGACGAATTCCATTTCGAAGTCATAATAGTGGAAGCGCATCTTAGAAGTTCAAGTCAGCGGGGATATTCCGATCTTATAATCATAACATAAAAAAAAGGACATTATAGTTTGCTGGGCCATTTTCTTTAATAGCGGCATCTTCTTTCTAGTGGCTTCACTTGAGCTTGGAGGTATGTAAGGAAAATTTATTACCCTTTGTGTTACCGTTCCTCTTGTAGCACCCCAAACATAATTTTAACAATACAATGCCTGACTACACATGGAATGCAGTGCTATAATTTGTTTTCAATTTTACCAAACACTTCATTGGATAAGTAAATTGCTTGATCTTCTTCCGCTTAAGGCCATTTGAGGCCTGATAAGGATGCGCAAGCAAGAATGAAAACAATAAAGGCCTAAATTTAAAATTTTCCCATAAAGCTATAGCTTGAGACAATACAGAACATACGTTAAGCCAAAATTGGTTTGTAAAAACTTTTAGTGATAAGAGAAAAAAAGTTTCAAAAACATTTGTAATATAAAAACTTAATTCAATATTTCAGTAAGTTAATTAAGACACAGACAGCCATGAGTCTACGCAGATTCAAATAAACAAAAAGAAACCTTTTAAAATAAATTATTTCTTAAAATAAATATCTATTAGCACCAAAAATTATTCATTACTTTTCATCTACAAACATAGAAAGTCGAAAAACTAAATTTATTTATGACAGCAAGAAAAAATATATATATTTATGCAGTTTTTTTTCCACATGTGCGGATTGCCTTCACATATATTATCCATCATCTTTTATATCAGTAAGTATTTTTATCCTAACTAAATCAAATGTCTAGAAGAAAAAAAATAATTATTTGGAAATAGCTTCCATGTATTAAACATAAGTAAAATATTATTTATTTTAAAACTAAGAATTGAGCAAGAAGAAAAAAAGCATTAATTTTTATATACTCTCACATTTAGGAATAGAAGCAATCCCATTTATTTCATACAGCATGTCTACAAATTATTCCTCTCTTATTTCAACGTCACACTTGAAAATACGTTCGATATTGAATATATGTTTCATTATTTTTAGATATAGCTCTCTTTTCTAAATTTTCATGGACATCTGTTCACTGTTGAATAACTAATGTATTTTCTATATTATTGTCAATGCGCATTGTATTACAATACCGGATCGTGAATCATTCTGATTCAGCATTTTATGTGGAAGAAACAGAAGGAGATAGAGAGTGGAACGTTATGGTTATTATAAAAAAATTTTGCTTGTTTTTTTAACTTTTTCTCATTTTTTCTCTCCATTTTTTAAAAATAATTCGAACGTTTTTCAGATGAAAAAAAGAATTGGGTTATATTTTCATGAAGGAAATTATTAAGAGAGGAAAATGTGTCAAAAACATACAATTAATCTTTTTTTCTTTTCGGATATGATGATAAAACATTCAATCATATTATATATATTTTTTTTGTTTTCCTTTATTTTCATTCAAACAACGGAAATCTCCGTAACGATATAATTGAATAAAAATTCATATTTAAGGTTATTTTTCGTTTTTTTTTTTTTAAATAAGTGTGTGTAACTCTTTTGTTTTTCAACTATGTGTGTGTAAACGTTTTTTAAAAAAATGCTAAAAAAATTGCATAAAAATGCTTGAATGGTATATATTCTACACTAATGAAATCAATTAAATAAAGGGACTTTTTTTTTAAAAAAAAGAACAAAATAATTAACGCTTATATGGAAATAAGGTATCAGATGATATAGCTGACCTCTTCGCAGACACTTCTCACACGCAATGACTTCGGACTTCGGAAGGCAGTAACGCTGGGATCGACTTTATGTAGAAGTAACTCATTTGGTCACTAAAACTTGCAGTTTAAAGACGTTAAGAAACATCATAGCTTATCCCAATCATTGTTTTTTGAATTTCTTTGTTTACCCATAATTAATTTGGTCAGTCATTATCGTCTAGTAGATGATGCCAAAAGATGGCGGATAGTTGGAAGATTTGAGACGAGCCAATAACAGGCTATCCTGCTGTAGGGACCTCAGGGTTTCGAGAAATGTAGTGTCCACTCTGTCGAAACAGTTCATACAGATGCAAACAGGAGTCTGCCAACCTGACCAAGGCCACAAAAAGGGCAACAATATCGGTTCAAGTCTATTATTTAAGACCTTAAACGCATAGGGCCCTGAGAGTGATAAAACTGTATCACAACTTGTGTAATGTTACAGGAACATCCTTTAAACGGATAAAAAAACACTCAAAGACATAGGGCAGGTGGTCAATATGCCAGGTGCCCAGTAGTCTGCATCTCTTTGCATGTAAACCACAAAAAAGATCGCCTAGCGTATTGTCGAAAACACCTGTCTTTGACAGAGGATGATTGGAGGTGGGCTCTCTTCAGTGATGAGTCACGATTCAGTCTGGACAGTGACTTGAGACGAATTCACATCTGGGGATAACCCAAGAGCCTATATCTGCCCTCTAACATTGTCAAAAAGGACTACTATGGTGGAAGTGGTTTGATGGTCTGGGCAGGCATCATTGCAGACGGGTATAATGAGCTTCATATGTTTGATAAAATAATTTTTCAGAAGTCAGTGGTATAGGGACGAGATTTTTGCACCTTATACCAGACTTTTCCACGGAAAATATGGACCAAATTTTATCTTTATGGACTATAACGCACGCTCAAAAAGGGCTCAGTTGGTAGAAGAAAACCTCCAATCAGAGGATATTGAACAATTGGAGTGGCCTGCACTGTCCTGAAACTAATCCCATTGAACACTTAGGGACGTCCTGTATACTCAATTTAAGTTTATAGACCAACTCTAGATACTATTGATAAGCTTAAAATTCTGATGAGCCTTCGTGCAAGAGATGGTTTTGTTGCCACAGAGATTGATAAGGGCTCTGGTAAACTGTTTGAAACAGCGATGTGAGAGTTGTATAGTTGTTATAGGCGATCATGCAGCCTGTTATTAGACATGTTTTTCTCTTATTTATAGGGAGTCTGCCAATTGGTGTGCTGGACAAGTGACCAGTTTCCTAATTTAGGGTGCAGGTTGTACCCATTTTTGTTTCCCGATATATTGGTCTTATGTAGGATGATATTTTGGTGAGGCAAGGATTTATATTTCCTTGTTAATTTTTAATTGTAAAAAAAAAAAAAAAACATTTTCCTTTTAATCGCCTTTACTAGTATAGTTGATAAAGTAAATTTTAGCAATATTAGATGAGTATTTTAGCAATATGTATTAAATTAAAGGAACAATATCCAAACTAGTATTTATGTAGCATTATACACAGACATAGTGCTATGCAAATAAACAATATTAGTTTATGCATACTGATTGCTTGCAGCTAAACTCTTGCTTGTTCAAAAAATTTTAATTCATTCTATGATTATTCTGGCGAAATTTTACAAGTTGAACGATGTTTTAACTTATTCATTATGTTTAATACTTCTAATTGTTTGCTGACTGAATTGGTGACCCTGGATTCAACCAATAATTCTGAAAAACGCTTGTGATTTTTAAACTCATTTTTTTAACGTTTTGATGCTAAATTAAGTTCAAGGCCCCAAATTTGTTTCTATAAATAAAAAAATTGAAATGCAAGCATTTTTTAAAAAAAATTCGTTAATGGTTGTACTGTTCTCTAACTTGAACTTTATCACACTTTCACATGTTAAATGACCGAAGATCAGAAAATTTCTTCATCAAGTTATAACGTAATAGAGGGGAAACAGAAAACTGAAGATAATGCTCTACCTCGTGCAGCATGACGAAATCTGGATAGTCTGAATGGAACTAGCATTCTTCTTAAGTTGTCAGCCTCATCCAAACTTTCTCTCATCGGTTATGAGTAGACTATTACCGGACGTGTCTTGCATCAGCCACCACACATGTACAGGTACTTATCAAAATAATGGAAACACTTCGGAGTTTTAAGCAAACATTTATTAGTATGGTGTAGGATCATCTTTGGCTTTTTAAGTAGCTTGGATGGATTTGCCTACGAATCGATTCATAAAAGAGCTGAATGGTGTTTAAAGAAATTTTGAACCATTCTTCCTGGATATATTGAGAAAGATCTGGGAGATATTTCGGTGAAGTATATCTACTCCGTATAAAATCCTATAAATAGACCAAATGGTTAAACTATATTGAGGTAGATTGACTATGCGGGCTCAGGTAGATTTTCAACTTCATTCTCATGTTTATCAAATCATAATTGTACAAGTCTCATTGAATGGATAGGTGTATTATCATCCTGGGAAGTTTCATCTTCTGCAGGAAACAAAGTTTGTATCATAGATGGACCCGGTCAGCTGTAATTTCTCTATATATTGCCCCAGTGATATTTACTTTCAGGGGTAAATTTGGTCTATCAGGTTACAAAGATGCGGCTACCCATATCATTACAGATCTACCTCCATGCTTCACAGTAAAAATGAGACAATCATGATCATGCGCTTGTGCAGATGTCCTCCGATTCTGTTGTAAGGAAAAGTGTGAAAGACAATTCGACAGAACATATTACTTTCTTCCACTTATCAATCAAACAGATTTTGTGAGTGTGACACCTCTGTAGATGATGTTTGGTATTAACGTCTGCGACAAGTGGCTTCGAAATTGCTGCTCTCCCGCAAATCTTTTGTTTTTGAAGGTCCCTTGTAACTGCAATCAATGGCACTGGAGAATCCCCATGATGATTGAGCTCTGTGGTCATTTTTGCTGCAATTGTTCTTTCTTTAGAAATTACAGTTCGCTGTAATACCCATCGGTCTCTTTCACAAAGCATCTCCTTTCGTCCACTATTTTGCTCTACCTAGCTTGTCTTACTGCATTTTGTGTATATTGCAGATCATTAGAATCAGTTCTTCTAGAAACCCTCAGAAGTTGGGATGTTTTGGTCACACTTTCTTCAGTAGACAATCTCCTACTATTACTTTAATCTTTGAAAACCTGAGAGGTCCAATATTTTACTCTTTGGAAAAAATCCAACACTTACAGAACTTCAATAAAGCTACTACAACTACCAAAATATATACATTTTTATTTATAAGAAAATGGTAGATGTTATTACATTTTAAAGTTTGCGAAACGAATTCAAAAATATCACTTTTATACACAGGTGTTTCCATTATTTTGAAAACCACATCTTACCCTGAAAAGAGGAAATAGCCTATACGGCCCATTCCTTGTTTTATTATTTTTAAAAAAAACCTTTGAACGATTTATGTTTCAGAAAAACCAATAGACTTCCTAAGGTTAGTCAAAGATGACGATAAAGTGGGATCTACTACATATAGGGCTTCGACGTATACAGATGGTCTATGTACCCATGCTGATGAAGTTGGTTTCACAACAACGGCTACAATTTAAACTGTAGTATTGCTACTTTCTTCAACAATTTACTCTATCAAATTGTATCGAAGAGATATATGTCCCCGTATCTGATGAAAAACGTTCAAAAATTGTTAGACATTTGGAAAAAAAATTATTTTAGGATCCGAATTTTTATGGTGTCCTCAAGTTTTTCCAACCACGTGCCATGATCTCAAGTAAATAAACTGATTCGAACCCGACCTTTGTGCGAGTTTCGAGATTTGTAGTTGGCAACGGCTGCAATGTATATTTAACTAACTTGGCTCGTGTAAGTATTTAAGGAGACCGGGATTGGTTGAGAGATGATCATCAGTTTCAGACGGAGTGTGAGATGTGATCTGGCTCTTCAACTGAATACATATTAGATGTGTGCAACTGGTTTGTTGCTTAGCTTTTTTTTAAAGATGTTTCTAGCTATTCGAAGTTAGAAAGTTGAATGAGGGGTTCGAATCAGTTAACCAAAGTCTGGTTATGTTATTTTTCTGAGGATTATATTTTTTTAACTTATTGTTTTAATTGCTCCAGTGGTGAGCAGATTGACTTTTCTTATTTAAAGAATAAAATATATGTTTAGAGAAACTGCTTTTTATATTATGCCTCATCGACATAAAATTTCACTGCCAAACTTTGCCTGAGTTAGTTTACCATGAAGAATTATATCAAAAATAAACATTTTGTAGCCATTACTGAAAGGATACAAAATGGTGATGGTAGTAATGTGGCGTGGAAAAGGTTTCCATAATATTGCCTGAGTTCTTTCTCAATAGTAGATCATAAACTTTTTAATTGATTCGGTTACGTATCATTGGTTACCAATGCTGTGCACTCGTATATATTGATTATGTTTCCTTAGAAGGATGGGATTTCGTGGGCAAGATAATGTCCCGTTTCAAACGTCCGAAACTTTCCTGGATTTGTTGAAGAGGCAACTAAAATTGCCCGACTGGCGTCCGAATTCATAAGATATGTATCTAACAAGTAATGTAAAGAAATATCTCAATTACTAATTAGGTAAAGAAGAAATATTTATTTTAGTTAAATTTTATTCAATAATTACAATTAATATAAATATATGTATACATATCACAGAATCACAATAATAAGATCCTAAACACCTTTGAAATTAACATTAAAAACTTTTAATCCACTTTAAATTTGTAATTACATACTTTAATATAAGCTGAGTATAATAGCTAAGAAGTTATCTTAAAACCAGTGTAAAAGGAATGCTGACGTTTAACTAGCGTATGTGGTTATGCAGGTTAAGTTAAATCTTCATCACAAATTTAACAAAAGCTGTTT
This sequence comes from Trichonephila clavata, assembly GCA_019973975.1. Classification (NCBI taxonomy): domain Eukaryota; kingdom Metazoa; phylum Arthropoda; class Arachnida; order Araneae; family Nephilidae; genus Trichonephila; species Trichonephila clavata. Next base: position 75,283 of record BMAO01020509.1, read on the forward strand.
TATCCAATGGTGCTGCCATATAGAGGTCTAAACTGCCATCTAAACTATAATTAATTAATTAAATGTAATTAATGAATAAATATTTTTTTAAAAACTGCATTAACATCAAGTGTCATCCACTACAATTTTAAAAAATGTACTTGAATTTTAGTGGATGAATAAAACTCTTTTAGTAGCGATTAAAAATTTGAATAAGATAAATAAATATATATAGGGAGAGTGTGAACTAATAGTAGGAATTGAACAAGGCATCTTTGGAAGCATCCTCACTATGTTCGCAGTATGGGTATCCCAACCTGCACCCTGCCAATTATATTAAACCAACTACAGATACTTGTGGTAATCTTCTATTATCTTACTGATTTACTACTACGACGTCTAGCTGTTGCAGTTGAAAATGGCTTTTATTCTGCCTATTAGCGGGTGGTCATAATAATGTGAGTCACACTTAATGAATTATCACTGACAAAGTTTCCTAAAATAGACTGAATATCCCTTCCATATATTTAATTAACAATATATTAATAATACCTATACGCGTTTCATTTAACTATTAAAATAATCATAGAGTTAAACCTACAATTTTAATTCAAATGGGATGCATATAGCTTCATTCTCAAAGTTATTAAATGCCTGCATTAATGAACTCTTTAAGTGTGGCTGGTTTTTATATCCATTTTGTTCAACCAGTCCGTTGAGAGCATGGACGTATATATACGTTCTTCCGAAATAAGCTTACTTTTATCAGTAAAACTTTTCCGAAGGTTTTGGAATGCAGTAAAATGACCTCGACAATGTTTTTGAAGAATTTATTTATATGAGAGGAAAATTTTCTTATCCCTACTTTGCCCCCCAATTCACCAATGCACCGTATACTAGTGCTTCTCAAAGTTTCAATATTCGCGACCCAATATTCAATCATAATTTTCTCTCATTGCGCTCTCCCCCCCTCATTCAATAACGATGTATTGAATTTAATAATACTATACTTAAGACGCTAAGACTACGATGCGATCTTAATCTCTTAAATGTCACCGGCGTATATAAACGTCTCGCTCAGCAAAAGTGTCAATTTCCCCGGACGTATATATACGTCTTTCCGAAGTACGATCTTTTCTGTGCACTGCTATGCATAAAATTATTCCGAAGACTTTGGAATGCAATACAAGGACCTTGATAATGTCTGCATAGGATTTACTTATTTCCGATTATTTGCTCCTTTATAACCCCACCCCCCAACACATCCCCGCGCCTACATGAAAAACTGTTGGAATTGAGTAGCGAATCGTGTAACTATTAATCAGCAGTTAAGGGATTAACTATAAACCCTACACATTATCAAGATATGTGTTAATTTGTGTATATAAATTTATATATTAAAATCCCATGGGGTCACTGGTAATTATTAAACTTGTTATTAATTCAGTATTGTTGAATTAATTATCAAATATATATTGTGCAATACTGATACATTTATAAGTGCATTATATTAGTGTATCTTATTTTTAATTATCTCAGAATGTATTTTGTTTGTTTAATTTCAGTAAATTAATAATTTTTTAAAATAATCTTTTGTTTTTGACTTTTCTATATGCTCGTGCCCCCTTTGTAGATTTGTCCCGCCCCCTAAGGGGGGCATGCCCCACAGTTTGAGAAACGCTGCCGTATACTCTTGCTTATGTGAAAAACGGTGGCACTGGGGTGTGAATTGTGTAACTTCTAATCGACAGTTAAATCGTTAATTATTTTAAACTTTACAATTTTTTTATGATAAGTTCTAAATTAAATTTCGTAAATTATTTAAGGATATTAGTTGAAACGTTATTAAATGAATGATTTAATTCTTTGAACTATTGAGAAATGAAGAGAATTTTTCATGAATTTTTGATGATGCAAATATTGATCAAGTATCAAGTACTAAGTGTGTAGAAATACATTTTCTTATCTTTACATTATATCATAGTAATTAGACATCTTCGAAATAATACTATCAGATAGAAAATGTAGTAATTAGCATATATTTAAGATTTATTGCCAAAGTTTAACATTTTCTAATTTTAAAGCCTGAGTGGTAGTAATTGATGGGTATCATTTAAACTATTATTGTAATAATTAGAGGATAATTACATGATTAGCACACGATTAATTTTAGAATTTTATTTCATCAAAGTGGCTGATAACAGAAATCAGTGTTTAGTAATATAAGCCAACATTAAATTTTTAACTATTAATACGCGCGAAACTAATAATAATTTATAAATAATATTTTCTGTAAAATTGATCAAAAAGTAATAAAGTAAATATAAATCATTTAATAATTATTATTATGAGTGTTATTTCATCATCAACAGCTGGAAATTTGAGGGGGGGGGGAGGAGTGAGTAACATTAAAGTCGTTCTATAAAGCAATACTACTACTCTTCGTGACGGACCTCGTAACTTGGATCCTAGGTCAAATGAGGAGGACGATACCTGAGCTGGCACATCACCTCTCCTAACTACCACATCATACCAACGACCTCGAGATTCAGCCTCGGTGGATTTAACGTAAAATGGCTCCCTCTACATGGCGGGTCATCAGAGGCACCGTGACTCGAACCCGTGAGACACCTGCCATAGATTCATGACCCTCACCACTCCACGGCGTTCACACAAAAGAAATGAGAGATTATCATCAAGACTTCGAAAAAATAAAAAGGGACTCAGAATCAGGATTTAGAATTTTGTTTCATCATATACTCAGGCAGAATATTGAACATTCTTTCATAATAATTTTTTTTTAAATTTGCATATTGTTTTGCAGTACTTTTGTTTTGTTTGTTTGTTTGAATGCTTGACATGCTTTTCTGAATTAAATTGAAAAAGCTGTAATTTCAGATGTTCATTTTTGTTAATTTATGTAAACTTATTTTGCATGCTTTACTATTTTTTACTATTCAAATAAGCATAAACAAAAAATACATCTCAAATGGCTTTGATATACAACTTATACTCGGATAGCTTTAAATTTATTTCCTTTGTCACATATAATTCGCAGATCATTACTGAATAGTGAAGAAAGAATTTACATATAACAAATAAACATATTCATATGTATTTCCATTTGAATATATGCACAAAATATGTCGGCAGATTGCTTTCTGTATAATTCTGTTTGAAGAATCTTTTTGATTTTTAAGCTCTTAGTTTAGATTTATTGAATTAAATTGTAGTAATAAAATTGTTTTCTAGCTATGCATTTTTATTAATGTACGTTATCTTCGAAATAGTTTTATAGCTGAAATAGTTAGGCATGGTTAAAAAAAGTTTTTGCCATGGAAAACAATGCCATATAATTAGTTATTATTTTTTAGTTGGGCCAAAGGAAATAATTTATTATTCCTTCCCTATAACTTAATAAATTCGAAAGATTATTGAATTATGTGTCATGTTCTACTAAAACGCTGAAAACTATGTAAGTGATTTTTTTTTATCTATACATTAATCGATCGATGTAAGTATTAAAAACATTACGTTCAGTTTTGTCACTGAATAATAATATTAACAACAACAAATAATTTTTGACTTTTTGCTGCTTAATTACTTTATGTTATGCAGTTATCCATGAATAAAAACAATACTGCCCACGAGCTGCTTGACCCTTTCATGTTTGGTGGTACATATGTTATACCACTAATTCTTATTCGTTTATTGTGTGATGGTACATAAACGTACCACTTATCTGAATGCTTCAGAAATTGTTGCTAGATGGCACATTCTCTGAACCACCTGAGAGGTCAAATCCTAGCAGTAATCAAAGTTCCCAACATATGTCAGAAGCCCATTGTATAATGGTTTATGCAGTAGTTCATTCTTTGATAAGCTGCGAGTCTATTAAGTGGTATTTTTTCAAAGTGACTGTGTTGTATATTTTTAGGTTTAATAGAAAGTGTGATTCGTGTGATGCTTGATTACAAATCAGATAAGTACATATAGTATGCAACTAAGTAGGCGAATATATAATAATTAGTACCTCACATGTTCATAGCTAGCATGAAATATGAGAGTCCAAAAATGTACCACCACGCTATTAAAGATTATCTTCTTTACAAATGCAAAATGCATTCCGTTCATTTGTCCAACAAATAGGTATGTTTATTGAGCAGGATAAATTTGTGAGCGGCTTTCCGTTGAAGTCTCTCCCTCACCGTTCTGCTTACCTAAGGGTATGGGGGAAACAAAGCACGATCAGAAACTTCCATTGATTCATCCCGGCGACCACGATATATACGTTCCATTGCAGTGATATCTTGATGAAAAGTTCATGGTGTTCACATCACTTACAGTTCCACAAATTTAGGGGAAATCAAGTTGGGAATGTACAATATTGATCTTTAGAGACATAATGCATCCTGGGTCATGAAAATTTT
>BMAO01020510.1:0-28373 GCA_019973975.1 Trichonephila clavata
TAAGTATATTTTTCAATATAATCGAATTCTTAATGCTAGGACTTAGATATCAATAATTTATGCATATATATAAACAGTATATATTTATAAAACATCATGAAATACCCAGCGAAGCGGGTGGGTAACGGCTAGTACTACATATATACAGATGGAGCTAAAGAAGTTTTACTTCAGTCGGGTGGTCTAAAGCCCACTGTTTTTTTTTTATTTTTATATTTAGTGTCATTTGAATTAAAATATGCATATAAAATTATTTTAAGAATCTTTTTTACAATAGAAAATTATTTAAATACAACTTTTTGGTAAAAAAATGAAGAAAAAAATTACATAGTTAAGAACATTCTCCTGTTTTGAAAAATGCATCTGTAATAATAACATTTTGGCTATATATATGTATATGATTTCTCTACAGAACCTGAACCAAGATTTTTGAAAAAAGTCACTTTTTCAGAATTATGATCAATTGAAACAATAATGGATGTTTTTTCGTTAAAACTTCTCAAATCTAAAATAATAAGAAATTAACAAATCCATTTCTAAATTATATAATTCCAAAATCCTAGTTCAGGCTCTATATAGAAGTTTCAGTTATATTGAGCAAAATATTATTATTATAGAAGCATTTTACATAAAAGAAGAATGTTTTGAAAACATGCAAATTTTTCTTCGTATTTTTGCTAAAAAAGTTAATTTAAATATTTTTTTTACTGTAGTAATATTTTAAAAACAATTTCATGTGTGTATTCTAATTCAAGCGACACTAAATATCAAAAAATATTTATTTATATCCTTTTCTAAATCACGAGGTACTTACGCATTTTCGTAACCTTTTGAAGAAATTCTATGAAACGAAGCACATGGTTGCCAATTCAGTGCTTACGACACATGCGAAATAAGGGTTGCCAACTTGGCGAGTTATCTTACGCGTTGGCATTGTTGCGATAGTACACAAGTACCAATTACGATTCCGGACGTAATTAACAGAGATAATTTGGGAGGCGCAATTCCTAAAAAACCTTCAAAATATTTTGCTATTTCGGGTACATTTTACTGTATTCAAAACTGATACACAAGTTTAAATTTAAGAAAAGAATTTTCACACAGTCAATATTACATATGTGGATTCAAAATGATCTGTGAAAGGGGGCTGTAGAGAGGAATAAAATTCTAAATTTCTTGGTTGAACTGTCCAATCGGCCACTTATCCCGCCAAGTGTTTTTTTTTTTTTGCAAAATCGATAAATGCGCCAAATCTGGTAACCCTCGTAAATTTGTATCAGTGAGGGTGAAGTCGAATCGCGGCGTAAAAACGCGCTATATTGGCGATTTTTCCAAATTTGGCTGACCAGTGGCCGACTCGACAATTTCCCCAACTTCTTTCATTTTAATGAAATGCCTGGATATGGATATAGGTTTTGAAATACGTACTATTTCTTTTTGTAACATCAGGAACTTCCTGACAAATTTCTGAGGCATGATGTATTCTCCATCTTCATAAGCTTTGAATGCATCGAGAATGGGTTGCGTAGACGCTTCTTTCGAGGTATCGAGCTCAGAAATTGTCTTCATGTACACACCAAAGATATTGTTCACTTTGTCCGTGAATTTTTGGAGCTACATTAAAAACAGTTTATTGGTTATTAGTTCCAAAACGGTATTTCTTAATACGTAACAAACAACACTCTGTTTAGTAATTTATAAATGCTTTCATCTTCAATTTAAAATTACGAAACTTTTCTCGGTTTACTCAGTTTTTGATGCCAGGTTATTTTGATATTAAGTACATATAAACTTTAAGAACTTATGAATTTTTTCCTTGGAGACTGGCTTTCATGATATATTTATTTAAGAGATTAGTAATACTCAAAATTTTTTAAAAAAGCGACTTATATGTATTATACCGTTGTCTAATTTCTTCAAATTAAAAGAGGTCGCCAAATTTGTGGCATGAAGCCAACAGCAGAAAACTATTTCCGCGCGTGGGTGCATGTTCGTACTCAGTAATTATTATCATGATAGCATTTGGGACATTTTTTGAATTGGTGACTTCTCTTGATTTAGAGAAATTGGTCGAAGGTATAATACGTAATTACAAGAAAAACCGCGTGTTCAATTAAAAATACACATATTTTGATGATTACCTATAAAAGTTTAATTATCTCTGATTATCTTTTTCAGGACAAATACAATTCACAATTGGTTCATTAATAAAGATAAGTTTGTGTGTTTACAGTTATTTAACGTTACATAAAATTGTTAATAACATCAAAAAGAAAATATATTTACACATGTTGAGATCATTCTGTCGAAGTTGTAATAAGTAAATTACAGAATCGCAAAATGAAATACCAATTTTATTAAATCAAAACAAAATATAAATATTTGCTTTATTTGCGAAATCAGTTATATATATAAACCAAACGAAAGGTATACTTTGAAACTAACTGAATTTTGAATTGCATCAGGAGTGCCGATAAATAGAAAATTAAATCGCGCAACTTAGTTAGAAGTGTTGTATCACCCCCTACCCTTCTAAACATTTAGTTTTATATTTAAATTGAAATAAAATAGCATAAAATGTAATTTTTCAAAGTTATTATTATGAAACAATTGGAAAACATCCATATATCTTCAAAAATTAGAATATTTTTTAATAAAAATGAAAAAACTGTAGATTAATTTGCAACCTGTATTACCATTATCTCATCATATGTAAAAAGTATTTTACTTCGAAAGGCTTTAAATTTGTTAAAGTGTACTTTAGAGATATTTACTTTTATGACATGTTTAATTATATATACAAATATGAATTTATTTATGGCGATCCCTGGCAATATATTACACAAACATAAATACTTATACATAAAAGCCACAACGAAGCACTCACATACAGCTTTAAGGCGATATGGTACCATCTTCACAATTTTTTTTGTTTTTAATATTTGACATTTGGTTTTAATTGTATTTTATAAAGGTTAATATTTAATAACAATTCCATACAAAAATTTGTTAATTTGTTGCAAAATGTTCGTAAAATTAAAAAATTTTTAGCTTTTTTAAGCATTTTTTAAATCCCTAAGACTTTTTTAAATATGTCTCTTTTCTTTCAAAATTTTTTTCCAAGTACCTTATAATATAGTACATAAAACAGTGCATGAGTTTTTTTCTGCTGCTGGCCTTTAATTTTTTATTAATTTTTTAATAGTTATACTTCCAAAAATTCTCAAAAAAACATTAATTTTTTGATTCTGAAATTTTTTAGAAAAAGTACTAAACATGTTAGATCTAATTCCATGCACAATTTTACAAAACATACATTTCAAGAACATGCTATGATAAAAATTTCAAAACCCTATACTTCAATTTATCAAAAAAAGCCTTAGGGTTTTGAATAACAGTATATGTACATAAAATTCAACATGGAGAAATATGAATTTGAAGTTTTCATTCCATGAATAGCATGGTATAATATTCATCGAATAGTCTGAAACTTTTATGAAATGTTAATTAGCTTACTTAAAACTGCTTACCATCAAACATTGCACAAATGTAGAACAATTAAACAGTATACTGCCATAATGAATATATAGAAGAAAACGAATGAAAGATCAATATTTCATAAAACTTTATCTTAATAATTATAAAAAATAAATAAATACACACACTTCAGAGCTAATTCCATGCTCAGAGCTAATACACAACATGTACAAAAGATGGTTATGCCTTTATTTTTTATTTCCAAGATTTTAAAAGGGTTCGCATGTTAAATATTGTACACGAATAAAGCAAAATCAAATAGCAATTTTTAGGTAAAATACATCAAAATCTAAGAACTGTATATGTGCATTTGTTTAAATGAGTATCTTAAAATATTTTAATAATAAAAGTGTTGAACCTCGCACACATGGCATATATATATATATCACCAAAAACAAATATATAAAAATGGGAGAGTTTTTCTATTCTTGCGAATTAGATTTTTAATTATCTGAGTCATCAAAATGAGATTTAGTATTTGTGCTTTGGGAGCATCCGTTTTGAAGTTTTAATTTCATTCATAATAATATCATAAAAAGCACGCACAACTTTTAAATCTTGACCAGATCCATTTGATCTTTAGTAAATAATTCACAAACTAGAATTTTTGCATGAATTGCACAATTCTTTCTTAAAAGGATTTATTACTGCATATATAATGTCAATCTCATTGATGCGCATTAGAAAAATAATTAATTCATTTTTTATCAGGCTGTTTTCTAGCAGATAATCTGAAATATAGGCGTGGTAGTTGCTGTTTAGCATCAAACATTGCTCCATTACTTAATGAAAAATGCAGGTAAAGCTTTGAAATTTTGCAGGCATATTTATAAAGATTCGGGGTATCAAATAAGCCAAAAAAATTTTTTCGACAGTTTAATGATTTTTAGGGTACCATATCGTCTTAAACGGACAAAAGGGACATTTTTCTCAGTCGAAGCAATCTCACCTTATATATCCTTATCATGGTAAAGTCTAGAATTTACCTCTTACTCACATCATTTCTTATTCTCAGCACTCTGATTGGTCAGATGCAGTGGCTAATGCAAAATTTCTTCATCTTGTGACGGATCTATACGCGGTTCTACTAATCCCTTCATATCTCCTTAAGGAAAATATTTTTTTCAACCAACTTTCGTCGAGTAAGGAAACGTGCTTATGTAAATGAGGTATATTATATAAATTCTGTTTTCGCGAGTTCGTGATTTGGCACGCTGGAGTAGTTGATACGTAGTAGTTGACACGTTGGAGTTGGCATGCTGAAGTTGATACGTTGGAGTGTGCAAGGAGGAGTTAACATAAAGTCCTGGAATGAGTTGTTAGTTGAATATTGAAAAGGAGTCGAATTAGTTAAAGATTACAGAGCGTGGAGCCAATGACATTGAGCAAGCTGAAAAGCGCGCCTGCAAGTTTCCAGTGTGGGATCCGATACATAAAAAGTCCAGGCACTGTGCGTTTGATTAAGTAGAAGCGAATTTATTAGTGTGCGACGTAGTTATATTTGAGCGTATTTAAGCTGTCTGAGATTCAGTTGAGGGTCTGTAGTAGTATCCCCGTGTTATAGAATCTCACCTCCGCACTCTACTATATATCATATACCTTAATTAGAATTGTACTGTGTCTGATTAACAATTAGAATTAATAAATTGATTAGATTGAAAAACATGTCTGTGGATTATTCTGTTTCTCCCACACCTCTAGCCGGATTTACAGGTGGACAAGAGGGTTCAGATGTAAGCATGAACCAAAGGCTATTACAATCTCTCTACGAAAACTGATGACTTAGTGCTTTTTTAAGAATTTAGCTTGCAGTTAAAAATGTATTTCCGTTAGGCAGCAAATGAAAAGAAATTAGTTAGTAAAAGAAAATTAATTAATAAATTAATTAGAATAAAAAATAATAATTCGTAAATTTTCTCTTGAGAGGGTTTATTTAATTTATGTTGGCCTGGAACCCTGTAAGTCATCGTTTGTTAGTTAGTTTATTTAGTTTACTCGCCTAACGGAAAATATCTGTTTAATCACAAGTTTACCTGCTCAAAAACTGTTACATTCACTCATTTCAAAGTAAGATAATGCAGTATTACATCATCCAGTTATTCTGACTATTCACAGTATTCATTAACGGAAATCACATGATTCTGAAAGCTTCCAGTTGAAGAAACTATAAACGCTGAGATCTCTGGAACGAACAAGGAATGTTTTTGTGTATTGTCAAAATTCTTGAGTGTTTTCATGTATCTAGTTATCGCTTTAAGTGTTTAAAATTAAGTAAATGTGCGATCAAAATTCTAAAAACCATAGACACGCGTGCACACACATTCACACACGCAAACAAACAAACACGAGCAAATACAAACACACATATATATGCAGCTTTTTTTGTAATATGGTCAAAAATGTATCCTATACCTTTTCATATACTCCTTGGGGAGCAATAGGTGGAATGGCCATTGAAAAAGCTCCAATTTGTCGCCTGGCCTCTCTCAAGTCATCAAAATGACTGCCCATGTCCTCTATCTGGTCTCCTAAGGCCCTGATGCAGATAAAATGTTCACATAAAACAAATTTCTTATTTACATTTATTACATAATAAATCAGCATATATAAAATAAACTTCATTAATAGGAAGAATTTGAGTAAATAAATAGTTATATAAATGTGCATCAACGCATTTATATATTAAATAGTTTTAATACTTTTTTATGTGAGAGATTTGTGTATTTATTTTCAAAGGAAAAAATGTGACTATTCCTTACTTCGCAATGTCACAGATACACAGTTTTAAAGTTTTATTTATTCTTCACTTCTCTGCAAAATCGTATCTAAGAATTAAAGGATCATTACAAATCTCAGATTAGGTATATAGTAGTGGCACTTAGATTCTCGATTGGTTTTTCAACTTCTTTCTCCTTGCGACTTCAAGGATTTCCAAGTTGGTATTGTTATCATTATGCAATATACGAGAATAATTTTGTCAGTTTCAAATTTTTCGTTCATCTTAGGCAGTGGTCTTAAAAATTTTTCGACTCCAGAATCCGTAGAACTATAAGGTCTGTTCGGGGAGCCAAATTTCCCTCCCCCCTTCCATAAAAGAATATATGTTAAAATAATATTTAAAGAAAATCAACATGTTTTAAGACAATTAAAAAAAAGTATTGTGCTTGTTATTAAGATTATATTAAAACGTTATTTTAATAAAATTTACATTGAATAATATTAATTTGTGATTCAAGTGTCATATAACCATACATCTAGTAACTGGAATATATGCTTGCATTTTTTTTTACATAAATTGTGTGTCGAAATCTAGGTAAATTGAAGCTATCAACAGTCGTATTTAATATTCTGAGTTGAATTTGTTTTTACACTGCTGGCCACCGTAAATGCAACACCCTGAAGGAAGCACGCAAATAACACGAAATTTACAACATGCCTTAGCGGAGGTGAAATATGCAAATGATTAGAATTTCAGCGCAGACACACATCACGCACGGCTGTGGCACCAACTCAAAGCGCTATTTAAGGCTTGGAGATTTCGACAATTTCAAGTTCGGCAATTTGTGGTTTTTTTTCAAAAAACGATCAGTTATATGTCTCGTAAAAACAGCGATCAGCTTTTGATCAAGTATCCGAGTTCGACAGAGGAAGGACAGTGGCCTACCGAGATTGTGGATTATCTTTCAGGGAAATCGGTAGTCGTGTTGGACGAAACCAAACAACTGTAATGCGGATATGTGACCGTTGGATGCAGGAGGGTACGACGGACCGACGTGGTCGATCACATCCACCTCAGTGCACCACTTCACGTGAGGACAGGCAAATTGGGTTCATGGCAGTGACGGATCGCTTAGTCACATCTCGAACCATAGCACAGCACATTGAGTCTATAACGCATCATTCAGTATCTGCGCGTACCATTCGACGCCGTTTACAGCAGAGTGGTCTGTCCGCAAGACGTCCATTGCTTACTCTACCCTTGACGCAGAACCACAGACGTCTCCGCCGCCAATGGTGCGATGAAAGAAGGATGTGGGCGGCAGAATGGAATGAAGTTGTCTTTACTGATGAGTCACGCATCTGTCTACAACATCACGATGGTCGGATTCGAGTCTGGAGACACCGTGGAGAGAGGATGCTGAACAGCTGCGTTATGCACCGCCACACTGGTCCTGCACCGGGTATTATGGTATGGGGTGGTATTGGATATCACTCTCGCACTCCTCTAGTACGCATTGCCGGTACTTTAAACAGCCAGCGCTACATCTCCGAGGTGTTGGAGCCAGTTGTCCTTCCTTACCTTCAGGGCTTGGCCACAGCCATATTTCAACAGGAAAATGCGCGACCACACGTGGCACGCATTGTCCAAAGGTTCTTAGTCAATCACCAGATTAAATTGCTTCCCTGGCCGGCTCGCTTTCCGGATCTTTCGCCGATAGAAAACATGTGGTCTATGGTTGCTCAACGATTGATCCAGATTACACTCCCAATTGCCACACCAGATCACCCTTGGCAACGTGTAGAAGCTGCTTGGTCTGCTGTACCCCAAGAACACATCCAAAGTCTCTTTGAATCAATGCCGAGGCGTGTGGCAGCGGTGATCTCCAACAATGACGGCTACTCTAGCTACTGATTCTGGCAGGAACCACACTTCACAGAAGTCTATAAATTTAATCATTTGATACTTGGTCAACATGTTATCTACAAAATAAATTTTGTTGTGCTATCTCTTGTCTTTCTTGGTGTTGCATTTACGGTGGCCAGCAGTGTATGTTTTATTTTAATAGCTGCTTACTTTGAGAAATATTTTTCTCTCACATACACGGCTCTGAATAACATTAAAATGTTCATATCTGTGTGATCATATTTGTGAATTTTGTATGAATTTTCAACTTAAAATTTAGAAGCTGTTTTTGCTTAAATTTAGATTTTAGCATTGAATCTGTTTATTTGTCTATAAGTTGTTTCCTCTTACATGTTTTTTCCTTAAATAAAAAAGACGCATTTTCCTGTAGAAAACTGCATAGTTCTCTAAAATATTGTACTAAACAGCATAAAATTATTTTTTGGAACCCTAGATAATGAACAACAGAATATTCCCAATCTAGTAGGTAGTACATATAAAAAGCATTCTAATAGTATTTTAATGTACTGTAAAAAAGTTTAAAAGGTATTACACACACACACATACAAAATAAAGTTATATTATGCATAAACAAAATTTTCAGTTTTAACTTCCTCGGTTCTCTTGTATCACATGTGATACAAAAGTTTCAGAATTTTTTGTGAAGGCTGAACAGCAAAAACAAATTTGGGACCGGTTGCATTACATAAATTACAAAGTGAAATACCTCATATAATTTCCTCTTTTAGTCAACACATGGCAGTACCTGTCCATGATAGATATTTCTAGTAGCGTCTCTGAATCAAAACAAAGTGTATGCACGTCATCGAAATAAGTATTTTTTTCTTATTTATATACACATATTAAACTATTTTTAAAATATAAAGATTTAAATAAAATAATTAATATAATATTTAATTAATATAAAATCAAAGATTCGTATTTATTCGAATCTGAGCCACCATTCTAATCCTATAAAGAATTTACATCCCTTCTTCCCTGTGACCTGGCTAGAGGTGTGGGGGTAACTAAATGATCAGACGACGCACATGATGAGCTTCAATTATTTATATTTATCACTATATTCAACTCAGGCACAAATAACACTTTAAATAAGATAACTTGATCAGTCAGAGCACGGAGGGTGAGACGAGATGCTTGGGGAGAATATATACAATCATGCAGATCTATCTTTAAGATAACTTTATACAGAGTTCGTTTTATTCATGACCTCACTAATAATTTAACTCTCTAACATGAACTTGATTAAGGATCACAGTACCTGAACTCTAGCGGTCTTCTAGTCCTTGCGTTTACTTTAACACGGCTCCAACAGTTGAACTAAGCCCTTTCTTAAAATTCCGACTTCTGGCTACCTACACTGTTTACGTATACGTTTCACTGCCGATTTACCACACTTCTCATCTATCCACAATTCACTTGTGGTAACTAATTGTTACTCCTTACATTCGAACCCTCCTGTCTATCTGTAAACTCGGCTAGATGTGTAGGAGGAACTAAATAATCCACGGACATTATGCCAATCTGATTTGATTTATTAATTCTTATTACTGATTATGAACAAACACAACACAATTCTAATTAAGGTATATAACAATGGTAGAGTGCAGAGGTGAGATATTTTAATGCGGGGATGATATTACAGAACCTCAACTGAATCTAAGACGGCTTAATTACGCTCATTTACAACTACGTCGCACACTACTAATCTGCTTTTACTTAATCAAAGGTACAATACTTGGATCCCTAATGCTTCGGACCCTTCACGAGAAACTTCAGGCACTTCTTTTGCTTGATCGATTGATAATAGCTGCACGCTCTTTAATATTTAATTCGACTGCTTTTCAATCTTTACTAACCACTTCTCCTTGCACACATCAAACGTATCAACTTCACTTGTCAACAACTACGTGTCGACAGCTCACTTGCTTCACTTTACTTCCCTTAACTTAACTTGACCTCTTACTTCACTCCCCTTCAACTCGCGAAAGCAGAATTTATATAATATTCCTCATTTAATTAAATCACGCATGGTTTCTCGATGAAGGTTGGTTAAATATTTTGATTTAAAGGGAAACGAAGAAATTAGTAGAAACGCGTATAGATCCGTCACAACTTTACTTCTGAACTATTCTCACTTCACTAACTCTCACACAAACTCGCGAATATAGAATATATTATTTAACTTAATTTGCATAAATTTGCATAATCACGTTTTCTGTCTTCGGAGAAAGTTGGTTGAAAAAATGTTTCCCCAAAAAGAGTTCCCCAGAGGTTAACAGAAGGAACCGTCTAGATCCGTCACAAGCCGCACCCTTAAATTGTAGACCCATTTTGGGGGGGAAATAAAAAATAAATGTGCAAAATGGCTTATTGATATCCGATATTTAGGAAATTTAAATAAATTAAAATGAGAATTAATAATAAGTGAATAATTAATTTATTTTACCAGCATTAAAACCTTTAATTGTGTTCATGAACCTGTGATTACTCTAATTGTCAGTATCAAGTGCTTCTCTATACAGCCGTTCTGCGTCCCATCAAAGCCTATGCTTGTCCTGTGTGGGGATATACCGCTAAGACTAATATTAATATTTTAGATACTCTCCAGAATTAAACCATCGGGATGATGGTAAAAGCCACTCGCTGTATGAGAAACGACGACACCCGGAAAGCCATTAAAAAGGATAGCTTTAAATCTCAAATTCTAACAATTTCTAGAAATTTCTTCAATTCTCTCCACCTTACTAATAACGCAAATATGTTAAATCTTCACGACTATAATCAAATTGCAACTAAAAGACTGAGAAAATACTTCTCGACTCTTATAACCACTTAATTTTATCTTTCAGTGCAATACTGTTTGTTGCACATTTAATTTGCTAAATTTTAAACTTTTTTTTCGTATCTGTATCTCTCAATACAGGATAAGCCGCTTTCATTTTCTTATACCACTTTCGAGCAGCCAATGAGAGTCAATTTCCTCACACACCACGAACAAATCAGAGAACGATTAATCGGCTCTCTCCCATGTATCTGAAAACTCCAATTCCGACGGAACTTTCCGTACAATTGGCCCAGCCAATCAGAAACGTCCATCTCTTAAGCATGAAAATGAAAACAATCACTCCACATCTATATACCGGATATGGGATGGAGGGCCGCTAGCGGCCTACACGCCCAATAACAGCACCTTAGCACCGTAGTAACTGTTAGTATCATGATCTATCCCCCCCCCCTTCAACGAATTTTTCCGCCTTCGGTTCTAAGCCACACCCGATTTTCAGTAGCATTAAAATTGAAAAAAAAAATACGGCTTGGTTCGAATAAATACGGTAATTTTTTTATTTAAAATCAATTCAATACTAAACATTATGCATAGTGTATAAAAATTTAAGGATCAAGAGTTCTTTTTATTTTGAGAATGATAAAACCCAGAGAGCTGGGATTCAATTCTCCTAACTTCCATACTATGTCAAAGTGATGACTTAAAGTCTGTACAGATTTAAAGTGCATCAGCTCTGCTACGTGATGGGCCTTAAGTGATATAAAGAAGCCAGCCTACGAAAACAGTCGAAATAACGCCATTACTAGTTTTTACTCATGGCCACTCTGCTGCTGTAATCGTAATCTACAATCAAAAGAAAGTTTCTAAAGGTTTTTCAGTCTTCTTATATTTTGACATTTGTTTAATGGGGATCTTTGGATGCTTAGGAACGTAATTTAAGCGATTATTGTAAACATTGCTGAAAAGAAAGTCATGACAAAGGTTTTGTGAATAAATAATTTGTTTCCTTTGTTTATTTCAAAAGTTAATATCTTGATACCTTACTTGCATCCTAGGATCATTTTTTAAAAAAATATTTATTGCAATATGCTCTGTCTTCCCCCTCTTTAAATTTGTATAATTAGGTTAGCGCATAGGTTCTCAACGTGGGTGTAACACCCCCTTGTGGGCGTTTGAGACTTTCAGGGGGGCGTTGAGATGGCACGGAGGGGCTTGCGCAGATTAATCAAAAAAAGATTTAAAAAACACGCTGATTATGTACTAACAAAAGTAAACTTTAATACTGTTTACCTTATGTTGTGATTGTTTATATTTAAATCATTCCTATATCACATGTACGAAAATTCACATATTTCGGTAGTACGGAAAGTGGACGAAAAACTTAAAAGATTACATTACATTCAGACGTACATTAAATTGGCTGATATAGTGCATTTAATTTCTGTAGTGCACGTGTTGACTTTGTCTGTGAGCAGTTGGAAACATGTTTCGTCCACTGCTTTCCAGTACGTATATTATCCAAGAAACATAATTAAATATGTTAACCAGGAATTAACGTGATTCTTTAAAGGCTGAAACTGTCAATTTATATTTATTTTGAAAGCAACAGTTTTTTTTTATTATGAATTACTTCGTATCATCAAAACCCCTGCCTGTTTTTATAACAGGTAATCTAGAAATCTTTTATTCCACTCTCTTAAATGAAGAAGAAATTCAGTAACGTTTCAATCCCAACAATATTCTATCTATGACTAAAATATATAATATTACACATTTAAATATATTTGTGGCCATAGATATTTCAGATTCGGCAGTAAGAAAACTGGGACTTTAGAAAAAAAATGAAATTAGATAAATATATTCTTTTAGTAATAGGATATTTTTTAAAACTTAACTCTTGTTTTCACCATGTATTTATGTACACTCTTATTTCTCTAGAGTGGAGGGGGGGGGTATAGAAATATTCACTAGAAAAGGGGGTGGTGTCGAAATATTCACTTGAAAAGGGGCGATATCGAAATATTTATTAGAAAAGGGGGCGCCAGTTCAAAAAAGGTTGGGAACCTATGGGTTAGCGGTATGAAAACACAGTTCCATGAAAACACATTCTAGTTCTAGGGGTTCCATGAAAACACATTCTAGTTCTAGGGTCCTATAAAAACACATTCTAGTTCTAGGGGTTCTATGAAAACACATTTTAGTTCTAGGGGTTCAACGAAAACACTTTCTAGTTCTCTAGGGGTTCTATGAAAACACGTTTTAGTTCTAGGGTTCCCTGAAAACACATTCTAGTTCTAGGGGTTTCATGAAAACACGTTCTAGTTCTAGGGGTTCTATGAAAACACATTCTAATTCTAGGGTTACATGAAAGCACATTCTAGTTCTATGGGTTCCATGAAAACACTTTCTTTTTCTAGGAGTTCCATGAAAACACATTCTAGTTCTAGGGGTTTAATGAAAACCCTTTTTAGTTCTAGGGGTTCCATTAAAATACTTTTTAGTTCTAGGGGTTCAATGAAAACCATTTTTAGTTCTAGGGGTTCCATTAAACACATTCTAGTTCTAGGGGTTCCATGAAAACATATTCTAGTTCTAGGGGTTCCATTAAAACACTTTCTAGTTCTAGGGGTTCCATGAAAACACATTCTAATTCTATGTGCTGGGAGTTGAAAAAGTTTGAAGACCACTGGTACAGAGTAGCGGTTCTTAAACTTTCCATAAGTATCTGCCTGACATCGCGGACCCCCAAGATTTTGAACACCCCTTCCTGACTCCCAACACATGGCCGAGTGATTTAAAGGTTCCTCAATAATCCTAATACTACCTCTGCTCTACTTATACATATTTAAATACTTTTTATTTTCTTTAAGAGAACAGTAAACATCCAATTATAAAATATTACGTTGTAGTAAAGGTTATGTAGCTGCAAACAATAAAAAACTGAATTTTTTCCCCTCTAATGGGGCTGCATTTTGGTATTTCCACCTTTGCAGACCTAATACATTCCCCAGGAGCTGGTATCACTTTTTAGTGCGGCACCATACAGGTGATACCAGTTACTGCAAGTAATTTTGACGACCAGTTTCCTCTCCAGAGGGAGGCAACTGAGCTCTGCCGATGCGGAATTTGTACTTAGGAATTTAATTTTGCCGAGAACACATCCAAGCCAAACGGACACTGAAGGGATTTTTTTACATGCAGCATAATCGTACGACATGGACGCTGTCGATTTTCTGCATCAGGAAAATCCCCCGACTTGGGCCGGGGTCGAACCCGCAACCTTGGGTGCAGAAGGCCAGCGACAAACCAACTACGTTACCCTGCCGGTAAAACTGAATTAGTATTCTTCATTGAAATACATGTTCTAGCAGAGTTTTTTTAATTGGAGGCAATTTAGTAATTTAGTCTACGATGACACATTTTTCAGTTTTTGCGCGAGGCCTTTCAGAGCTGTAAAAAAGATAAATCTTAACATAAATAACACTAATTTAAATTGGTTCTATTGTATATTTATAATGATATCTTAAATGCTTTTTTTCTTAAAAAGAAATAAACTCTATTTATTAGATAGTCTCAGATGAAAATTTTGATTTATACCGCAAGACCTTGCTTATTAAAGATCTCTCGTACATTTGAAATCAGTTCAACCGCGTAGCAATATATTCATTAAATTCGAATCTTAAGATTGCACATATTTCTTGTTATTGATCAGAGAAAAATAATGGGATATTTATTTAAAAGTCTTGACATTGTAATTTGAATTAACCCATTCCTAACCCAGATAATACATCCTTTCTGTGGTGTACACTTAATGCTTTTGTGGGCACAAGGGGTATATTTTTTAGGAAATACATACTTAAACGAAAGCACAGAGACGTAATCTTGTAAGGATTCTGCCTGAGTGCCTAAGGGCGAGGAAGAATTGGAAGGATGACTAGCCATACTTCAAAAACAATCCAATTTATTCACAATATTGACCACAACTCAGATTCAGTCAATCAGGAATAAGAGATGCCCCCAATTAATAAATCTGAAGACAATTAACGAGGTACGCGAGCTATGAGAACACTTTAAGTTTTAATACACTTACTAAGTTCAACATCTCTGACTTCTTCACCATTTAATCTAGATTCAATCTCCAGTAACAATTCGTCGCCTTAAGTAATTCAATTATCAAATAATAAATATCCACTATTCACATTCAGTTTGATTAATCACTGCTCCGCTAGCAGTCTATCCTATCTCTCTTCATCTAACCTGAAAGCCTAGACTATATATAATAGTCTTAATTTACATAATCACTTCTTCTTCGAGGAGGAGGAGTTTTACAATATAAAATAATTTTTAAAGACCATAAATTCCCCAAGAGGATTATTAGTGAGGAGGTCGCGGATAGAACCGTCACATTCTTTATGCTAAAAATAAAAATCTGGGAGGGGGGGAGGAACTGAATCCTCGACCATTTCTTGACGCCCATCCCGCTTGTGTATGCTATTGTGTCAAATACTTTGACGTACGTAAGCGGGTAAACAATAAAATAAATTATGAAGCAATTCCAATTTACCTATTTTCTAAATATCCAGGCCATCCTTGATTGAGTGAGTTCAGTGGGTACAGCTCCATGCGCAGGGGATTTCCCATTCCTTTATTCACTTTCTTCACGTGGTTAGGAAACTCCTCAATTAACTTCAGAAGACCATCGATGTCGTAGGTTACACCTTCAATTGGAACAGAGGCATAGTAGTTGATCTCCATCGAACTGCTGTCTTGTGCATTTTGTCGAAGCAAATCCAGTTTTCCTGAATAACGAAAGAATGGATATGTGATGTAATTACGACTTCTCTCTATATAAACTGTCAACAATATTTTTGATGATGGCTCTTACTAGTACGAATAAGTATTTTAAATGTAAAAAAATCTGGTACTAAAATAAATTATTACTTGGCGAAGTATATACAATTGCTCCTATTCCGCAACATGAGCTTTGTGTTCTGAATATAAAAGTAAACAGCAAGAAATAAGGATGGAACTATAACTTTCAAGTACTCTAATTCAGTGGTCTCCAACCCTCCGGGCCGCGGACCGGTCCATGGATCAAATGCTATCGGGCCACCCAAGTATCATTAAATTATTTTTGTTTTATTTATTGCGGTGTATTTCTCTCGGGGTTGTGCGACTTTCCATGGAAATCACTTTTTATCCATGAAAATCCCTTTATATTAATTTTTTGGTGAAAATGTATTTTATTTTGAAAGCATTTTTAAGTACAGCTAATTTTTAAAAATTTTAATGGACATCGGATTGGTGTTTTACCATTACAGACCTAGTACATTTTCCAGGAGCTGGATACCTCTTTTTAGTGTGGCACCAGGCGGATACCAATCGCCACAGGTAATTTTGACACCCAGTTTCCTCCACAAATGGAGGCACCTGAGTTCTGATGATGCGAACCTGTTCTAGGATTTAATTTAGCCGAGAGAACCTAGCCAAACAGACACTCTAAAGATCTTTTACATGCCATAAAATCACACGACATAGACGCTTTCTATTTTTTGCATCATGAAAATCCCTGACTTTGGCGAACAAGGCCAGAGCCAAACCAACTACGCCACCCAGCCGGCAATATACTGATGTTTGTTGTTGAAGAAGATAAAAGAGAATTGCAACAGGTATAAAATTGAAAGGCAAAGAGTTGGCCTATATTTTGATATATAAAATAAGTCCCACAACGGCTAATATAAGAAATGAAACACTTACAACCTTGTGTATTAGCACATTAAGTCTGCGATAGTATTTATCAGGCAAGCTAGTGCCATCCCGGCATAAGCCTCAAAATCCTCTTTGCCGCTCAAAACCGCTCGACTGTCGATTTTCTGCATTATGAAAATCTTCAGACTAAGGCCGGGGTCGAACCCTCAACCTTGTTTGCAGAAGGACAAAAACAAACCAACCACGCCACCCAACTGGCAGTAAACTAAATTAAAATTATTAAATCAAAACAATCCAATATTTAAGCAATCAACTCCCCCCCCCCTCCTGTCCCTCATCAGCAGGCCAGGGTAAAATTATCAAACGTTGACGGGTCTGCGGCAATAAATCTGCTCTAATTTACTGTTGCGGTTAAGAAGTACGTATGTAATAATATATGAATGAAACTTTTTTCGTTTAATTTATGAAAAAAGGTGTTTTTTACTCGAACCTCTACTTAAACATCATTTTTTTAAATCCAGTTAAAGAATCGGCACCCCATTGATTGGTTGAGAAAATTATTTTACTTAGAGGATAGGTGACCAAACCAAATGACTTCGCGGGCCACTTCGAAAAAGCATTATAATCCCGGGTGCCGCTTATAAAAATATATATCTTTATATTAGATTTGAACCCATTATATTTATTGGGGTGAAAATTAAAAACATATTGTCGTGTTACTATTGTTTTCATTGATTTTCATGTTTTCAGACATAGGTAATGTAATAATTATCATACAATGATCGAATAATGTTTAATTTATTTAATTAGCAGATATTTGTTTCTCGACTCTTTCACTGTTAGATTTTGCAAGTTGTTCTTAATGCGTGTATTTGCTCAATTCATGTATTTAATTGATGTTGCAGGCTTTGGTCTGTTAAGTTTGAGTCTTATTTATGTTTTACAAATTTCATTTTAGAAAAAAAAAAATTCGCAGTAACAGATGCAACGTGAGAAAATAGAAACAGTTTTGACACTTATTTGTTTGAAAAATAAACACTAAAAACTAAAATATTGATAAAAAATTGTAGCATTTTGTGTAGTTGTAATGAATCTCGCGGGCCGCAAAATTATTTTAGGTGGGCCGCTGATTGGCCTCCCTTGATTTAGAAAAAAAAAAATATTTCTTTTAGCATACTGCCATCTATTGAATCTCTCAAAAACTTACTAGATACAGTAGTATTGAAGCATCGTGCTGACATCTAGTGGCACAACAAGAAAACTAAAATTCGTATTGCATTCATTATCTTTAAAATTATAAAGATATATCATAATTTGACAAGAATTAAATATCGTACATTATCGTAACAAATAAAAATAAAAAAACTCCTCTAAATTCCTTTCATTCTATTTCTGTGTGCTTACCTAAACCAAAAGAAATAAGTTTACGTAAATTTATTTCGATATTTACTATTGAAGTAAAGATATTTATACTGAAATTTTCATAAGTTTTGATCACATTTTCCATTGAAAAATATATCTGCTTAGGTTTAATCTAGTTTAAAAGCAAATTTTCTATTTTAATTGACTAATGATTAAGATTTGTTTTTCTCCGTCAAACATTCAATCCTTTTTACGATCATCAAAATAATCATAATTGGCCTTTTACTCGCCAAAGTTCCATAAAAAGAATATTATCTCTAAAATTTTTCAAAAGCAAACATCATTATTTGTATTTATTAATAAAAATTATTATGCAGAAAAAATACAAATTTACTAATAAATAAAAAAATGTTACTGAAATAAAAAGTGTTTTGATAAAAAAATATCATAAATTAAATTTTTAAATTTTTTGTCGAGGAAAATTCAAAAATTCATATAAAATACATTTATAATTCAACACATTTTAAGTAATTCCATAATATTAATTAAACGCAGGGTTTCGAACCATAATTCTTTTCGTTTCGGCTCAACTAAAAAAAAATATCGATTCAGGTTCCGGTTAAGTTCCGAATGAATAATTTTATTTTATATATATTCTTTGCACTAAAAATATAATTCTATCATAAACAAAAAACGTAATTGTATAAAAAAATAGTATATATTATTCTTTTTTTAATTGTTATATTAATGGGAATTGATACAATTAAACAGCATGCACGATACGAGCAGTGAATAGACATTGGCACTGTTAATCATTATCAAAATGGCATTTGACAACTAGGATCACGATTCTGGTTTGTCTATCGAAACCATAGGTTCCCAAACTTTTTTGAACTGGCGCCCCCTTTTCTAGTGAATGTTTCAATACCGCCCCCTCCCATTCTAGAGAAATAAGAGTGTACATAATACATGGTGAAAACAGGAGTTAAATTTTTAAAAATATTCTATTGCTAGTAGAATATATTTTTAATTTAATTTTTTTCTATAGCCCCAATTTTTTTACTTGCGAATCTGAAATAGCAATTGCCTCCAATATATTTAAATGTGCAACATTATATATTTTAGTCATAGATAGGATAATGTTGAAATTGAAATGCTACTGAATTACTTCTTAATTTAAAAGAATGGAATAAAAGTTTTAGCTTACCTGTTATAAAGACAGGCAGAGGTTTTGATGATACGAAGTAATCCTTAGTGAAACATTGCTTTTAAAATAAATATAAATTGACAGTTCCAGCCTTTAAAGAATCACGTTCATTCCTGGCTAAAATATTTAATGGACTAAATTCATGTGACGTCATAATCACAGGATAATTTTAAACCACGTGTTTTTAGCCAATCAAGTTCAAAAACACATATGACGTCATAGTCACGATAAATGCAATTATCTATTTTCAGCAAATCAGTTCATGCACTTCGTTGTTGCCAAATTGCGCTTTTTACAGAAACTTTTTTTTAAAAAATTAATATTTGTCACTTTATTTAAAAGTACATGTATAAAACAAGACTTTTTTTCTTTAATTTTAAAATCTTTTTGCAGAAATTTCTTTTTATAACTCTTGAGCATCTTTACCCAACTATGCAATTTGAAATTTTACCTAAGTTTTACAAATAGAATAAAAAGTACGAGCTAGTTTATTGTCCGTTTTGAATTCAATGTAGAACACGTGTTTACATTATCATGTGACCGTCATGAATTTAGTCCATTGTGTTTCTTGGATAATATACGTAATGAAATGCATTGGACGAAAATGTTTCCTACTGCTCGCAAAGACAACACGTGCACTACAGAAAATAACATGAGCTGTATCATTCAATTTAATGAATGTAATGTAATCTTTAAGTTTTTCGTCCACTTCCTGAACTACCGAATATGAGAATTTGTGATACATGTGATATAGAAATGATTTAAATACATGTAATCAACATAAGGTAAACGGTATTAAAGTTTACTTTTGTTAGTACATAATCAGCGTGTGTTTTTTAGTCTTTTTTATACTATATTTGGTTAATCTGCCCAAGCCCCTCCGTGCCATCTCAACACCCCCTAATTTTCTTTAGGTCTTTTACTGCCCCCTGAAAGCCTCATACGCTCACAAGGGAGCGTTATCGCCCACTTTGAGAACCTATGATCTGAACAGTCTATACAAATGTCCGAGGATGATTGGATGCTGAGATGCGAAAAATGCAACTCTGACTGATATTTTTCTTAAAAAATTATCTACACTTCTAGTTCATTCAATTGAATTAAATCTGCCTTTTACTAGTATTTTCATGCGAAACTGAAACAAAAAAAGTACTAGTGAACATCGAAACAAGAAATCGGGAAGCGATACTCATCTAATGATGATATAGTTATATGGTTGACGCTAAATTAGAAAATATTGATAAGTTGGTTACAGTAACAAAATGACTGAAAATATATCGAACCGATATTCTTTATCGGTTCAGTTCTGGTTCGAAGCCCTGATAAAAAGCAGCCATTCTGTTGATAAACTGCATGTTACGTTAAAAAGATAATTATTTTTTATTAAAAGTAAACATTTTGGATTTACCATTAATAAAACATTTGTGGCGTGTGGAAATATCTTTTCGACAAGGCAAAATGTTTCTTTAATTACGGTACATAGAAGAATGCAGAAAATTTTCTGAATGCTGAGAATTCTTGTAAGTGTTGATAAAATTGCTTGCGAGCCTTACCATATTTTTCAATTTCCTTCTTCTCTTTTGTACGTTTCGGACGGATCTGAAATAGATTTCTTGTGGCAGTTACAGAAAAGCATGTCCATTTGTTGATCGTTAAACGTTGCTTATGACTCCTTGGAAGATGTATTTATATTTGAGAATGAAAGGTTAAGTTTGTGACGGATCTATACGCGACCTTCTATTAATAAGCTTCTTGGGTATTCTTTGGACCAGCAAAATTCACCAATTTCTACTAAAGAAGGAAACGTGATATGCAAATTAAGTTTATTATATATGTATTTCTTGTTCGCAAGTTAACGGAGTTAGTGAATTAGAAGAGAAGAGAATAGTAAATGAAAAGTTAGAAAGTTAGAAGTTTAGTTAACTAGAGGTGACAAGAAAGATTCAAGATAAAGATTACCTTGTAAAAGATTATAGCCGGGAAGAGAAAGTTAATTTCAATTGATTAGAGGACTGCCTAAAGTCAGGTACTATCAACTTCATATTGCACTGATGTTTGAAGTGTTAAGTCGCTAAGCGGACATTAAGTGCATATCTACAGTGTAAAGTAATATTAATGAAGAACCTTTAATATATAAAAAAAGAAATTATTTAATTATTCTCCCCAATCGCGACTCTCGTCTCTTCCCTTTGTTGCTTGAATGGGAAGAGACGAGATTGTGTTAAATAGATTTGTGTTTGAGTCGATTAATGTGATAATTAAAATAATTGAAATTCATCATGTCGAATGATCCTTTACTTCCTTCCACACCTTTAGCTGGGTCACAAGGTAGAAGGGAATTAGGTTCGTTCCAAGTTTTTATTTCTCATGGTCTCTACATGTTTCTTCAGTAATTTAAAATACATAACGCTAATCAATCGTTTCATTCAAAACCATTTCAGATTGTAAAAAAGGCACTGGATAATTTAAAACACTATCAGATTATAAAGAAAATACAGTAATACTTCGACTTACGCTACCCCGACTTACGCGAATTCAGAGTTACGTGATTTTCAAATCTCGTCCATTCGTCTCCCCCCCCCCCCTTAATTCTCAAGCCTGATGCCAGAGCCTAATGAAAATGGTCATTTGATTGAAAAAGTTGTCGATCTTGCCAGGCAAATTAATTCAGAAGTGGATAGCGATGACGTTCAAGAACTGCTGGATTCCTATAATGAGGAATTGACAATTGATGAAATTGAAATGCATGAGAAAGAGCAAGATATTGAAGAACTAGAGTTTGTAGACCCAGTTCAATCACAGAAGATCGAATGACTGTTGGTAATTTGACAGGCTTCAAGTTCATTTGAAATAGGATTACAATTTTAGGGAATACATACTCCAACGAAAAGAGTATTTTTTAAACAAAACAAAGAATAAAAAAATTATTAGCATGCTTCGAGGAAATTTTGCGGAAGAAAAAAAAAATCTTTGAGTCGGCAGACTAATTGTTAGATTTTATGGAAACTTATACATCAAAATATCTTTGGTTTGCGATTTTGTATTTGTGTTATCGAAAATTTTATTAAACATCTTTTTTTTTTCTAAACAAATATTTTCTTTTGTCTCTGGTTCCTACTAAAAATAATTTATATGCTATATTTGAGTTTGCTTCGCATGAAACCGAAAATCCATTCTGTTCTTGTGCCTCACGCGAAAACTTTTGAATCTCTTAGATATAGGCGATCATAGTGAAAACTTGGCGAAATGTTAGTGATAGAGCTAAGTTGATATCATTTTTGGCGGCTTGGTGTCAAGGTTGGCGATCATATGGATTATTCTGGAAATTACTGCAGAAATCTACTAATATCACGATCAATCATTCAGCGTATTTTTCGAGAAAAATTCGTGCAGATTATAAATAGAGAGTCGCTCGCCGAAACTGAGTTTGTTTTGTCTTGACCATTGAAGAGTCAACCAGTGATTACTTCGGGTGTTGAATAGAACGAGCGAGTGCTTGTAAATAATCTTTTCTTGTATTTTAGACACTGATAGTTGTGTCTAAACGCCGTTGAAGGTGTGAAGGCCACCTGAGATTTATTCCGTGAATATTAATACTGTATCCTGAATTTCAAGGATTGTTATTCGACTGTAAATTTCCATTGCTCCTGAAAAACTGTCTTCTCTGTGAAATCGAATGCATAAAATCCTCGCGCCCCGATCTACGTAACAATATACACATTATCTTGGGCTTTTATCTCAAGAACATTGTTCTGTACGTCAGGACACTAAAGAAAAATGTTTCGTGGCGAAAAATATTGCATGAGCAATGTTTTCCTGTCTATCTTAGACAGTAGACAAAACCTCAGAGCTTGAAAGCCCAAAACAATATTTTTTTTTTTTTTTTTTTTTTGTTTAAACAGATTTGAGAATTTCCATTTTCCCTTGTGTTTTTTTGCTTTTCATCCATGTAATTGTTCTAGGAAATTTGATACTAAAACTACTTACTGCTGCTTCGCTCTACTGCTGCTTTTCTTGCTTAATTGCAAAGCCAGTAAGTTATTGTAATATTATTTGAATGTATTAATTTTTTTCTACTTACTAATTATAAATTTATTTCATCTAATTTATTTTTTTTGTTCTATTTTATGATATTAAAAGGAAAGCTTATTTTTATTTTGAACTTGTGTTATTTCTGAATAACATTTAATAATTCATTTACTACTTCTCAAAACTTATGAACACAAATTGAATTTTGAGCAAAAACATTATTCGTAATATTTTTGAAATGCACGTGAAAAAACTAAGTGTGATGCTAATGTTCCATTTATAACACATGTTATAAATTATACAAAATAGAGAATTTATTTAGGAAATTTTTCCCCAATTCTTAATTCTATCTTAGTCAATGAATAGCATGTCTTACCGTTCAATCATGAGTGAGTGAGTGAGTGAATATTAACGTCGCATTGTTCAGCTACACGTACCTTTCAATCATAATGCAACATTTAAAAGATAAAACCATTTCCAAGTCATCAGGATTACATAAAACTCTCTTTTTTAAAATTAAGTTTTGAATTTTTATCTATTAATCAATTAATTTAATTTTTTCAATCACTATGGTGTGATTGACACAAAACCTTTTAATTTAATGATTTTCATAATTTTTCGTTTGCTTCCTATGTGTATGCATGATGAAAAACAGATTTGTGCTCAAAATTTCATAAAAAGCTAACCATTTACTTTTTAAGGGGAAAACGAAACTTTTGAAGTGATTTTAAAATGCTACTCCTCCTACAAAAATTGACGTACATATGTAAAGTTTTATTTACAAGTACGTCAAACTATGTATAAAAAATTTGGTATGGATTTTGTGATAATATGATTGGTATTCATACAATACTTCTTTATATGGATGCTTATTGAAAATTCTTTAAAAAATGTGTAAATTCTAGATTCAATTATTTTTTAAAAAATGAGTATTGCTTTGATTGAAAAATGCTTACCAATTTGTTCATGTAATATTAGCAACAAGTGAAAAACATTTCCAAGTATTAGGCACAATAGAAAAAAAAGCTTTAGCATTTTTTATGAAGACACAGTAGTTAGTTTATTTTTCTGAGATAAGTCAGTTTAGAGTTTTGATTTGCCGTTGGGATGTGAATAAAAACAAACGTTAAAGTTATCACAACTCTGCGTTTTTTAAACTTAGAGCTTTCAAGTTTTATGAGTTTGTAGAAAAGTATGTAAAAAAATTTAGGCTGAAAAAATTAGATTTGATATTTTGACCGATTTTTGTCAATTGAATCGTACTGTGTCCCCTTAATCTCATATTTTGTTATGTAATACATTAAATATTAAGACAGAGAATATTTATCTACAAAAATGTTCCTACCTTCAACATTGCCTTTGAAAGAGCCTGAACCAGCATTGATGCCACCATTGATAGCTGCTTTGACTCTCATCAAATCAAATGTATTGGAGGCACTGATTCTTATGGAGGCCACCAAATCACCTCCGTACGTGATACTGCGACAGTAGTGAGTTCCTAGGAATTTGTCATTATACTGACTCCAATCAGCTTTGGGTTTAACATAAGTGGGTATAGTTTTGGTGACCTGGAAATAAACATAAATGGATCATAATAAAAGGAATTCTTTCTTATAATTGATATCTAAAGCTTAATTTTCACGAGCAATGACATTATTTCCAAATTTTATCTTAAGAATCTTTTTTTATTATTACTAGCCACTTAATGGGTATTGTTTTTGGTTATACAGTCGACTCTCTATAATTTGCAGTTGGAGGGATCAATGAAAAACTTCGAATTTTCGTGGGTTCGAATTATCAAGGGAGTAGGCAAAAATTCTTTCTTGACCTCTCGAACAGGACTCTTTCATGCCCATCCAAATCTCTTCCATTCCTCTTTGGAAATAAAATCGTTTTGCACTTGGTTCCCTCAGACACTGTACCCAACACCATTGGTTCTTCAAGACAGGGTTCAGTCCAACCCATGTCCTACTTTGGGCCACATGCTGTAGGTCACACAGATGAGTCATAGAACACCATGTCCCTCCGACGCAAAATACACTATCCTATGCATCTCTTCTTCACAATAGCAGACAATCCTTTCTGAACACATGTGTAGCAAGGCCACGTGTTAAACGAAAGATATGGACGGCTGACAACAGGTGCGGCCGGTCTGTTGCCCACTTAAAGAAGGAAAGCAAAAAAAGTGTCTTTTTGCCTGAGAAATCGGGAAACATGAAGAAGGAATTGCAGAAAGATAGTCATCCAAAGGCTGCGTTACAGGAAAGACACGCAGAGACAATACAACGCAAAACATGTAAGCTCCAACCTGTTTTCTACACTACTCTACATGAGAGTGAGTGTTTGAATTGTCGAGAGTTTCATAAGATAACTTCGAATTATATCGTCTGGCCAGCCATATATTTTACTTTGAAATATTGAGTGAACCAAAACGTATTGTTTTAGATTAAATATCCAAAGTTTTTCTAGGGACTAAGCACATACTTCGAATTAGCGAGAAGTTCGTGTTATCGAAGGTTTGAATTAGCGAGAGTGGACTGTATATGAACTCGCCGGATATGAAATAAATACCCTTCGGGAGATTAATTTTACATTTTCTTACAAATAATTTGATTGTAAAAATTATACAACACGCTTAAATAAATCGTTTGCTATATTACTGTCTCACTGATAACTGTTACCGTAACTGATCAGTAAAATATATTTGAGAAAATTTTAATAATTCCACAAATCGAGTTGCTTTACAGATTTTTGAATTACCTTTGTCCGATCTACATACCGTTTTGGAAGAGTTTGCATAATGAAAGATTTTTAAATAAAGTTGATGTTGTGGCTTCTCTCCTTTTGTAAAAAAATACTTAAATATTATTATATGAATATTAGTTAATGTTTCTTGTTATAAATCAACTCTTAAAAAACGATAACGCTTGAAAGGAGTTTTTTCGGTAGAAAATATGTTTTATTTGAAAGAAATATGCTGTGATGGAGAATGAGAAAGCTATGGATTTCAAAAAACATATTGAATGAAATAAACGTTAAAATGATAATCGGCGAAAAAGAACTCAACATTCAAAAATATATTGCTTCGATTTAAATGTGGATATTTTTTGCAAATCAGGATAGTCATTTATCCAAATGAATGTTTCTCATTCTCTTAATTATTATCAAGAAACCAAATCATTAAATACAGTAAAATATTTTTAAATTATCTCTACTATTCATATATTTTGTTGATTTTTAACATCCTTTTATAAGCTTCACTCGTATGGAACGGAATCTTAAAGCTCAATTTTTACCCACTTTAAAAGGTCAAAATAATTCGAAATTTTTCTAACTAGTCCAGGATTGATGACAATACAATAGTTTAATAATTTTGTTCCATTTTCCTGATCAGGATAATCAGGACTAACAATGTTCCATTTTCAGATCTCATCCCTCATCTGACGACTAATTTCAGATCCTATTTTTAGATTTGGCGACTAAAAGGTTAAGTTACAACTTAGTTTGATTAACAATAAAATGGTGTTTTTCAGTTTTTTAAAACTATATTTTATTTTTTTAAAAATATACATTAAGTAACTAAAACTGCTTTTTGCAATGCTTTGTATACGAGTTTTTTTATTATTATTTATTTTCATTTAGTCACCTAAGAGATGCCATATTAAAAACACATTTTGAAATTGAAAGAATAGCATAATATTAAAATATATAGCGTGTATAATCATATATATATTGATCCTATATAATATTGTCCATTTAAAATCTAGAAACATTTTATAAACACGCTCTTTAATACTTTAACAAAGAAAGTTATTATAATGTAGAACACGAAATATGAAATAGATTTTTTATGTAACCAAAACCAGATTAATTAAAACAAAAATAAGTAGTCTGATAAGATAGGCTACTGTTTATGGGTTAATGAAGTCAGAGTATATTATTAAAATTAGAGAAGTTTTCATTATGAAAAATGCTACCGATATTATGTCGTGTTCTTTAAAAATGAAGACATAGTTAATATTTGTGTCTTTTAGTTTAAAAGTTTTAGGTTGAATCCTATTTTTGTGCACACTTTTATTTATTGCAATTGGCTGAATTATTCGTCGAATTGGATATACGTTCAATCCAGAAATACAAATTGTTGACGCATTTTTTTCCCATCGTCAAAGGAGTACATTAAACTCTAGGATCCTACTAAGTCTTTATTTTATTTTGAAATATTTTTATTTATGGAATATATTTGCCTATTTTTAAATAAATTTAGATACATCACTTGCATGGCTTGAGCAAATGGAAACCATTTTAAGTATTTGTTTCATTTTCATGATTATTACTACTAATGAAATTTGTTAAGTTAAAAAAAAAAACATTCTTTTAATAAAAAAGAATTTCACTGCTCACGAATAACATAATTATTTAACCTTCAAAGAGAAAGATTCCTTTTTTTAATGTTTTTGGCCTTTTTCAGAATGTTTGTCTGAGAATTATCAGTTATATAGTTATATAACCTTACTATCTTTTTATATATTTATATATTATATTTTATAGGCTTATATAGTAAACACAAATTCCCTAATTAAACTTTTTCTGAATGTTCATATAAATAAACGTATTGTTTTATTTTGTCAAAAAAAAATTATGCTTTGATGTTGTAACGCTTCCCTACCTTAATATCAATGACAAAATTTCACTTTATATCCTTTCCATGGCTTTGTCACAAGCAAATATGAAGGAGAAAAAAACGTTTTTGTATAAATGTAATGCTTATTCTAAAAATTATTATTTTTCGAAATTAACAAATGAAGTGGAAATATCAAGGAAAAGAACTTACGTGTATTTTATATTTAAATTCTATTTCTTCTTATTGATAGAATAGTAGTTAGTTGCGCGCGCGCGCTATTAAAGTTACTAAAATTACACAAACTTTTATCTTATGTGATACATAAAAGCATTTATATAAAAAAATAACAATTATAGGTTTTATTTTTATGTTTATATTGGTAAAAAACAAGAGATACTCCGAATTTTAATACTACTGTACTTAATAGTTTCATCATTTTAAAATAATTAATCCTCTTTTTTGTTCATCTATGGAA
>BMAO01020511.1:0-24030 GCA_019973975.1 Trichonephila clavata
ATATCAAATAGTGTTCTATTTAAAAAAAATGAGTTATAGTTCTAGAAGTATACTATTTTTTTTAAAAAGCCTTGAAAAATATCAAGTAAATGATGTAAAAACACATATATATAAGAGCATTACATACATACTTTCAGATTTGTGTATAAAAAAAGGGGGGGGGTGCACATTACTTAGCAAATGTACTTTGAAGTTAAAAAAATACAGCTTAAAAGTATAGGCAGGTTATGTCGGGCTTTTAGATACATATTTCATTTGAACTTTTTTTTCAAAAATTTCCTCATCAGACAAATTCTACTTTAATCAAAAGAATTGAAAATCTCACTTTTTTCCAAAGCACCAATAAAAAATAAATTCCCATGCCAATTCTTAATAAATTTCTTCAGACTGGTAAAGATTTACACAGGGAAAATTCAATCTCTCACACAAAACCTAAAAAATCATTCAAGGTATAACTAAAAAAAGCTTATCAATTCAAATTAATTTTAAAAACATCGACTTTTAAGGCTGTCTTGATTTAATTGATGTCCATTTAGGCATTCACTTATACATTCATTTTAAGAGAAACCACCCAAGATACAACAACCACCCACATAATACAATCCACAGTATAATTTTCTATATAAACTTTTCTCAATTTTGTGATACTATGGAAAGAAATATTAATCTGAATAGTAACTATTTGTTTTTAAACACTCCCTAACTTTATTAAACCACCTAACTTAATTCTCCAAATTCCTGATTTTAAAATTTACAACCATTTTCCTTTCAAAAAGACATGCTTTAAGTTACTTTACAATTAAAAAAAAATTATAAGTTCCTCAACCAAACGACAGATTGAAATCTCATGCACTGGTCTAAACACCTTAAAATTATTCAACCCAAATATCACACCCAGGGAGATTTATATAAGTGTTATTGCAAGAAAATAAAAGTTGCCACTTGCTAATCACATGTAACAATATATTTTTTAAAAGTTAATTTTTTAACAGATCCAATATTGTTGGACAAATAAAAGAAAATCATGTTTAAACATCACACTGTTAACCTTTACAAGTCAGCCAACTTGCATATTTTTACATTTAATATTCCATTTTTTAAAAAATCATCAGTATACTCAATATAAAACACTATTTAATACATCAATATTTGATCTTTAAAAATTAATGTCACAAGGTGTGATCAAGTCAAGAGGACGACAACTGAGTTGGCACTCACTGTCCTAACACCCTGCCATTGTGAAGATTTTGAGTATCAATACATTTTATGTGCATCAGCTTCTCTACACCGGTCTTCAAAGGCACCAAGACATAAAACCTGAGGTTTGACACCCCAGCCACGAGTTCATGACCACTCCGCAACCATAGCCATCATTAGTGTATCCAAGTTATATAACACATGACCTTCCCAGTTAAAAATTAAGTCTATTGCAAGATAAATATGTTATTTCTGTATTGAGCCCAGATCTTTAATGAAATTTCACATGTATGAGTATTACAGACATTTTTTAAAAGAAATGAAGTATGATAACTACAAAGAATGAATAGAAATTATTTATTCATCTACACACGAGGACCTCCAGAAAAATGGCATAGCAACTTGTAATCCAGGAATCTTTCCTACATCCTGCAAAATAATAAAAAAAAAAAATGAACTTATTCATACAATCTAAAATAAACATCTTTGTAATTATCCTGACCAGTCAGATACAATCAACTCAAACAATTTTTTAATATTACTTAGAATAATAGATATAAAAATATATAATTTCGTTTTGAAAATCTGTCCAGAATAAAATGCAGTAAATTCTCCAATTTTTTTTGTTTCAAATAATGCAAGATCTGTTGTTAAAACTGAAATATCTATTAGTCGAGTTAACAACCAAGTTTGAAATAAATAAAAGAAACACACACAAGGAACCTTCATTGCACTCAGTTTGGCACCAATTGTGGGAGAGGAAATTTTTTAAAACAGATATTTCTTTGTTCTACCACAAAGAAAAGAAAAAAATGCATAAGGAGAAAAGTACACAATTTACTCATATATGTCCACAACGTGGAAAATCATCCCACATTAAAAATAAATGATTCAACAGTAATTTTTTGAGGATCAATACTACTTTTTTTTCTAAATAAGTAGATTTTTAAATCATCTAGGAAAACAAAACACTTTAAATGACAGCCCCATATTACAATCATATAGAACCACACTAACTATTTGATATTACTTTGCAAAGTTTGTTGAAGACAAACAATAGCAAAACAAATAAAATAATAACTTACCATTTGTTTTAACATTTCGTCAGTATCAGGATCTACTTCAATAACATCCATGTCAATAGCAGAGACCTCGGGTGCGAAGTTATCCCTTCGTTCTCTTTCTTCTTCTTGAAGCTTAATGGAAATACCTCTGACAGGTCCTCTTTGAATACGTCTCATTAAATGTGTAACAAAGCTACAAGAGAATAAATAATTTGTTTCAGATCAATCAGGTGGTTTTGTATCAAACATAGTCATTGCCAAAAATTCATTATACAGCAATCTTATTCTATTTTCAAATATATCTTATTATCTTTTAATGAAATACTTATTCAACAGCCTTGAACATGAAGCTTTAATAGTTTCCCCTCCCCTCCAAAAGCAATTTCATTAATAAACAAGAAAACCATCCCGTAAAATAACATTTTATAATCATGCAATTGGATACGCAAGTTTTCACTAAACCTTATAGTAAACATTGAACACTGATGTAAAAACTGCTTTGAAACTAAAAATCGAATCACAACACTGAACACAGAAAAATATATAAAATAAATGCCTATCCTATTCTACCTAAAAGATAGTTTTATTTCTCACCAAGATAATTTGCTTAACCCTTTAACACGTGGTGGTATCTCTCTGAAACCATTTTCTAAAAAATACCTCTAAACGCGCAGTGGTATTTTAATGGAACCAATAATTCTTAAGATATCTTTTAACTCTCTTAAAAGACACTAGATGTCAGCACATGAGAAAAAAAAAACTCCTTTTTCTGTGAGAAAGATGCATTATTTTAAAAACCTTTTTTAAACACCCCAAAAAAGATTTTTTTTAGCAAATAAAAATAGACAAAAATTCAAAGTAAGGTATATACATTTTTGCTGCATATGCTCTTCATTGCATAACTAATTTTTAGTATGATAAATTATGAAAAGTGCCTTATATAAAGATTTTGTTCGCGTGGTTTCAGACTGATACCACAGCGCACCTAGAACATGAAAATTGTCCGTTTCTTCTCCGCTTATAGCATGCACACGTGAGAGATTTAACCCTTTTCTTTGACTCAGGCAGTGAAATAACTAATAATTTATGGGGTTTTGCCATTGATTTGGTGGAGGGGTTTATTATTTCTTTATTACTGCATGTTTTAATAATTTAATAAAGAAACAATAAAAAAAAAAAACTTTACTGGCTATTGAAGTTGATTTCAATTGCTTATAGTTATATTTTGTATAATTTAATATTTAAAAAGTAATTCTAATACTTTATATTACATATTTTTTTTAAATTTATTACAAAAGATATAAAGAATATTCTTACAAATCTGACGCAAATCATATATTTTTCATCCGAGAATGTACTGTAATTTTTTTAAAGGTATTTTCTCTGTTCTTAGGTTCTATACATTGCATTTATAATTTTATTTTGAAAAATTCAGCGAATTTATTTTTCCGCGCTTCAAAGGGTTAATACCAAAATTTAAGTGTATTTCAGTTAAAACAAATATGGCTAGAATACTAAAGGTATCCTTAATACAAGATGAAAATAACAGGAAAGTTTATTTGCTATCAAAGACAGTATTTACAACTCTACATTTTAACCTTACACAAAACTTCGTCAAGTATAAAGTGTCAATAACTATTTCCCCCAATTTTTAAATAATCAAGTCACAAAGAAAGTCATTTTGAATGAATGAGAATTTGAATGATAACGTGGTCAATCATCAGATACTTGAAAGGGCTTCATCCAATTGCAAAAAAATTTAGAACCTTGAATTTTTTCATCTATTTTAATACTAAACAAAATTTACATTAAGTACAATTAGTACATCTTCAACAAAATGTTTCTTCTCAACACAACATACATGTTACAAAAACATATAACCTAACAAATGATGCTATAAATAATTCTACAACTTACTTAAAGTACAAGTCCCATTCAAGATTTTTTTCAATTCTTTTTTTTTTCTTTTTCTCTAAACATTTAAATACTTTATTATTAGGGTTGGTTTACATAAAGTTTTTCTTCACAAGAGAAAAAAATTAAGCTTTCATATAATAGATGAATAAAGAATTAATTAGAGAGGAGATGCTTAACAGAAAATGATAATAAACTGGATATTTGTGATGATTCAACTGAGAAAGTTACCAAACTAACATAGTTGATTGGAAGGTTGAATGAATTGATGCAAGGGAACTATTTTTTAAAAACCCATACCACAAACACTTAATTTAAAAATAATTAAATTTATCATGTAAATTACTAAGGAAAGCACTGATTACAGATTGAAAAAAATGGAAAGATGGTCATGAGATTTAAAACTTTAACATGAATTTGTGGATGCATATCAGAAAGCGGAATACCCATGCAAGAAATTTGAGTTTACCAACAACTATATGCCTCATCAGGGACAAAGAAAGATAATATAATAAAAGGGCTTCATTTAGTCAATTCATCAGCACCCTCTTCAAATGAAATATCACAATTGTCAGCTAAAAGATCTAAAAACAAGACTGCATTTGTAACTGATGTACAAGACATGTTATCACTAAATGTAGGTAAATGAAGAAGAATAAAAATTACTCCAACAGGTGACAACCATCACCATCCTGTGCAACCTTTTCTACAGATTAGAGCAGTCATACTCAACCTGCAATCCACCAAGCTTTTATGAGAAGCTTAGTCACAGCACCCTGTACTACGAAATTATATAACTAAAGAAAAATAATTTGCTTTGCTGTTGATGTCTTAAAGGTGTGAATGGTATAAGCGACCCCCCCCCTCAATTGTAACCAACAGTTATGACAAGAAACAAAACTTAACAGTATGTGTGAAACATAAACGCCCTGCAAGAAACAGCCATTATATGTATGCAGCCTGGCAGAAAAAAGGTTGAGTACCCCTGGCGTAAAGGGTCCTAATATATGAAATACTAAAAAGTTAAAATTAAACCCTACTAAACAGTAGTCCTGCAATTATTCAGTTACTTTATATGATAATTAAAATTACCTCTTTTCAAGGACCTTACAGCGAATGCAAGCCTTTTACTTTAATGTGTAAGGAAAAACAGTAAAATCCTAGAACAATACACTGCTGTATTTGGCGACAAAAGTTTTTCGCCAAATGACACGAAGCAAAAAAACTGCGTTTTCAAAATGGCGTCAAGAGACGAAAAACATCGAAAAAACGTGTTTTCCAAATGGACAACACAGGAAACAAAATAAAGAAATTAAATGCAAATTTCGAGCATCCATTACAAGATTCTATCAATCCTTCATTCACACAAAAAACAAGCATTACTTTCTTACCTTTTATTCAGAAAAAAAAAAAATCCATCTGTCGTGTTTTTACGAAGAAAACGTGGTTTCTAAAACAGTTTCAACAAGAAAAACTGTTGCTTCTAACACGCTACAGTGGGAAAAGAAATCCAATATGAATGCCTTAGGCTGATGAACTAACAATCTCCATTTCTCTCAAAAACAAATTATTTTCATATTTCGGACCCCCCCCCATCCATACCTACAGAAATATTTTCAATCGATCACTCATTCACAAAGCAAGCATTTCTTTCTTACATCTTTCATTCAAAAGAAAAAATATCCATTCGATGAGCTTCAAAAAAGAAAATGTGGTTTCCATAATAGCTTCCAAGAACATAACAGAAAAACCGTTACTTCTAAGATGCAAAAGTGAGAAAAAACATCGTCCAAATTGAATTAATCAATGCATCTCCCTTTCTCTCTAACAAATATACTTTCAGCAGTTGCTTCATTAAAAAAAAAATCCACTCATTCCTCAAATTTAGCTATCGAGAAAAATCTTGCACGTCTTCAAGTTGACCATCAGGAAAAAAAATGACCACTGTCCAAAAAATATGGTACGAATAGGGTTACTATTCCCTAAATTTTGCAGGGTTACCATATTGGAAACTTTATCGCCAAATTTTTTGGCACCAAAAAGTGCGCCCTTGTAGGATTCACCCGGAAAAACAAATTAAAAATTTAATCAAATTCTATGGTTGATAACTTTAAAACTATTATCTGTAGTTCTACCTGATATTGGTTTGTTTCTATGGAAAATATTTTGTAACCTATTGAACAACTATCAATACATATTGCTGGTTCTGCAACCACATTTCTGGTTACCAAAAATAGCCAACTGTCACTCTAACCTGTGATCAGTATGTTAGTGCCCAATCTAAAGTGCATTTTGCATTGTATCAAAATGCTTCAAAGTAAGGATAATGTTACAGTACTTAAAAGATAAAACAGGAGAGACATTCAATAACAAAGAGTGTAGTTTTGCCACTAGTAAAACTAATTTAATATGAATAAATAGAATTATCACTTATTGCCTCAAATGTTATTTGTATTACAAGAAAGCATATACATAAATTATCTTATATATGTAAATGTATCAAAATACAAGAACAACAAAACTTGTATTTAATTGTTCATGATTAATTTAATTCAAATATTTAATTAAGGTTTAGTAAAACTTAAACTGTTACAGAAATGGAGGCAAGATATTAACATCACTGGTGGAGGTCTACTTGTTTCCATAGTTGATTAAAATTGTTAACAGCATATATAGTACCTCATGTTAGAATAATTACATATAAGCTACTTTAACCCTTATTATAATTATACCTTGATTATAAAAGAAAATTCGAAAAAGCTTCAGTGTTATTTTCCCTGTTAAATTTGATAAAATAAACCAAATAGTTTAAGTAAACCATCCGAGTTTAAATTTTTCATATGAGGTTGACAATTTGGTGCTATTTTTTTAATCACCAAATTGTGTCGAATTAATTTGTTGAATAACAACCAACCCAAAATAGTAACAAATGAAACAAAAATTCTGCTTTTAACGATGTTCAATTTAGCCTTTAATGATTTCAATTAACTTACAGAAAACATTCCACTTAAATCACTGTACATAATATTAAGAGTTATTCATGTAACAGAAATGCATCAAATTAATATCATATACGATTGGGTATTAGCAAGATTACAAAAAGGGCGCCAACTTACCCAGCAATTTTGTTCCTTAATTTTTTACTTGGTATGATGGCGATTTCTTCACACACCCTCTTATTTGTTTGGAAATCCATGGTCAAGCGAATGTAATATTTTTCAATAATTACACGGGCTGCCTTTTTGATAGTTTTCGTACGAACGCGACCCTGGAATAATATGAAATTATTTGTACAGCAAGTAAAAATCTGAAGAAACAAACCTTATACACACACACATTTTAATAAATCATAAAACTAAAAAAACCAAATATATCAAAAGTGAAAATTAAATCAAACTAATAAGTAAATGTGTTCGACATGTCAATGCCTGTTGTAATTTTAGGGATACATAAGAACATGAGCATATACTAAGCGAAAA
The DNA here is from genome assembly GCA_019973975.1 of Trichonephila clavata. Lineage (NCBI taxonomy): Eukaryota > Metazoa > Arthropoda > Arachnida > Araneae > Nephilidae > Trichonephila > Trichonephila clavata. The sequence goes on from BMAO01020511.1 coordinate 7,655, forward strand.
TAACGAAACAATTGAAATTTCCATTCTTGTATAAAATTTAAAAAGTAACAATTGATTCATTTTGTCATTAATTATATTAGATGAAAATAGATTGATTACACTTACCATCTTTAATAATTTTACACTATAATACACTAAAACATGAAAACACGCTGACACTGTTGCCAGATATAGTACGGAAATCAAAATTAAGGTCTCTAAGAATCAACACTTCATTTCAGTTCTTTTTTATCTGCTTCAGAGAAACTTTTCTTGAGGATATCTCATGCTCGATGACACAGACTAGGATGAAAGAGTTAAAACTCAAAAATTCTATATAAGTCGTTTTTCGGAATAATATTAAGCCTCATAATAACGATTTTACAAATAACGTAAGGAATATATTTTTAAACTTTCTCAAAAGTTACAGTACAGACATTTCATTTTCATCAATAGTTATAAATTTAGTAGCTTCTCCCATAAAAACTCTTGGACCGGGAAAAATTTTGAGCTACGTTTTAATGTTCCTTCCCCGCAAAACTATCCCACGCCAAACGAATTTATAACAATATAAAAATATATAACAAAATTATTATGATTATTATTATCAAATGTTTATTGACATAAATATTATCAAAACTCATTTATATTTCCCTGCTCAACAGAAATCTGCAAGCAGTTTTATGATATTGGAATCTAAAGATGATCAGAAAATTCGGAAGAAAGGCCATTTTCCATGCATTATTTCTTTCCTTGCTAAAATTTTTAAGAGACCAGACCTCATTGCAACAAATTAATTGCATCCCCATTGAACAGTGTGGTCTTCGTGAAATCATTTTACCACACCTTAATTAACTACAGTAGTTAATATTATAATCTAAGGATTCACATTTTGTCATAGAAGTTTCTCAACGTATCAATAGTGCTTTGAATGATTGTCTCGTCTAAAAAGGATCGAAATTCCATGCTTAATCAAAATAATCCACAGGAACCTAGAAAATAAACTCTTCAGAAACTAACAAAATCCCTTAAAAAAATATTCATTCAATTAGGTACCTGGCATAAGGTAATTAATTGTATTTAAAATTATTTGAGAAATCAGGTTTGATGTCCTTTACGATTATTTGAACGGCACACCAACATTTTCTTTTCTCGTTCTTGAAATAAATAATACACATTTAACTAGATCTTGGATTATTTAGCATGACTATTTGGATAACTTTTGAGGTAAAACATAAATGAGAGGCAAAATTTTATTTAAAAACAACTTTAAAAAAATATTTTTGATTTCCCAGAACTGAACTGAACTACTATGCAGTCAACTTTCTTGTTTTGAAATAAGTAAAAAAGCAGGAACTTGTAGAAAGGCAAATAAAGTTGGTTTGTTTTGTTTATAGTTAGCGTGAAATCTATTATTATAATTTTCTTTATTAATAAAAGAACTTATGAATCAAATGTTTATGTGCAGCTTTTGAACAGCATTTTATAAAAATAACACAAATTTTAATTAAGTACATTTATTAATATTATTTATTGTGTTAATTAAATTTTTAATTTGTAGCATATTGATGACTTTTATTTTAACATAACTTTTTTTTTGTCAATGTGTATAACTGCTGATATGATGTCTGTTATAAAAAGTCTGTATGTTTTGTGAAGAACAGATGTAAATTGCAATATTTGGTTAGTTAGATTATTTTGCAGATGTACTTTACACAATTTTCAATTACAAGATAAGATCTACATTTAGTTGTTTAATGTTTCACATTATATTCTAAAGTTTTAATTATTTTGCAAAGCTACCTTTTTTTTTTTTTTAATTCTTCAAATATTTAGGGATGGGGAGGTGTAAGATTATCAATTATATTTGTAAATTTTATGTTGTTTAATTTTTATATTCATTTTTAAAAGGTACAGATGAAGATGTAGAATTATGAAATTAAACTTAGTATTTATGAGAATTCTTTATTACATTAAAATGTTTGATCTGTGAGAAATTGCTTAAAACTCAAATCACCAAAAGTTAAATTATCAATGTAATGTTGTAAATGTTTATTTCATGAACATTTGAAACACAATTTTTTAAACAATTTGGTTATTATTCAGTTAAGTAAAAATTCAATTAAAACTAAGTATTTATAACATTTTTAAAAATGGATTTTACTATATAATTTTATTTTCCCCTGATATCTGCAAAGCTAACAGTTTTACAAATTGTGCCATTTTATATTAATATGAAATTGATTATTCATACATGCTTTTTAAAATAAAATGCATCATATACAACTGAGTGAATTTATTTACCCCTTTAAGTTACACAAGTCTTCATAAAAAAGATAAAGATTTTACTGCACAGGATATTTTTGCTGAGTTATATGCTTTAAAGTGTGCTGAATGAAAAAAGAACCTATCCCCCTCCTCCCATAGTCTAGTCTTTCTACAAAATAAGAGAAGTTCGTAAAAAAATTATAAAGCAATAATTATTTTATTGCAATGACCTAAGTATTATTTCTTACAATTAATCAAGCAATTTTTTTTCATATAACATACTCACAATTTTTAGTACGTACTTTTTTCTGGGGAGAGCTTTCATTCTGTTTGATGCTGCTCTGAATTCACTTTCGTTTTCTAACCTTGGTTTCGTGCTTGAGCTTCCAATAGAAGGCAGCTAGTATATTGTTATCCCACTTTCCTTGGTAGCATTTCATGATATCACAGGCATCTTGGTGAAATCTTTAACCCTGCTGTTCCCTCTATCCCCCCAATTTTTAGGAAAATAGTCAGTGCTGGATAACCAAAATTTTGATGGAATAAAATTTTTATGTTCGTGAATGTCATGTGGTTAATATGTAAACACCAAATAAGTAATAATGTATGTTACATACTTCCAGAGTCAAACTTGTTCGGATGTAAATTTACATGTAATGAAGCCAGTTTCATAATTACTTTCTTAAAATACAATATTTATGTATTGTACCCGGAAGTATTCACCAGGAAAATTATATAAACATTCAAGACTTTATTCTATATAAATTGTTTATCATTAAGTAGTGGAAGCATCTGATGACTTTTGTATCAGCTAATTTTTGTACATTGTTGAAACACTATAAAGATATTTGCTCTTTTATAGTGTTTATTAATTTGCACTATAAAGGTATTTGCAGTATATATATGCATTAGGACCCTGATTTAATTACTTCATTCATATGGAACATTTTGTTAGTTAATTCAGAGTTATCCATTATATCGGGGTCCAAAGAAAATACAAACTTTTTGCATTTACCTTTTGGAAATTCTGTAAGCAAATGCACAAAAATTATCCATTGTTAGAAATTACACACTTTTTATTCAATAACTAAAAATACTATTAGTTAATTATGATGCAGCAGAGTTAATTGGAAATTTTCAAATACTGACTAATAGATCTTTTTGATTCCTGACGCAAAAGAGTTATTTTTCGACTCTACTCAGAAAAGAAAATACTGTTTCATTTGCATTAGAGAAAGGTATGTTTTCACAAACAATGCAAAACATTAGAAAATGTAACAGTTTTGATAGAAATTTCATTATCAATTTCTGCATTAGAATCTCTATTAATTGGTGTGCGACATATCAACAATTTCTTCAACTTCAGATGCACAGATTGGCAGTCTGACATCAAATGTATCAAAATTGTAAAAATCTTAATGTATCCCCTGTGTAGTGGATTTAGATGAGATAAAAGAAGATCCTGTTCTACTCAAGACTCGCACTATAGGTTACACTCATGACTCATCTGCACCTGTAAAGTTTACAAAAGGTCTTCACCATTTCCGGTTGAAATTTGCAGCTTTCAAGAAAAGTCTTTTTCTGTTCTGGTCAAATAGGACATGTCATTTGCAAAAAATCCAATTTTTCTACTACAAACAAATAAAGAAAAAGTTTCCCAAATGCTGAAATAATTCTTTAATTCTGTGTTTATTGTCTGTTAAATAGGGGTTTATGTCTTTGTTTTATTTCGAAAAAGGGAAAAATTCATTAAATCAAGGCCCAACTCTATATATGACATACTAATATTGGAATATTTATGAAAAAAATTTATACATGTATACTGAAATACAAATTTAAGAATGTTTTTTCTTAAATTCACTGAAAGAGAAATTATTTTAATTGATTGATTATTTTAATTATTAAAAATGATGAACTGATTAATTCACAATTAATTAATTTGTTCTAAAAAACATTTTGATTTTTTTTCTTTTATTAAAATAGAAATTTTCTTTCCAGTTATTAATGTGAGAAGATAAATATAGTTCAGTGATCTTCTAAAAAGCAAATGGAATTACTTTCATTTTATTCAAATGTATTTCATAAAATTCTAGTAATTTTAACCATTTTATTGTAAGAATCATTACCTTTTCATTAATTTTCTTTGAAATATTTTTGAGTAATAAGATCTAAAGAAAGATGAAAGTTATATATATATATAAATTTAAGGGGTAAGGGGGGATGAAACTCTAAATGTAAAATTTTACAAACATCCCACTGATTTAAGACTGAAGATAATTCTGAAAATCTTATTGTAACTTTACTTAAAATTGAAACTAGAATGCAATGAGAGATCCTTTCTTTTTATTAAATTATTATTGACATAATGATTACTGTAATAAATTTTGCATATTTGCAAGCAAAATTATTTGTGACAAAATATCATGCTTGGAATTCCTCTTTTTTTCCCTTTCAAATCAGTAAAAAAGTACAGAGAATCTGAAAATATTGAAATATTTCATGCATAGTCAGTTATGTACAATACTGAAACATATATAATTTTTTCTGAATTTATTTTATCATTCAGTTACTTCATTTCATATTGTGGAGGCATATTAGTAAATTTTAAATTGACTTGAGGGAATTGTTTTTGTGATGCAATTTTGGTTCAGTTAACAATCAAATGTAATCTTTTTTCAACCATCAGTATTACTATGAAGCAAATACATTTATAGTAACTTTTCATCCAATTTATTAAAAAATGCAAAATTCTATGATAATGCAATATTTATACTAACTAATGGAAAATATTTTGTGATTGAATGTGAAGGGTGAAAAAAGGAAGATATTTGTAAAATTGTGTAAAAAAATTTATTTAACAGTTTGTTATGAATAATCTTTTATTTTATTATTAATAAAAATATTAATTATATTTTAGCTATCTATGTGAATATTGTAACAGGAAGAAAAAAAAAAAAGAAACTATGTTACTTACAAAACGAAAGAGAGAAGATGAAAAACAAGAAAAAGAAGCACCTCCGAAAATCAGTACATCTATTGTTTTGCCTATTAGACAAACTGCTTCCATTTTTAAACAATCAGTGACAATTGTACGTAATCAAGAGTCAAAAGCTCATACTGATGTGTCTCATGGGCCACAAGAAAAACCTAAACAAGTAATTTTTTCAAAATAAAATTTTAAGTATTTCATGTATAAAATGTTGGTTAAAACATTATGACAAATTTTACATTACATTCATCTGTTCAGTTGTTGATATTTCTTTTATTTGCATATATAAATATTATACTAAAATATATAAGATATATTTTTTTTATATTTACATATGCAATTGGATCTCTATTTGACAAATCTCTCTATTTGGGGAACTTTTTCCTGGAGCCAAGAACAGAAAAATATTGGAAAATGAATCTGTTTAACAAATTTTCCTCATAACAAACTTTTTTTCAGGATTTAACGACTTTTTTAAATAGAGGTCCAACTATATATTGATTAATTATAATAACATCAATTTTAAGCTACACCTTATGGTGATTTTTAATGTTATTCTGAATTCTTTTGATAACTCTTTGTATAATTTAGCCATGTTTAAATATTTTTTTGTCATACTTGTTTATTTTAGTCTTTGTAAAGATGAAAAAATTACTAATGTATATTTTAAGAAATATATAATGCCTTAAGTTATATTTCCAACATATATATATAAGCAATTAACACAATGGAAGTGGCTGTTCATTTTTTAAAAAAAGTTTTGAATTAAATGTTATATTAGATTTTGGTTAGTGTCCATTGTTTGATTTGATTCTGTTTTTATTAAATTTGCGAGGAATGTTAAATAAGTAAGTTTATTTTTTACATGAAATTGCTTAAATATTCAATAATATCCTTAATTGGTTATTATCCTGTTGCATAGTAAGTTGTATTATCAAAAAGATTATATTTTAGAGTTAAATGTATGAAATGGCTTTCTAAAATATTAATTAGATTTTGTTGAATATAACATATTTGATCTATATAACATCTAAATAAAATTTTACATTTAAAGATAAAAATATTATAAGCTAACATTCATGTAAAAGAAATTTTCCCCAAACTATATTATCGTAAAAATAAAAATAAAAAGTTTCTTGTATTGAAAATTAATACTCCAAACTATTAATACTGCCAAATCTCATTTATTTCACAAATTAACATGCCAACTAGAGTCCAAGACTCACCTAGTTATAAACAATTTTTTCATGGAATACTGTTAATTAAAAACAAAACAGAACGAGCACTTCCTTGTTGCCACAGCGTACAAAATAATATACTTTTGCAATATCGTTCAGTTCACGGTGACAAAAAATTAAACAATGATAAATAAATTCACGTGAACAAAATAATAAATTTAAATAATTGTTTTGCTTTTAATATAATAAACTGAAATTTATAAAGTGGATCTCACATCCTCCCACCTTGAGATGTGGAAGTCCCACAGCTCAACAACTATATTAGAGATCCAGCCTTTTGGGAATTTTAACAGTCCGTCCTAGTCTTGTCTTGTTTTGAACAACTGCGTAGTCGATGGAGTTGTCGTCAGAACACTTAGGAATAGCATTCTTCATAGAGGCTATTTTTGTAGATAATGCATTTTTTTTTGTCTGGTGGAAAAGACGAATCATTAGAAGAGATCTCTAAAGGGAAGACGCGCTGAATTGGACGCAGAATTTCTCCACGAGATGTTCTAAGTTTAATGAGTCGACACACACCGTCTTTCCCTGGCAGAATTTCTGTCACTTTCCCCAGTGGCCAGTCGATTCGATTGGCGTTGTCACTTTTTATGAGAACAATGTCCCCGGGAGTTATCATCGAAGTTCTAGTCTTTTCCGGCCTCCTTATCAAAGATCCAAGATATTCGGACCTGAACCTCTTTCGAATGTCCTTCTGTAAAGCTAACCTGTATTTGACACGATGGTTGAGACTTTTATGATCTGCCGCATCACAGTCTGGAACACCAGAGTTTTTGATATCCTGAAGAAACATCGCAGGGGTAAGTGGAACAAATTCTGAGTCACATTCGTCGATGTAAGTCAAAGGGCGTGAGTTGATTACAGATTCACAATCACAAATAACTGTTGTCAACTCCTCAAATGCCAAACTTGCTCTTCCAAGTATTCTTCTCAAAAGACTTTTAAGAATACCAATTAGTCTCTCCCACCATCCACCCCACCATGGTGAAGAAGGGGGATTAAATTTCCACTTAATTGGACGAAGAGCATTGTCGCTACAAATGCGGCCCCAATCTAAACTTCTAAGCAAATTGGAAGCTCCGACAAAATTAGTGCCATTATCACAGTACATGGTTTCACATCGGCCTCTCCGAGCTATAAATCGCCGTAGAGCTAGCAAAAAGCTTTTGGTCGATAGCGATGAAACAAGCTCTAAGTGGACAGCTCTATATACGGCGCATGTAAAAATGCATACCCAAGCCTTCTTTCCATCTTTTAAAAATAAAGGTCCCGCCAGGTCAATTCCACAAATCTCGAACACGTTTGCCTGTCGTATTCGATCTTCAGGCAAAGGAGCAGATACAACATCACAACATTTAGAAGAAAATCTTTTGCAAACGACACATTTTGAGATAACAGAACGCACTGTTTTTCTTCCTCTCAAAATCCAAAAATGTTCTCTCAAAATATTAAGCAAAATTTGAGTTCCAGCATGATTATTTTTGATATGGTGAGAAAATATTAGTCTTTCGACAACTTTATGATTGAACGGGAGAACAGCTGGTTCCCTAAAATCTTCTGTATCCTGACGGAAAATTATTTTCGTCTTGAGCCGTATTATTCCATCGGCATCCTTATACACACTCAAAGTTTTTAGTTTTGCATCATGCTCATTCACAAAAGATTCCGACTGGACCAATTTTATCACTTGTTTCTCTGCTGCCCTGTATTCTTCAGCATCCAAACTTCCCTTTTTCCTTAGCTGAACATCGCATCTGCAGCTCCTTACAAATCTCAAAATCCATCCCACTAACTTCACAATGCTTTCATATTTTGAAAAGCGCTGATAAAACCAGCCTGCAGATGAATCTTGATTTACAGACACCAAAGCTAATATTGAGCTTTTCCTTTTCTCTTTTAGTATCTCATCTTCATCAAACTCATATTCATTGCATGGTCCTTCGTCTTCAAATAAAGTAAGCCATTTTGGCCCCTCCCACCATCTAGTTTTCACTAAAATACTTGCTTTGCATCCTCGGGAGGGTAAATCAGCTGGATTTTCAAAGCCAGAAATATGACGCCAAGAAAAAACTTGGCTAATATTCCGTATTTCTTGGACTCTGTTATTCACGAAAATAGACCAATTTTCATCTTTAATGATCCAGGTAAGAACGGTAGTGGAATCACTCCAATAAAAACATCTAATATCCGTCCATCCAAGAGCATCCAATACAGATTTCGTTAATCTTGCTCCAACCAATGCAGCAAGAAGCTCTAATCTTGGAATTGTAGCAACTTTCAGAGGAGATATTCGTGATCTGAGGCTAAAAATGCACCTTTCCACATTCTCCTCTTGTACAAGATACGTAACTGCGGCATATGCATCTCTACTTGCGTCACAAAAGGTATGAATGGAGAAGTTCTTCATATTTTCTGGATTAACGTTGATCCAGCGAGGAACGGTAACATTTTCCAATACTTTTAGTTCCCTAAACCATTGTAAAAATTCTTGTCGAAGGGATCCAGTGATTTCTTCGTCCCATTCCAACGATAATTTCCAGGTTTTTTGTAGCATAATTTTAGGACAAAGCATTACAGGAGATACAAATCCAAATGGATCAAACACTTTGTGAGTAACCGATAATATTGTGCGTTTAGTAATGTTGTCGACATTTACTTCTTTCAACCAGCTGATATTTAGCGAAAAACAGTCTTCAATTTTATTCCATTGAAGGCCTAACAGATCTGTTTTGAAGGATCTTCCATCCTCTGTTAGTGAAGATTCCCAATCCCGCAGAATGAAACCACCTTTTTTTAATAACTCATTAGAAACACTTATCACTCGCTGCAAATCTAATTCACTGTGGACGCTGGTTACAAGATTGTCCACATAAAAACTCTTCAAAAGACAACTAGTTACAAAAGGATCAACGTCAGTATTTTGTTCAAGATGATACTTCAATACAGCTCCTAGTAGAAAAGGACTGCTGCGAACGCCAAAAACTACTCTGGTATGCCGAAAAAACCTGTAGTCTTTGCAAGCCTTATTTGTCCACCATAGAAATCTCAAGAAGTCTCTGTCTTCTCTACAGAGGCTAATTTGCAAAAAGGCTTTCTTTATGTCTGCGATTACACCAATCTTCTTTTCTCGAAAACGCAGCAAAATATCAGGAATGAGCTCAATCAAGTTTGGACCACTATGTAAGGAGTCATTTAGTGACGGATGTCCTTTGAGTCGAGCAGATGCATCAAAAACCGGGCGAATAGGAGTTGTCTTACTAACTTTGATAACAGGTCTGTGAGGTAGATAATTAGCAGGCAAATCTTTCTCTTCAATTGGTACTTCTTCGATAATTCCTTCACGCAGCCATTCGGAAAATATGCCCTCATAACTATCGTACAAATTTTCCTGAAATAACTTCTTGGTTGTGGTGTCTAACCTTCTTTTAGCTTGCTCAAAATTATCAGGTAAAGGCACACAGTTATCTAACCAAGGCAAATGAACTTCATAGCGTTATCTTCATTGTACCTAACAGTTTGAAGAAAATTTTCAGTTGTCAAATCCTCTTGCTCTTTTTTAGACAGCTTTTCAATAGGATCCTTGATTCCAATAGAATCCAATTTCCAGAAGTCCGAAATGTCAAGCTCTTTAGAGAAAAGTAATGTCACTAACATGGCATTGCTTGTAGTAACTTTACTATCAGGAACTTTCCCTAACAGAGTCCACCCAAGCAAAGTTTCAATGGCTACTAATCCGCATGGTAAGACTCTACGCTGACCGATTAAAATCTTTCCAAAAAGATCAGCTCCTATAAGCACTTGTACAGGTTGTGGCTTTTCTCCCACATCACTTAATGTTATATCCCTTTCTTGAAGCTCTTTTAACCAAGGCCCGAAGTTCACAGGTGATACATCATTACAAATAGCTACCTGATCCAAAGCTTCAAAGTTGCATGCAAAATTGTTCTTAATATTTTTCAACCTAATTCTGTAACATGTATGTACAAATTCTTTAGATTTAATCCCACCAAACAGTGAATGTACCAGAGTTTCTTTCTTTACAGGAACGTATCCCATTTCTTCGGCAAGACTCTTTACAATATAAGACTTTTGCGAGCCGGTGTCCAGAACAATTCGCACGATTTTTTCTTTTTTATCTGATATGAGCTTACACTTTAGAGTCTGTAAAAACACTTTAGGACCCACACTCAGGTTGGACATATTGACCTCGTTGAAAACTTCAGCTTCTTCCGTCTTCTTGAAATCATTTTTTCTTGACTCGTTTGTTTCGCACATCAAGGGAACATGTTTCTTCCCGCAAATTACACATTTTAAAAATGAACGACATTTTCGGACGGGATGACCGGGAGCCAGACAGGCAAAACAACAATTTTTTCCCCTCAAAATCCTTCGTTTTTCATCTAAACTCATTTTTTGCGCAGAAAAACAGTCTGCACTGGGATGAGTTTTCTCGCAAAACGCACATGACTTTTTGGTTTTATGAGTATGTGGATTGGTAAAAAGACCGGAGGCGGTGGGTGTTTTATTTTGTTTTACTCTTGGTTCAAATTTCTTATTTCTAAACCCAATATTGTCTTTCTTTTTGTTTAAACCGAAACCTTGCATCGCCAAACAAATCCTTTCTTCTGATTCTACTTCAGATTTTAAGAATTTTAGTAAGCTACTAAGCCTTTCTTGTGGTTCGCCACTATGATGGAAATCAGGACCTCTTTGTCTTTGCCATGCTCTTAGTATATCTTCCGGTAAGCATGACTCAACCAAAGGATGAAGTAGAGCAGCGCTTTTATCCGTTGTTACGCCAAGTGTCTCTAATGCCCTAATCTGAGACTCCAAATGGTCATACAGCGTACATAAATTAACAGTCGAACTTTGCGAAGCGTTTTGTAAAACCAATTTTAAAAGCTCGCGGACATAGAATTCTATAAGTAAATCAGTTCGACCAAAACGCGATTTTAAAGATTCAACAGCTTTGGCGTAGTTGGCGCCGGTGGGTAGAAAACTTTCCACTACCTCCCGAGCGCGTGAGCCGCTAACGGTTGCTTGCACTAAATACTGAAATTTATTTTCTGGTGCTATATCAACATCATTATGAACATGTTCGAACTGGCTCCAAAAAGGTAACCAGTCCTTTAAATCTCCCGAAAAATGGCGTAATTCTAACTTAGGTAAGTGAAATTTCTTTTTTACACTACCTGACTCTGGCGTTTGATCCTCTAGAGTATGTAAAACTGTCCGGGAGTTTAATTTCGCCAAATCCAACTCATGTTGTCTTTGTCGTTCTCTTTCTTCTTCTTGGCGCTTTCTCTCTTCTTCTTGGCTCTTTCTCTCTTCTTCTTGGCGCTTTATCTCTTCGTCTTGGCGATTTCTCTCTTCTTTTTTCTGCCTTTCAGAAACAGTTGTGGCTAGTACGGTTGAAACAAAGTCCGGATCATTTTTATATTCTTTACTGTTTAAAATTACATCTTTCAGTGTAGATATGGTAACCTTCAACGGTAAGTCCTCATTGATCTCTTGACACAAATAAATTAGGTCTTCTTTCTTGAAGCCTTTAACAGATGTAAACATATTGACACTTAATAGTCCTGTTACCGGACGCCAGATATCGTAAAAATAAAAAATAAAAAGTTTCTTGTATTGAAAATTAATACTCCAAACTATTAATACTGCCAAATCTCATTTATTTCACAAATTAACATGCCAACTAGAGTCCAAGACTCACCTAGTTATAAACAATTTTTTCTGGAATACTGTTAATTAAAACAAAACAGAACGAGCACTTCCTTGTTGCCACAGCGTACAAAATAATATACTTTTGCAATATCGTTCAGTTCACGGTGACAAAAAATTAAACAATGATAAATAAATTCACGTGAACAAAATAATAAATTTAAATAATTGTTTTGCTTTTAATATAATAAACTGAAATTTATAAAGTGGATCTCACATATATATTGAAAAAAGAAAAAAAAAATGTGTGTACTTTTGACCACATGATGGAAGTGAAAACTTCCAAATTATTCTGGGCAAGAGAATCCTATTGTTCGGATGTACTACATTTTCTTTTATGACATATTTGTATGCAGGTGTTAAGTAGTTCTATTTTTGTGCCCATTCATCAGTGAATTTGTTAATTTAATCAGTTTTCTGTGAAGAAAAATGTTTAAATAACTATCCATTTTTGTATATTTATATATGAGTATATATGATTTAAATGTCAATTAGTCTAGTTTTTTAAAAATATTTATATTTAAATTACTCATGTAAGTTATGTTTGTATATATGATACTTATGTACTATTGCAACAATGCCAATGTTCAAGATAACTCGCCAAGTTGGCAAACCTAATTTCCCATGCTCAATGGGCAACCGTGTGCTTCCTTTCATATAATGTTGTCAATACTGTTGCGATAATACATAACAACCGTTAATATAACTCTGTAGAAGGAAACTTGTATAATGCTGTAGGCTAGGAAAACTTATGCCCGAGCTGTTTAATTTTCTTAAAATTCTCTAAGCAAACAAAAATAGAGTCTTTGTACTTTTTCACAATTAATGCTTTTATTTTCTTGTAATCTCTTAGTTATCACTAATATTGGCAACTTTCTCACCAATTAACTTCATTAAAATTTCGGATTTAAATCCTTTGGGCACATTTTTGTGCTTAAATGCTTTTTCTTCTAAATCAAAATATAGATCTCATGTTTTGTTCCTTCTTATCTTCAATCTCCTACATAAGAATAATCTTTTTTTTTTATTGCTTGCTCTTCTCTCATTCACTCTCTAGAGTTGAGTTGAAGAGGGCTGTATGGTTGTAATATTTAATTAAAGGAAATAAAACTTCTCGGGAAAAAGTGTGCATGAAATTTTTATATAAATAAACATGCACCTAAAAAGTTTTCAATTCAAAACTAAGTGTTTCTTGTCGACCCAAGCGAGATTTCTGATTGTAGTCAATAAAATCTGAATGAATGTAATGCACCTGAACCTGATGCTTAGTTTAGATTCACTCTTAAGCAAAATGCACCTAAAGAAATTATCACTTCAAAAACTTTCATTATTTAAATATTTTTTAAAGTCCATTTTATTATTTTTATATAATATTTGGTTTTATCATTTTTCTCTTTTTGCTTTTGATTACTTAAAAAATGTAATACATATTTATGTAGAATCAAATCAATATTCATTAGTTATTTTATATTGCCCACTACTATAATTTCTGTGATAGTATGAGGTCTTTGAATTGAAACAGAATTTCAATTGTCTAGATGTTTCTTTGTATTATTATTTTATAATTTTTTTTCTGTGTGAGTAAATATTGATAGATTTTGATCTAGTGTTGATTTTTAATAATATTAATGGTATGAAGGAACTTGTTCTGATAACAGTAAGTTTTGGTATATAAAAGGTTATGTATTAAAACTTCATTCCATTAGTATTGCCATTTAATGAACTTATGTCAATTTCATTTCATGTCAATTGTATAATAATGCATAATTTTGTAAATTAAATATTTTACTTCTGCTGTTTTTATTTGATTATTTTAAAATGTTTAATATTAAGAGCACATTTTCCCTGTTATTTACTTTAGAAATAAAAAGAAGGGGAAAATTTTTTAAAAAAATATTATTTTAATAATGAATATAAATCTTTAGAGAAACGTAAAATATTTTGTCCAACCAAAATAGCAATACTTAAGCCCTTACAGGACCATAAGGTTGCAAAAAGTAAACATTATTTTGTAATTATATATTTTAGTTTTTGTTTGAACCTAAAATAAATAAAAAATTGTGACAGTGTGTAGTTTTTGGAATTTTGTGAGAATAGAGTAGAATTATTTCCATGGAATTATTTTTCATTATGTGGTATTTGTTTTCATTTGTTCAATATTCTTTATTGTTGCATAAAATAGTTCTTACCAAATAGCATAAAACACATGAGAAACACAGGGATATATTATAATGTGATACTATAAATTGAAATAACAGAATATAGTCCACAAGTGTTTCCACTGACATCAATTGTTTTGAACTCTTTTTTTTCTAAACATTCCCGTTTATATAATTGCATTCAGTGTGCATTCTATTTTGATATTCTGTATAGAAATGCAGATAAAATATGACAATCACCAATTTTAAACAGGGGATGTTTTCCCCTAGTCCTGAAAGTGTTAACCATGTGAAATTTACTGGAAATAAGAAATGGTACAACTTTTTAAGTATTTCCAATTGGATCATCATTTTCTTGAAGTATATTTTGTTCATTGATTTTACATTTTTTATATTATATTAACAATTATTACAGTGCCTGACAATTTTTTCCATAGGTTTTTTGGGAAAAACGTCTGCAAGGAATACATGCTTGTGATAAAAAAGGAAGAGTGATTGAAACATTTGAGTTACCAGCCAAAATTAAAAGTATAAAACTGATTGTATAAAATTAAGATTTCTCAAATATTTTCATTTGAATGAATTATTTGTCTCACTTTTCATTTATATAGCTGTTGGCCTGCAACTTGGAGATGAAACAATATTGAGAAGTATTGCAACAGCTTTGCATATAAATGAACATCCAATTATTGGTCAAAATAAGCCAAAATCTCTTCTTGATAAGAATCCTGGAGTTTTTATCAACCCAACACAGCCTTTAGTCCTTGTAAGCTCATATATATGTATTCCATATCTGTAATTATAACATAAAATATGTAATAATTGCATCAAAATATGTTAAAAATTCTTGAAATGCAAAAAGAAGATTGAGAAATTGAAGTATTTATTGTTTTAAAATAAATTATAAAAATTTGGTACTTTTTGATCATTAACATTTCTCTATGTGGATTTTCTAGTAATTTTATATATAGGCAAAAAGTTATTTTTTGGATATGTTAAAATAATGTATTAAATAAATATTCTTTTATTTATAAATAATAATGAAAAGAAGTATTTTATGAAAAACAAAAAAACTTTGTTGGAAAAAAGTATAAAGCTTGCAATTGCATAATTATAACTGGAGGATGTGCTTTGCAAGTTTCATATAAGATACACTCATCCCCCCCCCCAACTGGTAGTTGCATTAATTTTTTAAGTTTATTGGATTATATATCCTATTTTTTCTTTATAAAAATATATTGATGTATATTTCTTTGTCAAAATTAAATTAATAAGGAAACCAATTTCATAGATCTGCAGTTTTTGGTATTACATTTTCATAAAATGTGATTATTTGCAAGAAAGAGAAATAAAAATTTTGTAAAATGCTCATTAGGACAAAATGTAATCTTGGAAAAAATATGTATGTTATGAATAATTTTTAAATATTTATTAAAATTCAATCATCTGGTAAACTCTACAATCTCATTATGACTTGTGATTTGAAGAATGCCTGGAAATAGATACTGACAAGTGAAAATGATGGTTAAAAATAAATGGCATTTCAACAAAACTCTGTCAAGAATTAGAGCAGAAAATTATAAGTACTGTATAGGAGTATTCCCCCCCCCCAGCTTCCCCTTCTGATGCTGGACCCTTTTGAATTAAGTTTCAAATAATTTGTATTTCTTGGAAAATTTTTGGATTTATATGGTTTTAAGTTACTGTGGTTATAATATGGGGAAGCTTGGTAAAAAATCACATATATTTCCAAAAGTTGACAAAAAACATGCTTATGCTAAGTAAAGTTGAAACAAATGGTAAACATACTCAAAAAACACTAATTTATTTTGTTACATAAACTTTTATTACTTGACATCCATGTTGGCTATAATTAAAAATGAAAGAATGAGATCCCACACACACAAGTAAAGATTTGCCGATTGTAATTAGTTTTTACTGTTAGTAATTTTTAAGCAAGTTGTTATTGGGAAAAGCATGTTCTTAGTCTGTTTTTTTTTAATCAAAAATGTATAA
>BMAO01020512.1:0-17592 GCA_019973975.1 Trichonephila clavata
CTAAATGCTGCGAGCTGCGATATACAGCCAATTATGGAAAACCGTTCTTGCGCCTGTTGGGACAAAATAACAATAACGATGACAGCAGACATTTTTTAACAGGGGACGTCTTTAGATTTGGCAAAATTGGTCACGACGTTGAATTATTTCAAATCTGGAAATGACTTTTTTTTTGTAATTATTAAAATGAGTTTAAATCTTGCGCAACTATACAAATTATAAAATATTTACGAGAGAAATATTAAAATACGAAATGGAAAGCTGCAAAAAATGTTTTAACATACTTTTAAGCAGTGACTTTTATTTAGCATTTATAAACGAGAGAAATATACGCAAAATTTCGAAATGTTTTTTTTTTTTAAACATTCAAATTTAAATCATGAATTTGATATGTTGTTACAGATATGTAATCTGAGTAAAAGATATCTGCAAATGTTTAAAAAAAAATGCTTGTGATTAAATACCAATTTGGCTTTCGTGTTAACGAAAATGGAAAAATAATTAGATTTTTTTTTATGTTTCAAGAATACATTTTCATCGAATGAGAAAAAATTGCTTTTAGCGAAAATCTACGTATCTATTATTCGGAGAAAAAAATATTTTACATTATTTCCTTAAATACCGATGATTTCGAAGACTCTTCTGGAATTCCACAATTTTATTCTAAATAAAAAAAGGTAAATATGCTTTAACCATTGAGGTAATGATGCTAATTATTAGACTGATTACTTATTACGATCTTAATGGATGGAGTAATTCAAAACTCATAAATGCTGTAAAATAACTCTAAGCATCCGTTCTTTGAAGGAAATCTGAAACTCGGTAAATATAATTACATATTTATTTAAAAATAAATCAAGGTAATTTAATATAAAAATACATTAATTTCGATACTAAATAATCGCTATTTTTTCACTTTAATATTGGATAACTAACGAATTAATGTTTAATTTTTGGTTTCAGTTAATTTAATTATACAACGATATATAAAAAGAAAATTATTTTATTCTTCATTTCATTTACTTCTTGGTTAAAAGATGTTTTTTGATACATAATCCCACGACTTAATTGGGTAATTCTTGAGTAATTGCATTATAATGGATGCACACATTTTTCGGCCATATATTTCGATTTCTTTCGATCGAAAACGACGAACGTCAGAACGAGGTCCACGAATTCATCATAGAAAGGGGCTAGTTTATACGTTTGTCATTAAACGCATTTAGACTCACGCTCCTGCTGGTGAGACAGTACATTTTGGTGCCGTTCCATTGAAATTTTGAGAGAGGACATATTGGGGGAGGGGCCAGAGGGCATCCACCCTTTTTTCTTCTTTCACCAACCTCTTGAGAGGACCTTTCGGCTTGACGAATATTAGAGTACCTTGTTTATATTCTTAACAAACAAAGTGAAATAATAAGAAATCGATAAAAAAATTTCACTCGCACATTTATATTGCAGCTCTATAATGCAATGATATTTAACATTTGTGGAATGATATTAATATTTATGAATCCTTATCACCTTGTAAAGGCAAATATACTGTAAAAAGGATAAA
This sequence comes from Trichonephila clavata, assembly GCA_019973975.1. Lineage (NCBI taxonomy): Eukaryota > Metazoa > Arthropoda > Arachnida > Araneae > Nephilidae > Trichonephila > Trichonephila clavata. Next base: position 1,559 of record BMAO01020512.1, read on the forward strand.
TACATTATTTATTTATAAAAAAAAATTTCATTTTCGTCATCAGCGGCGTTCTCAGGATTGTGAAGCTCAGTATATGCTCAGACCTTCACATTACAATAGAACGTCTTTTATCCGAACGTTTATTATACGGAGCGTCAAATATCCAAACCAGTTTATTTTTGGTCAACTACATGAACTGTATATGAATACGTTTTCGAACATTGCAATGCTCAACAGTTGTTTCGCGTGAGCCCAAAAGTGACGGGAAAACCCAAGGTGAGGGATTTTTGGGGAGTTTCAGTTGTGTGATTTGGTGAAAAATGCATGGAATAAGCTGCGTCCAGATTTATAGAAGGCGAAAAAGACTTCAATGACGACCACAGGAAGAAGACTACTGACTTTGTTTAATCGATCCCGGGATTTCAAGAATGCGATGAAGAAGATGTAGAAACCTGGATAGCATACGATGCAGAAGACTGTGAATTTCAAATGCTAAATGATGACGAGATTGTGACTTCCGTGCAAGAAGAATCCGACTTTGTCGACCATAAAACAGATAAAGACGAGGACAACAACAACGAAAGTAGCAAGGGTCCATCAAATGCTTACCCGTTTTATGCTTTAGAGACCGCTATGGAGTGGTACAAACAACAATCAGAGTGCTGTCCTACTCAACTACTGCTGCTTCAAGAGAATCATAGACCTTGCAGCGAAAAAAACGAAGGTGTACAATGTACAGCGAAAAACAAGTGATTAATTTCCACAATCAAGGTAGAATTGCGACTTTTTGCACCTAATTTGCTTTTTCTTCAAGCACGTTTCCGCATAGGATGATTTCAACATTGGTATAGTCTCTGGTTTCATATACTGCATAGATCGCATTCGGTTTTCGGTTTATCCGAACAATCACGTATCCAAACGGTGTCTGGTCCCAATTGATTCAGATAAATGACGTTTTACTGTGCATTAAATTTCCCGAATACTGAGTTTTTTTACTGATCTAGGCATGAACAGATACATAATACGTTTGAAGAAGCCTCGACTGTCTGCATGGTGACCATTTTATTGTAGCTTTCCTCGACACTGTAGTACAAAAGTACAAAGACAGTAGGAGTTCAACGATAAAACTGGACACAGTAGCGTCACACGTCATAATTATAGACGAGTCTCGTTTCTGCATGCAACCTCATAATGGATGCCTCTGAGTCTGAAGGCATCGAGGTGAATGCTCAAGGCCTGCTTTCATTAGACTTCGTTATATGGGCCCTGAACCTGATGTAATGTAAGAGGTAATCATTTACACGAAAAGAACACCTTTAAATAGCCAGCAATCTGATCAGCCAGAGTTATATTTCTCCGATGGCTATGTCTTATCTTCGAGGCCACAGAGACGTCATCTTTCAACAAGATAACGTAAGATCGAATGTTATCCATCGTTTTCTGTCTTACATCTACACAGGTGTTCGATTGCTGCCCTGGTCAACTTGCTCTCTAGATCTGTCATCCATTTCAAACATCTGGTCATCAATCATCGAGAGATTAGGCCGCCACTTCTTCTAGTATTGCTTAAGTGTAGCATAGACTTAAGGCAGCATAGATCGACTTCCAGTATGTGTCATCTATGCCCAATTTGACTCAATGCCTAACCGGGTTAGCGTAGTTTTAGCTGTAAAAGGCGGCAGGTACGCACATTAGCAAATTGCATAGAAATTTAACAATTTTTTTTTTACTATCATGTATGTGATGGTTTGTTATCATACTTAATGGTGATGCAATTTTGAGGACCAGCAGTGTACTTATACTCACATGCACTGTGCAATAAGAGCGAGGAATCTGCAGAGGTTATATAAATCTATTTTATAAAAGCGATCCCAGTGTGGGGTATTACCTCTCAAATTTTCAGGACAAGCAATGCAATAAATATATCAGTAATAACAAAAAACATGCCTGAATACGAATAAAATAGAGAAATAGATTGGTAATAGATCACATTGCACATTATTGCATAATTCTACATATGGTGTTATAGTATACAGTTTATTATGTCTGGAAAGAGAAAACTCTTTTAAGTAAACAGCCTGTTTAAATACACTGCTGGCTACCGTAAATGCAACACCTGAAGGAAGCACGCAAATAACATGAAACTTACAACATGCATTAGCGGAGGTGAGATATGCAAATGATTAGAATTTCAGCGCAGACACACATCACGCACGCCTGGGGCGCCACCTCAAAGCGCTATTTAAGGCTTGGAGATTTCGACGATTTAAAGTTCGGCAATTGTGTTTTTCTTGTGTTTTTTCAAAAAGCGATCAGTTATGTCTCGTAGAAAACAGTGATCAACTTTTGATCAAGTATCCGAGTTCGACAGAGGAAGCATAGTGGCCTACCGAGATTGTGGATTATCTTTCAGGGAAATAGGTAGTCGTGTTGGACGAAACCAAACAATTGTAATGCGGATATGTGACCGTTGGATGCGGGAGGGTACAACGGACCGACGTGGTCGATCGCATCCACCTCAGTGCACCACTTAACGTGAGCACAGGCAAATTGTGCGCATGGCAGTGACGGATCGCTCAGTCACATCACGAACCATAGCACAGCACATTGAGTCTGTAACGCATCATTAAGTGTCTGTGCTTACCATTCACGCCGTTTACAGCAGAGTGGTCTGTCCGCAAGACGTCCATTGCTTGGTCTACCTTGACGCAGAACCACGACGTCTCCGCCGCCAATGGTGCGATGAAAGAAGGATGTGGGCCGCAGAATGGAATGAAGTTGTCTTTACTGACGAGTCACGCATCTGTCTGCAACACCACGATAGTTGGATTCGAGTCTGGAGACACCGTGGAGAGAGGATGCTGAACAGCTGCGTTATGCACCGCACACTGGTCCTGCACCGGGTATTATGGTATGGGGCGGTATTGGATATCACTCTCGCACTCCTCTAGTACGCATTGCTGGTACTTTAAACAGCCAGCGATACATCTCTGAGGTGTTGGAGCCAGTTGTCCTTCTTACCTTCAGGGCATGGCCACAGCCATATTTCAACAGGATATTGCTTGACCACACGTGGCACGCATTGTCCAAAGGTTCTTCGTCAATCACCAGATTGAATTGCTTCCCTGGCCGGCTCGCTCTTTGGATCTTTCGCCGATAGAAGCATATGGTCCATGGTTGCTCAACGATTGACCCAGATTACACCTCCAGCTGCCACACCAGATCAATTTGACATCGTGTGGAAGCTGCTTGGTCTTCTGTACCCAAGAACTCATCCAAGTCTCTTTGAATCATGTCGAGGCATGTGGCAGCGGTGATCTCCAAATGGCGGCTACTCTGGCTACTGATTCTGGCAGGAACCACACTTCACAGAAGTCTATAACTTAATCATTTGATACTTGGTCAACATGTTATCTACAAAATAAATTTTGTTGTGCTATCTCTTGTCTTCTTGGTGTTGCATTTACGGTGGCCATCAGTGTATTAATCTGCCTCTAACTGTCATATTTATAGTCTAATTTGACATTTATATTTAGGCAGATTTAAGTAGTTCTTATGTTATCATTCTAATATTAGTATTACGCAAGGGAGAGACCTTTGACTTTTAATTAACACAATTAATACCTAAGGGTGCCTACAGCAAGAAAGAGGAATCTTAGTTTGTTACATTTTTTAGAAATTAATACGTTAAAATAAGCTATATATTAAAAAATATACGTTATAATAATATACGTTAATTATATACGTTAAAATAGCTAATTATAATTTTCTTTCCAACCTGTTTCGTTCTTAGCCGCAGGTGTTCATCTTATAGATGCAGCTTTTCAACTAGTCTTAACCTGTAAAAAGACGCTCGGGACACCATTTATCCCCTCCTACATCAAATTAATACATTAAAAGAAGTTTATAAATACAATAAAAGTTTAAAGTAAACTGTTTAACCTTTTCTATATTCTCTAGACGCCTACATCCAATAAGTTTTAGTGCACTTATAATTTCACTACATCTTTATTGAGAAATTGGATTGAAAAGGGATACTTAATTTGTAAATAAAAGTAATTACTCGTATTAAAAGTAATTATAGTTTGCACCGAATACATTTAAACTTATACCTTTTTACCTCTCTCTCTATATCTATATCTTTTTTTAGTATTAGATATAAAATATTTTATATTACTAGACTAAATGCCATATAATTTGTCATGAATTATATCAAATTATTTAGTTTTTAGTTCATCATTCATGTCAGATTTCTGTAATTATAGGAATGCAAAGAATTCGTATTTGTCTCAACTATTAAAATTTTACTGTAAAAAAATTATTAACCGCATTATTTCCTTCCCTTAAGCGTCTAGATAATTTAAAAGTACTGTGGGGGAGAGGGGGTAAAACTAGTCTTATTCATTGCTCAAATTATAAGACTGTAATTTAAATGTACTACGTAGTTCTAAATTGTAATATTTGCAAGCAACGCATCATAATGTAAGGGACGGCGAGTTATATGATGTTATATGATGGCGTTAATAATAAAATGCTAATGTGATAAATATTATTAAATATGAATATTAATCAATTAATAAATAAATATTTCAATTATACGTTCAATATTACGTTTCAAACTGAATATATATTAATCAGTGCTTTTGTTTTAAATAGATAAATAGAAGGGGAAATCAATCACTGAGTTTCAATACGATGATTCGCAATTGATGAGATAATGCTTGAGATGACAAAAGATATTGATTGTAAGTATTACTGGAATTGCTTCCTTTCATAATAATTCTATTATGTAAATACAGCTTGCATTGTATAGTACCTACAATATAGGTTATACCGTACAAAGGAAAACATTCAGCTGCGTAACAAATATGACGTGAATGAAATAAGCTCAATCAATTCAAAATGGTTTAATATACTAAGAAGGCCTTTAAATCTGTGAGGAAGTATTCAACAGATATACATTCTATAGTACATATACTGAAAGGACTTAAGACTTATAATTTACAATACTTATTATATATATATTGCTGGAGAATTAAAGATTTTCTTACATGTTTTATATTTATTCTGAAAATGTAAAAGAAATTGTTTCGCAGATTCAACTTGAAAAATGCCCTCATGACCAAAGGTATCAGACTATCCTAAAATTGTGACTTTTTCAAGTTTATCGTTTTCTCTGTTCACTAGAACAAAAACTTCAAGTGTTTTAGTAAAAGCAGATGCCATTACTTTAAGCAAGATGTCATACTTTAAAACGTGTTTTACTCGAAATGTGTTTTTTTTAATACTCAAACGTGGTCAGTGATTGCTGAAAAAGTTTTGAAAATAATTAACTGAAATTTTTTGTGTATGTTCTGTATAATAGTAGAAGTGTTTTAACCCTCAGATTTATCAATCACTGTTTTATTACAAAATTTACAGTCTCTTATGTGAATATAATCACTGTTTTTTAAGCAATTTGATGTAATAACTGAGATATAATGCTCTACTTTTTGTAAAAATGAAAATATCTCTCATCCTGAAGGTCATTTCAAAAACGAATAACATAGCAACACATCAGAATTGATAAATTAAAAAAAAAAAATTTCGTAAACCTTTTGTACAGAATGAGCCGCGTTTTTGTTGTTTTTTGTCAATTTGTAACTATTTTTTCCTATTTTATTAATAATAATTTATTTTTCTCTTCTTAATTTTAGCATATATTTTTCCTAAAATGTACTAAAAAAACCTAAAAGAAACAACAACAAAAAATCCCCATTTCTTCATTTTTTAAAAACAGTTGTCGCAACCAGTCGGATACCTGAAGACCACGAACATGAAATTTTAGAAAAACGGATGGGCTGTTGACTGTGTTGCCACGAAATTTATCACAGAGGCATATTACAAAATGAGAAAAAATATAGAAACATAACAATATGGAAAAGATTTCAATTTTGAATTAAAGTATAGAGCATATCAAAAAGTGTGAAATCATAAATTAGAGATAAGGCATTTAACTCGGGAATAGTCTGTCTGATATGAAATATGACCATCATGCACTAACCTCACAGTGACCTGTTATACTTGTTTATGAGGGTGTCAATAAATGTTTGTGGCAACAAAGCCCATTCTTCCGGAAGCTCGACTTTTAACTCCTGAAGAGATTTGGGAGGGAGGCTACTGAAGATTAGAAACACACGATTGCAGGTAACATGTGACTATGACGGCACACGAAAATAGCCTATTGGAAGAATAGAATTCTTACTTATAATATTTGATTTGGATACGTTAAGTGATATAATGGACTAAATTCATGACGGTCACATGATAATTTAAACACGTGTTCTACATTGAATTCAAAACGGACAATAAACTAGCTCGTACTTTTTATTCTATTTGTAAAACTTAGGTAAAACTTCAAATTGCATAATTGGGTAAAGATGCTCAAGAGTTATAAAAAGAAATTTCTGCAAAAAGATTTTAAAATTAAAGAAAAAAATCTTGTTTTATTTATGTACTTTTAAATAAAGTGACAAATATTAATTTTTTTAAAAATAAGTTTCTGTAAAAAGCGTAATTTGGCAACAACGAAGTGCATGAACTGATTTGCTGAAAATAGATAATTGCATTTATCGTGACTATGACGTCACATGTGTTTTTGAACTTGATTGGCTAAAAACACGTGGCTTAAGATTATCATGTGATTATGACGTCACATGAATTTAGTCCATTGTCAAACTTTTATTTTCTCTTCTGATAAAGAAGTCATTTTTTTTGTCGTAGCTAGATTACTAGGGACTTTCTACGCGTGAATTAACAATATATAATTTTTAAATTAAAAAACTGAAAAAAAATGTAATCAAATTTTTTTTTTTTATAATTAAGATTTGGAAATTTAATTTTTTGATATGGCACAAATGATAATTAAACGAAAAAAATCAACATACACTTTAATATTACAAGAATATTCATATGTATGCAGAAATTATCTACGGCATAAAATTGTTGGATTATTATATTCAGACAATATCTAAGCACTAAATGTCGATTTTTTAAAGTTTCAATTACTGATAATAATAAAAAAATATTACCCCTTTTTATAAATTAATATTTGAAACGCTCACACACATAAAAATATATCTTTAAAAATGAAAGTCTCTGTTAAAGAAAAAAAATTCTTTAACACAGGAAAAAATCCCTTTTCAAAATATTTAAGACTACTCAAAAGGGTGCATTTGAATGCCTAGAAGCTGTATATTCCCCATTCCTGAATATTTAGTCGTAAACTTAAATAATTTAATGCGTAAAAAAGTCAATTCTCAGTCAAAAAAATCTTTTTTTATGATAACTTTATCATTTTATATAAATAGTATATTGTAAACTTGAATATATATAATGAATCTTAATATTTACATTTATTATGATACTTAAGGTTTCTGACTATTCTGAAATTGTGAATTTTGTAAAAATTGACAAATTTTTCTTATGATTTTATTTTATGGGACATCTTATTAGCTTTTTAAAAATACCAGGTTTATTATTTTCAATTCACTAGAACAAAAACTATAAGTATAGTAAAAGCAGATGCCATTACTTTAAGTAAGATGCCATACTTTAAAAAAGTTTTTTACTCGAAATGTATTTTGTTTAAAAAAGCTCAAACGGGGACATCTATTACTAAAAATGTTTTGAAAATAATTTAATTGAAATTCTTTGTGTATGTTCTGTATATAGTAGAAGTGTTTTAATCTTCTGATTTATCAATCACTGTTTTATTACAATATTTACTGTCCTTTATGTGAATATAATCACTGTTTTCTTAAGCAATTTCAAATAATAATAACTAAGATAAAATGCTCTAGTTCTTGTAAAAACTAAAATATCTCTTATCCTGAAGGTCATTTTCAAAAATGAATAACATAGCAAAACATCAGAATTGAAAATTTGTTCAGAAACTTTTGGTACAAAAGGGGCCACGTTTATGTTATTTTTTGTAATTTTTTACGAATTTTCCCCCGTTTCAGTAATAATAATTTCTTTTTATCTTCTTAATTTTAGCATATTTTTCTTAAAATGTACTAAACAAATCTAAAAACCACAAAAAAAAATCCCATGCCTCCATTATTTTTAAAAAAGTTGTCGTAAGTAGTCGTATACCTTAACATAAAACTGAAAACACAACATAAATAGTTTGATAGGTTGTAGATTTGAAATTCCATACATTTGCCATTTGATAGATGTTACCACCGTGAAAATAATTTTGAAAATGAATAACATACAGATGAATTAAAACGAAATAGGAACCTTAAGAATGTAGATATAATATTTGCTCATATGCGAAGGAAATGAGATTATTCTTGCTTCCCTCTCTTTCCACGAACCTATTGTTCAAATAAACAAACTTATCGAGAGAATTTGGATACAGTCAGTCTTTGATTCTAAAGACTCCAATACATTTTCTTCGAAACCTTTGTAGTTTTAAGCAAATATTTTTTGACAATGGTTTTCCTTAAGGGCAGAGACGGAACGAACAATATTTGACCTACCCAAACAAAACTACTAAGAAACATTTTATTATAAATTTAACACCTAACTCACATTTTATGAGAATGGAGGAGGAGATCTCTTTCAACTTCATTAATTATATTTCTGTTTAGCTTTTAGTAGAATTCTTGGTGGAATTAAGTAAATATAGCCTCACTCTAATATTCAGCAGAGTTCTTATAATCTCATTATATTTTCTCCGAAGCTAATCGGAAATCTTTTAAGTATGTTAACATTTCCCCTCATGTTCTTCATATGTGCGTTGAGTTATGAAAATGTTATTTCTTTGGTATAATAAATCTCTTTTTAAAAAAATATAGTGTTTCGTTTTAAATTTTATTTAAAAAAAACCCCTTAAGCTATGTTTTTGTCATTATTTTTTGTAAGACATTTTGGATTCAATAAGTTCAGATATTTGAAAAAAAAAATGATTTTCTTGGAAATGTCTGTAAAATTAAATAACAGAAAAATGATTAAAATTGAAAAGTTTGAGTATTAAAAGAAAGCGATTTTTCTTACTTATTTAATTGCATTTAAAAATAAATAATTGTCAATAAATAACGATAAATGTATGAATTTCTTATAAGACAAAGAAAAAAAAAATCTTAATCGATAAATTTGTTTTTATTAGCAAAAACTCTTCTTTGCTAAACTCTTTTTTTAAAACTTTTTTTTTCTCTCAAAAACGACAACTTTTTTAAAAAAAATTGGAGATATGGTTTTTTTTATGGTTTTTAGAAATTGTTTAGAACATTTTGAGAAGACAATGCTAAAATTAAGAAAAGAAAAAGAAATTATTATGATTAAATTGGGTAAAAATATACAAAAATAACATAAACAGGGCCTTTTCTGTTCAAAAAGTTTATCAATAAATTTTCAATTCTGATGTTTTGCTATGTTATTCATTTTTGAAATGATGGATAAGAGATATTTAAATTTTTACAAAAACTAGAGCACTTTATCTTCGTTATTATATAAAATTTCTTTAAAAGACAGCGATTATATTGACGTAAGGGACTGTAAATTTGTAATAAAACAGTGATTGATAAATCTGAAGGTTAAAACACTTCTACTGTTACACAGAACATACACAAAAAATTTCAGATATTATTTTCAAAACATTTTTTTAGCAATCACTGTCCCCGTTTAAGCATTTTCAAAAAACATATTTCTAGTAAAACGCGTTTTAAAGTACGACATCTTGCTTAAAGTAATGGCATCTGATTTTACTAAACACTTGTAGTTTTTGTTCCAGTGAACGAAAAAAAAATAAACTTGGTATTTTTATAAAGCTAATAAGATGGTTTATAAAATAAAATCATAAAAAAAAAAAAAAATTGTCAATTTTTGGCAAAATTCACAATTTTAGGGTAGTCGGATTCCTTAATACTTTCCTATATATTATCGAACGTGAAAAAATATCCATTAATAGCAAGTGTTTATTAACTTCGCACTCCAAAGAAACGCAAGGTTACTGGCAAAGGATCACGTAATTTTGAACTTCAGACTAATGGAGAGGAAGCTTCTAAGTGGGGACCCTACTCGCTTAAATTCCACACCACTGTAACGTGAACCACGATAAATTTATCATGCAATCAGTCTCTCTACACAACGACCAGGACAACAGAAAATATCAGATAATGAAGCACGTTTTGTGGTTGCTAACAGCGCTTAATAATTCCATGGGTAGTATACGTTTGTAATGTGACAAAATTCTAATAACTGTTATCCGTAATATATTACTGAGTCAATCTGGAATCATTCATCGTAATATAAAATAATTTTAACCCTTGAAATATATCTGTGAAACGTAACGTGAAAGAATTTAAGAATTTAAGCTTAGTACTAATGTTACTGAGAGAAACTGCAGAATTTTTTACTACAAGGGGAGATCAGAAAAAAGAGGTTACAAGTCGAATAAAGAAATAATGTAGCGAAAAAGAATAGTTCACTTCGGTTGCATGGATACGTGCTCACGCGCCCGGTTGCGGGCGATTTGAACTTCTTTTGTTTTCTTTGTATTAACTTTAATTTTTGTGTCACGCGCTTATTTTTTTATTAATTGTAATTCTTTATTTCTTTCGTGCTTTCATTTTTATTGTATTTGTATTTATAAAAGTTAACTGTTATTATAATTACGGAAAGTTCTGGGACTTTCGATGGCAATATATAAGGAGAGAAAATATTCAGTTTGTAGAATAAAGTCGTGAGTTGTGTCTAGTAAAAGTCATTGTCATTTTATTTGAGTATCGAGTTACTACATTAATTTAATCTACGCGACAATATTATCAACAGTAGACAGAAAATCCAAAAGGGCATTAAGAGGTATACGTGTCTATCCCATTTCGACATAATAAGTCTATTTAGGCATTTATCAGAAAGCAGAACCAACTTGTTTATCCCGTCTTGGTAGAAATCAGGTCCCTGTCCATTGAGCCAGTTCTCGGCGGATGTTTTTCACAGCACTGTCTTGGAATATCACAGCATTTCAGAAACGATATGCTGCAAGCTACAACAGCTCAGATCCAGCTCTAACAAGATTTCACTCAGTTACCTGTCGATCATTTTGAATAATTTCTTCAATCCATGCTGTGTTGATTTTTGCCGTTGAAGAACTTGGCCAGCCGCTCCCAGCCATGTTGCGGTTTTCGACATTTTGTCTGCCTGATTGAAAAGAGCGACAGCATTTCGTTACATGTTGTCTGCTCATTGCTTCTTCACCTTAAACTTCCACGATTTGACTGTGAATGGCAAATGCGAACACATTCTTTGCCCATAAAAATCAAAACACGGCTCGCACTTCCTAACGAGGCAATTTCCTAAGCATCTTGCCATTTGAATCGTCCTGAACCATTTGAGAACTTTCACTACCTACCCGCAAACCAGCTGTATAATAAGTAGAGCCATTTGTCTTCCCTCTGGGGAAACAAAATTTCTCCACAATATGTAGTTTTCAAATGCTGCGGCTTATAACGCTTTTTTCTGATCAACCCTCGTATGTTTGAAGAAGAGATAGTGGCATCAAACATGGTCCAGAGTAAAAAAGGGTTTCTTTCCCCGGAAATCACAAGATTTTCATACTTTTTGCTTTCCCGGGAATAACACGGAGCTAAAATAATTTGAGGTAGCTAGTTTTGACTGGTTTGAGGATTTCGATCTCCGATATAAATTTCAGCTGACAACACGGCTGCAATTTGAAATCGTTTACCCTAGATTTCCTTGGAAGGAGAAATGTCTTAAAGCAGTGGGGGTAAGAGTGTAATAAGAGATGAGACTTGGGGAGAATTTTTACAGCTTGTCGTAGGAAAGAGTCATATGTGTCTTGATCAGTTTGTTGTCTGTCTGTAGAAGATCGCTTCGCTAACTAAAAGTATCTAGTTAGGAACATCATTTCGCCATCACATATCATAGGCCCATGGCCTCGGCCACTGTGGGGGCCTCGTCTCGGTTTTGATTCAGCCTTAAGAAGATAATGATTCGAACAATTTCAACAGTCAAATGTTTTTTTTCCCCGGTTGTATCCTCCTAAAAACTGGATTTTCGGACGACATGTCAACTGGCTACATGTGATGACAGTCGTCCATGTATAGGCCTAGGCTTACCATCATTACTCATTCAGTCAAAAGGCAGCATTTGGTCGAGCCGGTTTGTGCGATTGTAAGTCATGTACATTTATTTGTTTCGGGTTATGGTTTGTACGAGTATTTGACAACGTATGTTATGTACTGTCTATTTTTTAAGGCACATATGTGAGGCCTAAATTTTTTGTAGGGGCCCAGGGCCTCAAGAATTCTTAAGACGTCCCTGACGACTATTCTGATATCTTGATTTACGCTGATAACATAATTATTTTCACTTAAAACAATTAATTATTTATTTGCTATTTAAAGTTTATTTTCGGATACTCTTCTTCATTATAACTATCTAATTGAATCAGTAGTTTGAAGAAGGAATTGAGCCCCCAAACTGTTTGGGAAAGGATGTTTAAAAAAAAAATCTCACAGCTTTTCTAATTTGTCAATTTTTTCTACCAAACTTTTGTGTGAGATTCTTACGTTACTATTTAGCATTTTTATGTAACAAAATATAGCATAAACAAGAAATCAGTTACACAAACAAAACCCCTTAAAATACGAGAATTCACATTTTTTAACGTAAGTGATGGTTTACTTTCCAGCAGCAAATAAATTTTTAAGTATTTATATTTATATGTCAGGCCCCAGGCCCGCTGGTAAAATGAGGAGAGCATCATATCTATAAATAACGTCTTTGTTATTCTTCAAGCATATTAAATCCAACAGGGCGACCCTTTCACGCACAACCATGTAGAATAATAAACAGCATTGCAGCGAGGAGTCACCAGCTATTCTTTCCGCTTTCGCTCTTTCTCCTACGTCAACGCTCGCTCTAACTTTAAAAGTAGCCTTATTTAAGTAGCCTACGTGATATTAAAGAATTTGCTCTGTATCTATTTATTATTTACTTGATTTCGAAGCAAAATTTTCCAGACCTGACACACACACACACACACACACACATTTCTCTTAGTAGCAACATTAGAAAAATAATTGATTTAGGATTTATTAAAAAGTAACTGTAAATCGATCCTCAAACATGAAACTGAGTAAGGTTTTGAAAACAGGCATGAGCGGAAGCTGAGGGAGCATTTTCTGTAGCAAGGTTACTCATAATAAAGCTAAGAACTAGGCTGAGTGATAAATGCATGTATTGCTTGTGTTTTCTCAAATCACACGTTAGAATAATTAAAATATTTAATATTTAAATAATTAAATATATATAATATTGAATAATTAAATGTTTAATGTTTTATAATTAATTAAAATATTATAAAATATTAAAATAATAATTAAAATATTTAATATTTTTGAATTTTTAGCTGAATATATAAATGAATACAAATTTTGGAATTTTATATGCATCCCTATTTTATATAATTATTATTAATGGTTAAAAATAACTCGTTTTCAAAATTTTTTGAAAATTTAATGTATTTTCGGGAATTTATGGAAAGACAATTACGTTCCCAGGATTTCCAGGAAATTCCTGGGAATAGAAAAGGCCGGGAAATCTGAAATCCTATTATCTAGAGATGGCTTAAGAAATTTTCTGCCAGAGTGAATCCCACGAAGACAACATTAGGTAAGGTAGACTATCAAATCTAAATATCAATGAATTAGAGACAATGATTGCGACCAATTCCAATTTAACATGTCAGCAACTTACAAAAGTGTTCAAAATAAACGATAAAACAGTACAGAAGCATTTACATAAAATGTGAAAGAGATGGGAAACAAATGCATAACATACGTTCGAGCTGCAATAGATATCAGAACTGAAAATATACTTTTAAAAAGGGAGATCCTTCCAATTCATCCGGTTACCACCTATTTTATTTGTAGACAATCATATGGATAGCACTACAGTTTATTACTAAAGAAGAATTAAGAAAGAGGAGATGTGTTGACATTTTTTTGAAAATAAAGCAGTTCTGTAAAATTGCGAAAAATAAATAAAAAATATAAATTTAAAAATTAAAGTTATGAAGTAAATAGTAAAAATAATAAAATTTATAAATTTCCTTCTATCTAGAATTAGATTGATTGATGCGAAGATGGAGATTTTAAAGAAAATATTTTAGGTAAAATGATTGTATGTAAAAATATACAGGTATTTTCTTTTTTAAATTCAAAAACGCGACTTAGCTCTCTTGGTTATTTGATATTATTAAATATTTTTTATGAAATTGTAATTTGCAATGATTTATATCGCAAAGAACGTAGAGCAAGGATTAATAACACCGCTAAGTTACACGACACTACAAAGGTGGATATATATTTACAAGCTGATTTGTTCATAAAATCATTTTCATAAAAAATTTCCAGGAGTCTATAACAAATGAGGGAACGTCATGTGGACCAACAGAAGTCAATCGTCAGCCAACAGTGTTTTCTGGAAGTTTGCGAGCAGAAGAAAAATCTACAAACTGAAAACAACGCTGTCTCATCTCAACTCTCAGAACAGATCATTTACTGATGTTTCTTAATTTGCCAAAGCGCATCTCAAATATAATACTTAATAACATATTTTTTTTATTAATTTCAAAGGAAGTAAATTGCCAAAATTATATTCATAATTATAATAATAATAGAAGATCCCAATTAAATAAGGAATACACAATTTTCTGATAAAAACACTTTTATCAGTCATAAACACTTAGGGCTTGCGTGTTGCTGCTGCTTTTGTGTATAAAGTGCCAAGAATGCTCGTAAATAAATTCATATTTATTGCCATGTTAAGAAGTAAATATTTCAAAGGTGAATTTCAACAAACCAAACCTATTCCTAGTTAAAATATAGAAATATATATATATAGAAATAGAAAATTTTAGATAGGTTCTTGAAATTAATTTTACTTTTCTGACGTGTATCTTTTTGTTAATATTGATACCGTTGAAGACCCGGGGGGGGGGAGGGGATGATGCACGGCAAATAAATCGAGGCTCAAACATCCTCCCGTTGGTGTGGTGTTTTGTGGGGGTGCCAACTGAAGTTTCATCCTCGTCACTTGACTAAGGTTCAAAATTACTACGTCCGTCACCAAAAGCCCTCATGTAGCTGAATAGTGTGACGTTAATAATCATTCAGTCACTCACTTATTTGTTACTATTGCCATTTATATAATAGTCATTCATATTAATTTAATTGCTTAATAGATTAATTTATGTTTACACTTGCAAATTAAATTTTTTTAAAATTGTTCTTCAATCATGGTTTATCCTCTATATTTTCTCAAACATTTTTTTTCCAATTTTCTTTTAAAGGAGAATGTTAAGATCCTTCAAAGCAAACTTAACCCTACTTCAGTGTCCTAAGTCGGTGACAGTTTAAAAAAACAAACGTTTACAATTTTGGTCAATTGACTATTTTTTCACAAATTGATTTTTGAGTTCTTGGTTTTCGACTACAGATTTTGGGCTTTCTCTGTTTTATAGGATATGTTATCTGTCCAATCTTTCTTTTACTATACCGGGTGTTTCTAAAAGGACATCAGAGTTTTAAAGCTTTATAGTATTTATTACATTTAACATATTAATATGACTCATACATCAAGTAAAAGAGCAACTGAAACAGTTTTTTGCTTGGCATGTGCGCGCAAAACATATGTTAATTCCCCCCCCCCTTTTCCACCGATCAGCGCGCTAGTAGACTAGTGAGCAGGATGCGTTTTGTGTTCCCCAGTTTGCAAAGACAGAACCTGCTATTACAGTGCAACGAGCGTTCCGTATGAAGTTCGGTTGTCAACCTCCAAACGATAATAACATTCATGTTGTGCTTTTGTTCTTATCCCACTTGACCGACAGAAACAACTAGATCAAGTCCATGAACCCGTGCGTTTTTAAAACAATGAAAAACTTTTGCTGACTTGAGAGCAGCTGGCTCTTATGGCAACCAATCCAAGCCACGATGCGGGCAGGATCGGCTTGGTTCACACAAGGAGACATTTCGGACAAG